>MU167292.1:63084-80373 GCA_015951145.1 Cronartium quercuum f. sp. fusiforme G11 | reverse complement strand
GGAGGATGGGATGGCTACTGTTGATTTGATGCTTCCACGTAGGTCCAAATTGGGTTTGGATAATAACCCGCGGGACTGACAAAAAAAAAACGTCCAGAGGAGGGACATTTATTTTCAAAACAGCAGTATACGGAGGTGTCGCCAACGGTTACGAGGTGTCGCCCACGATTTGGAGCTGTCGCTGTGAGAATGGCAGTGTAGCTGTACAGTATCACAGATGTCGTACACACTGTATTCGACAGACACCGCATAACGACCAGGTGACGTAACTCCAAATGCGACGGTACAATTCCCCCGGTGTGAGGTGCTATATAGACCCATTAAAAATTGTCCCAACAGTGGCTTGAACACTGGACCTTCAGATTTCAAGACTGCCTTTCTTCAGTCTGACGCTCTCCCAACTGAGCTATTGAGACCATAAACTTCGGGAACTGTACAACAAAGCCAGTCATATACATCTCATATGGGATGTGTGCTAAACCTGGCAAGAAGACCTTTGTCAATGTTCAGTGAACCTAACAATGTCTCTCTCTCCTACATCAAAACGAGCTCGCTCACGAAAGAGCATTTCTAAGGAGAGATTGACCTTGTTACATACATTCAAATGTTCAGCCAAACTTGATGGATGCCACAATCATGCAATAGAGCTGATGAAATAGTCAAGATGAACATTTCAACAAGAATATATCAGGGCATCCCAATATCTCATGGAATGGAGAAATTGAGAATCAGTTGCTCATGACAATTTTACCCTTGCACAATGAAGCACTCCTCTATAATTATAATTTCATACAGAAGCAGTTACCCCATCAGTCTCTATCAGTTTCACCACACACTCAATGATCTTCACCTCTTGCCCATCCATTTCCAAACCCAATCGCCCAGGCTTGTCCATTCCCATTTGCAAGACCGCATCAATGAGATGGCGTAGTTGATTGCAAAGAGTGCCAATTTGTAATGATGCTCGCAGTCTGAATGTATCCCCTGGTTGCTCGTCCCCTTGTAAATCAGAAATGCCTCTGATTCGGATTGGCAGCCCATTCAGTTGGGGATGTGTTTTGCTAGAACCGGTTCCAAACAGTAACAAGACTCCAAAAATGGTACCTAGAAAAGTAGAAGCAGATGGTGAGGGTGTTGAACATTCAGTTTGTTAAATTTTTACTTCGGCATGTTTTCCTTCACTGATCATGTGAAAACAAAAAGGAGTGGACTATCAAAAAAAAAAAAAAAAAAAAAAAAAAAATCACCTGTGTTGCGTCTCGCAAGTATATCTTGCTGCCCGAAGCTGATTGTGTTGCGCTCTGGGAAAAATATGTCAAGAAGTCAGCTTTCAAGTCTTTGGCTGATTTGAACAGAATAGATGATGGATGCAAGAACACTTTGCCTGCAAACAAGTCACACAAATTCAATAAAGGAATCTTTACATATTAGAGACTAGGTTGTAGACTTACCAAGTTTCAGGTCATAAAACTTGACACTGCCAAGATATTTGTATCGGATGGGCCTATCCGATGTTCTATCACCCCAAGATATGCGATGCAGTGTCAGTAGGATTAGGTGCGATGGAATTACTATCGGTATCTAATGCTCTGACACCATATTGCAGTGTAATTCCATCGCACCTAATCCTACTGACACTGCATCGCATATCTCGGGGTGATAGAACATCGGATAGGCCCATCCGATACAAATATCTTGGCAGTGTGACCAATTGTGCATCTATGTCTTTGGCCACAGTTCCACTGGCTACCTGATCATACTTGGTATCTGGGATTTCGATTTGCGCAACTTGTGTTAAACCAGCCAGAATTATAGACTTGATCAAGTTCAGATTCCCCACTTGCATGTTCATGGCAAAAGTTGAAGAGTTTGTTTTTTCTTGAAAACTTTGCAAGTGCTGGTAGTCCCTTGGGACAAAACCTCTTTCCTGCATATGGGCAAGTAAATTGGTTTTTGTTGATATAATATCTCGAATTGTACTGGTTGACAAAAAATTGGCCTGTATCATGAGAGAGTACTCCGGAGTCAACTTGATAAAACAGGAAGAATATTGGCCTTTGTAAAAGTTTGTGAGAAACTGATGGAGCTAAATTTTTGTGCAGTGGCATACCCACACTCATTCTTTATTCGCACGTATTCGTCAAATGCCCTGATATTTGTCAGTAAATCACTCTGGCTTGTGGCAAACCTTAAACAGGCCTCATTAACTTCATTCCTCTTATCAAACAGACTGTTGAACAGCGGCTAATGGAAGGAGTACATCTTAGGTGGCCGTCTTTGAAAATGCTAAGAATTGCTGTAGACTTTGAGGTATTAAGTTTTGGAAAGACACTTTATTGACTGACAACATAGCGCTGGTGAAATCAAAAAATCATCAAAATGCCTCCAGAATGGCTGATAAAAATTGGGACTTATGCTAAAGTCAATGAAAGTCAAATACCTTAAAAATCGCTCCAAAAATGAGAAGTTTCCCAAGATGAAGATCCAGTGGAAGGTGAGCAAGATGCTTTCCCAATGGAGTCAGATGACCACCATGAAAGGCACCAACTCTTTCCAAGCAGAGCTTGCTCCATGGCTAGCTGGGGTGGTGGCAAGATAGCTCCTTTGAAGAAGTCTGGTGGTTGCATAAGTGGTGTAAAATAGGTATCAGTTGCATTAGTGATGAGTGAGTGATGAGGATGTGACTCTCAGGAGCTAGAAAGACACACTGGAATGTCCTCCTACTCTCATATGGCTTTTACTTGTAGGAACAAGGCTTCAAGCGGTGTGCAGAGCATTTTAGGTTCTGTATCCTCATGCACAGATTCCTGTTCACATAGTTTAGTGTAGAGCTTATAGACAACTCCAGGACTTTGGGGTATAGAATTGTCAAGGGCAATCATTAGCCTGGTGATGTATCTATTGATTCTTGGCCACTCACCCAGTCCTTCCTGCTCGTCCATGCCTCTGCTTTGCAGCTGCATGTGAACAGTTGATCTCTGTCAGCTTTGAAATTCCAATTTCCGCGTCCAGCATGATCTGCTTCTCTTGCCCACTGTTGGATTGGCCATTTTAGTTTAGAGAAGGGGAAACAACATAAAAATGTAATGATTTGTACACACTTACTTGTCAATCACATATTTCACATCAGGAATGGTGATGGATGTTTCTGCAATGTTAGTTGCAACAACTACTTTAATTATTGGAGGCTTGACAGTACCAAATACTTCTTTTTGTTCTGCATTTGACAGTTGACTATGTAACTGAAGACATTTGACTTGCAATCCAAATAGGCTTTCTATCGCTTTGCATGTCAAGCTAATTTCAGTAACACCAGAGACAAAGATCAAAACAACTCAATGAGGCGAAGTAATGGGGTCACTATTCATCTCCTTGATAATGTGTCCTACAATTGAGGCCACAAGCATTTCATCAAAGGCACACGAAGCTCTAGACATAGACTCCAGCAATTGTATTTGCTTCTCACCATAGTTCAGGGAACAAAAATGTTAGCAAATACTCTCCATCATGGCTCACTCAACTTCGTTACAAGGTTTTTTAGTGACTAAAGATAGGTTAAAATTTGATGGCACTGTATAATCCAGGCAATATAAGTAATCCTCAAGGTAAAGATCTTGTACAGCTGTTGGAATAGGTTACAATAGAATAGATTCAGCATCGTGAAAATTTACATAAAAAGTGGCTAAGTGCAATGAAAATCAAAGGGTAGCTAACAAAAAGTTATTCCCGAAATCCTCATCATGGTAGCCTGGCTGAAATAATTTGTAAAAAGCTCTTGATTGGCCTGGCAGCAGAAAGGTGTGCATCAACATATACATTTTGCAAAAGAAAGAGTGAATATTTAGTACTGACTGTAGCAGACATGAGGATGACCTTGATTTGATGATTGCGTTGAAGGACCCGACGTAGCTCAATGAGCAAAAGATTGCTTTTCAAATTCCTTTCATGGACCTAAGACCACACGTGTCAGACAATTGTTGGATGAGGAGCGTATAGAAAATTTACCTCATCAATGAAGACATGAGAAACACCTTGAAGATTTGGATCAGTTGTGGCAAGTCAGTGTAAGAGAACTCCAGTGGTGGCAAATAGAAGTCCTGACAGATGATAGCTTAGACACAACATCAAGCTGAGCTGAATGTATGCTTTTTCAGTTTGAAAAAACTTACTTGTCTGTGGCCCCAACTTTTTTTTGCCTCTGATAGTATAGCCCACCAGTCCATCCTTATCATCAATATTTTCTAATCTTTCTCCTGCCACTCGTGTTGCGACACAAAGTGCACTGACCTGTCTAGGCTGGGTACAGACTATGTTCATCATGCTTCCTCAATTGGAGTCGATCTCAGACTCCATTATGAACTGTGGAAGCTGAGTTGTCTTTCCACTGCCCATCTCTCCAGCAACGACTATAGTTCTCTTTGATGGATCTTTCAAAGCCGCCAAAAAGTCATCTTGGCTAGACCATGCAGGCAGACTCTTTCGGAAGTTGTGGATGGACCCATAGGCTGTCAGCCCCTGAGTACTCAGCAAGTACCACGGGACTGCAAGGGTATTGTAATTATAAGTGTAAACAACTCATAGCTCAGTTTCAAGAGCTATACATGATACAACCTGTTGTAAACCATAGCCATAAAATGTGAAAGTAATAACACATTATTACCAAGAGATTTACACATACAAAGTTAGGTTTACCTTCTACTGAGTAAATATGCTCATAGAGAAGGAAGAGTGAAGACTCAGAGTATAAAAGGAGGACCAGACCTCCCTGGACACTTTCCTCTCTCTGAAGCATCAATAAAATAAAACTCAACAGTCTGGATACCTCTCTAGGATATTCTGGGCTTTCTTCTTCTGAGATTCCTCAATCACTGGTTAATACATAATTAACCTTGGTGATTTCTTCTCTATCTAGAAGCAGTCTAGTTTCCTTACTGGTCTTCACCAGTTGTTTATTTCATTGTTCATCTCTGAGGTTCATCACTAGCACCTTTCCTCCTGGACCCCCTCTGCTCCATTCTTGCTGAAGGGTTCTCAAGAAGTGTAGCACAGGGGTAGAGGATAAAAGCTGAGTGCGCCAGCTTCTAGATAGCACAGGATATAAAAGAGCTATGTGAAGCCCAGCTGATCCAGTATATATCTAGTTCTTTTCCTAGATAGGATCAGTGCTCATCTGGCTTTCAGGAAAGGTTCCTGAGGTATTTGAGCTGTAGAGGACCCCATTTTAACCTTTGGCCTTTGTGCCCACACCTTTTCTCAGACCTGTAGTGAGATCACTTGCCAGACAGAAGCAAGTGGCTCACATAGGCATTCTTAGAGCGCATCATTTGTTGAAGGTCAACAAGTTCTCGATTGAGTGCTGTGTCTGGTTGCAAGACCTTGGCTTTAACCGGACTTTTCATTGGGCCAGGTGTTTGGGCTTTGGGTTTGGAAATTGTGTGTGTGCTAATTACTTCGGGCTCTTTCTTTGATACCACAAAATTAAACATGACATCTGCCACATCAGGGAGATTTTTAACCACCTGGTGCCAATTCTCCTCCAATAAATTCAATATCTCGAAGATCACACCCCCATCACCAAACTCAAGCATAGTATTCCAACTTTTCTGTCAGTCACAGAATTGCTCCATCAACATTTTTAACAAGTGTAGTCGAATATATGCTGGAAGGGTTGATGAAACCACCAAAAAGGTCAGAATGATTACAGTGGATAAGAGAGACATAGGTGATGGGTACAATGAATGTGGATGATAAGATATGCGAAGGCGCAAGTCATCTTTGGTACGGGGCCCAGGAGTGCTCAGAATGATGTCAAAGTCTGTATCTTCGGCTTCAGGAACCGATTGGAACATTTCTTCACCAAAAATCGATAATAGTGCTTCTCGTTCGTTGGTCCATCTTTCATCTCGCTGGCGAAGAACTTCATCATTATCCTGACAACTGTCTATATAATACACTTGCTTTTGTACTGTGTCTATCTCCCATCCAATCAGAATACGGGAAAGAACCTCCAAAGCCGTTCCCTCGCTAACCTTACCAAGTCCGTGCAATGCTTGTTTCGCAGCCCTATTGGGAAATCCGTATAACTTTTTCAAGCGCTTCAAGATCCAAGTTTTACGTAGGTCGGAAGGATCAGATGAGCCAATGACAGGTCTCGAGGTACCGGTAACAAATGCGGTGGAGTTATGAGTTGGCCGAAATCGTATAGGTAGATCATCTTCGGGTACAATGAGTGTCAAGATTGTAAGAGGGCATCACGATCAGTCCCGCCGAGAAATGTTTGCATGAGAGTCGCCACCAACTTTGAGCCAGAGCCAGTGGGTTGAGAGCCTCGAAGCTTTGACAAGTGTGACAAAGCATCAACAACATGTCCAGTCCGAAAGCCCATTTTGACGAATTCCTACATTAGTCGATCATGAATGACCAACATTGTGTTGGGAGGATTTTCTGAGACTGGGGCATCCGTGGACAAAGTTGTAGCAGGCATAGTTTCGGACCAGTTTGCCATGACTCGACGAATGCTCAGTTTGGTCATGCATGTCTATTTCCATTTTGACTTCGGGACAATGAGACCAGAGTTTACTGGATTTCACTCGAGCTTCGATCTCGGCAGTGACTGCTGATGCGCTAGAGGTCGATTGGTCGGTAGATTTTGATGACTGTGTTTCCCGTGCCTTTTGGCGCTTTTTGACGTCCTCTGCAGTAGTGAATGGATCTGTTTCGTATTCCCACGCGCGGTGCCTAGGTGCAATCTTCTTCTCCTTCTCAAGCTCAGCCCAGTATTCCTTCGGCCCTGGTGGGGGTACCCTGTGGAGAGAGAGACTATTGCAAAACTTTAGTGGGTGGACCGACCCATGTGAGGTAAAGTGAGAAACACGCACAGAAGGAAAACAAAATGTAAGCATTCAGGAGGGATGAAGACTTGCCGCACGGAGAGCATCACCCTTGATGGCTCGTGTATATAGCTCATGGATCTTACTCATGCGGTATAAGGCATACGTGGCCGCCCAATGTTTTGCCTGTTCTGCCGTTGGCTGATCAAGAGGGGGGCGAGGTTCCATTCGAAATGAATGAACTATTGAAGCGTCCTTCTTGTCTTTATTTCTGAGAAATACAATCGCCGTGAAACCTTGACTAGACCGTTTCTGGGATAGAGATGGAGAAGTACAAGGTTAAATCTAGCGTACGAAGGCTAAATGGCGCGTGATGGAAGTATGAGATAAGCTACTTACGTGCTCAATTGAAGGCTTCTCCCAACCATTGTGTTGACATCGTTCCTGTAACAGCTTCACAGGCGTCTTGAAGCCAAGTGGAAAGAGAGGAGGCGGCCTGTTCTCACTAGGTTGCGATCCAGCTGCGGTGGGACCGGTACCCAGGGGAGTAGACTTGGACGAGTTACCGGCATTACCAGACCGAACAATGTGAGGCCGTTTTGATGAGCCTGGTGGTGCCATGGTGTTGGAGAGTGGTCCTGTCGGAGTTGTCGGATAGAACTTGGTGTGGATCGCACCGTTCCCGCCCCGAGCCAACTCAAACGGTGACAATCGGGATTCGGATCAGGACCCAAAATCCCAGAGAGCGTCCCGACTCCCGATTTGAATTCAAGCGGTCCTCGGATGATTCACCGTCTGCATTCGTTGCGTCAACATTTGGCACCTTCACGTTTAACCAGTCCTCCATTCTCAGTCGCTGCTGTAAGGTTCGATATGACTGCATCATCCGACAAAACCTCTGTCTGCCCACCCGCCTCAGATCCATCGTGCATCTTTTGTAAGATCATCAGCGGTCAAATTCCATCATTCAAGCTCGTCGACACCGAAACGACGTATGCGTTCTTCGACATCAACCCTATCAGTCCCGGGCATGCTCTGGTCATCCCAAAACGTGAGCAACCTATGAGGATCGCCCCTAATTTTCTCATGGGCTGACCCGTTCGATCGATCAGACCATGGAGCAAAGCTGCATGAGGTGCCGGATGCGTAAGTTCTCCAATTTACCTCATGACGCTGAGGAAAGGAAAAAAGGCCGCTTGGTAATTCATGATTTGGTGTGACCACCTATCAAATGCCATTTCATCCGAACTGTAGTGCTCTCAAAGACATCCTGCCCACGGCGAAAAGTATTGCCAAGGCTTTGAACCTGGTAGATTATAACATACTTCAAAACAAGTTGGTAATTCTAGCTCTCCTCCCCAGAAAATGGGTCCTGATCTAGCACTGACATCAAGAGAATCGCAACAGCGGCCGAATTGCGCATCAACAAGTTGATCACGTCCATTTCCACAGTAAGTTTATTCGTGTCTCCTCTCACGATCGTTCTCACATCCTTGAATATTCTTATCTTTCAGTCATCCCTAAGCCGGCTGCGACAGACGAAGAAGGCTTGGTGATCGGTTGGCCAATGAAATCAGCTGACATGGGCAAGCTCGGCGAACTGGCAAAGGAGGTCAAGGCGAAGCTCGACGAGGCGTGATGCGCCCCAATGATGATTTGATCCATAACAGCCTCTTATCAAAAATGTCCTTCAGTTGTAAACAGACCTGCCCTCTCATTTAGCACTCTGGAGAAATCTTGAGTCGACATTAAGGTGCACCATTAGGGTTATCTTGCTCCGCGTTCATGGCGCAGCTCACGGCTTAGCGTTGTTTTCTGAAAAGCAGCAAGAATGTTTCTCCGACTTTATGGTACAATTTTAGGAACACGGTCAACTCCTGGGACCAGACTGAGCTGGGGGCTCAATTCGTGTCAGGAAGGGACACAAGCACGACATGTACTCGTCCAACCGTGGGAGCCGTAGGTAGAGATGGTGATAGTTACAACGTGAGAATATGGAAGACCCTTACAAGTGACCTGTGTGAAAGCACAGCTTAGACATTGGCTTGATATCGGAATACGGTCAACAAGCCAGGCTAAGCCACGACATTGAAGGATATTGGTTGGTATAGCATAAAATCGGATTGCATCACTGCCACACCAACTGATCCAACACAGCGTGAGGAAAAATGAAAACAGGGCGTTTGGATAGCATTGAGACAAGCAACACAAGATATAAAACGGATAAGGAAATGAGAACTCGAGATAGAAAACCGTAGACATCCAGCTACAGTACCATGAAAGATTGTTGACAATCAAAAAAAAAAAAAAGTGAATCAGCATAAAGTCTTAATGGACAGTAAAAATGAAAAGAGAAGAAAAGAGAAAGGGGGAAGTGCCAAGGGTGTGTGTCAGAGTAGATAAGGAATATACATATCTGCAACCTCACACACATCCGAAAAAAAAAAATTTTTGGATGTTGCAAGTCTATAGACCAGGTCTGTGAATATGTTTTTACATCATGTTGACTTGGCAAAGGCGAGGGGGGGGGGGGGGGTTAAAGGAGAAGAAAGGAAGAAACGCTTACGTTAAAGGAGTTCGAGACCAATCCGGTTGAACTTGAGGCTACTTACTACATGTTGCGTCGATTGTCGGATATGGAGAAAAAAGAAAAAAGAGAAGAAGACAAAAAAAAGAGAGGGAGATGAGAACCCACGCTTGGTTGGAGAAAAGGGGGGTTTTATATATATATATTTATGTATATATATATAAGGGCCAGAATCATGATCGGCCGAACTGTGGGTGGAAAAATTTGGTGGTGGTTGTAGTAATAAGTACATACATACATATGTAAGTACTTCACATTACACAGCTTGTGATGTGTCACATGTTCGTTGGTACATATGTATTATCGTAACGCGACAAGTCCACTTATGTAAGTAAGTTTTGATAATACATACATAGCGTATCAGCATAGATCAGCAGATCTCATGAGATGATTGACATCTGCACTCTTCCCTCTCTTTCTCAGTTGCAATTTAACATGAAATTTTCAAAGGATTAGAGTGAGCTCTAGGAATTCAGACAGGAAGATAATCATGATAGTATTTTCGTATAAACATCTCACAAAACAAGATGGATGAAATTATATATGTATCCCAGAGAACAGCGGCTGCACCTGCACCATGAACGGCGAGCACCATCAGAGAGTACAAAACTTATTTCAACATGAATATACATACTAAGGCTAAAAAGCAAAGCAATAATATTACATTTGAAAACCATATCTTGTTACGGTTGATTTGGGTATATATACTTATATTGTATTTAACTTACAGGGCTAAACAAATTTTATGGGATATCTAGAACTTTGTTTAATAATAACATCGTGCTTTCTTTCTTTCAATAAAACTTTTCTTAATGATAACATATTTCTTCTTCATTTTTCTCATTTTTTCAAGGGTATGGTAGTATCAAGCGTCAGGGGACTTCATCAGGCTTGACAATCAAACATCTGCGCACTCGGCCGCGTTTGAGGGTAGACACCAGATGCAGAGACACTGGTCAAAGGGCAGATTAGCTCAACAACGCGTTCGTCTCCATGGTCGCAGAAGCGTAATGGCAGGTCTGGATTAGATCCAATTCCTCAACTTAACTACCGAGTCATGGACTCATTCTTCAAACCTTTTGGGTAGTGAGTTAGTTTTATCAAATTTGCGACTAGAATGCCATTATGCAAACGCATAAGGTTTATGATTGCAATCTAAGAAATAAATCAAAGTAATAGTTATGCAACAAGCTGCTCGCAGGATAGAAATATGTACACATGCAGTTCGGAACAAAACATAGAGT
The DNA here is from genome assembly GCA_015951145.1 of Cronartium quercuum f. sp. fusiforme G11. NCBI lineage: Eukaryota > Fungi > Basidiomycota > Pucciniomycetes > Pucciniales > Coleosporiaceae > Cronartium > Cronartium quercuum. The sequence continues at coordinate 69,712 of MU167292.1, read as the reverse complement.
TGTATAGCTTCTTCATTGAAAAGAGGAGGTATGGGGGTAAAGATCAAGTGATTGAAATCATAAGATGTATAAACCTTTCAAAGCCGAGGTTGGTCCTACCAATCGTGGGGTTCTTTAGGTTCGGAACTTAGCCTAAGGCCTGCTCGTTTGAAGAGGCTATACAGAGACAAATAATCTCGGGGCATAACGCACCGAAAATTTCGGATAAAGATGACGATTGTACGGTATTTCCTATCGAGAAGTTGACTGAACTCTAAGGATTTACCGTTGACATCCAGAACGCGACAGCTCATCGCCGTATTCATTTGATTCTGAGCCGGAAGACGCTTCACGTCAAAATCGGAGGACAGTCTGTCATTGAAGGCCGACGCGTTGGTCGATGTGGTCGGAGGCGACAGAGGAACAGAAACCTCTGATCGATAGGTGACAGTCGGGGCTACGATCACAGTGGGTGAATACGATGGAATAGGTAAGGCTTCCGAACCGAAATGAATCCCATTTCGCTTCGAATTACGTGGGACAAAGCTAGCGTCTTTAAGAGTTGGGCTAGTAATGGCAGGAGGAAATCGGGATGAAAGCATACTGGTAAAATTGATATAGGGTGGGTATGGAGAGACGAATGAGACGATGGTGAATTGAAAATAGAGAAATGCGAAAGCGATGAAGTAAAGTGTTGAGGGCTTGGATGACAGTCGACCCCAGCGCCCGGTTTTATAGCTTTGGAACCCGCTGTCCTCTCCATTCCATAGCTGGTGTCATCTTCCTACAACCATCCGACCAGGAACCGAGCTAAACACTGATAATATTTGGATCGACATCCACCACTTGACCTTCATAGATGCCATCGAGATTCGAAGTTAAGCGCATCCTTGCACGTCCACCGTAGTTTTTAACAGGTACGGATTTTTCCAGGGACCAGGGGTGGCAGACAAAGATATTTATGAAGGACTTTGACGGATTGAAATATGACTGACTCCCTCTTTATACTTTGTTTCCTTCGTGTTCTATTATGATGACGTCATTCGTTGACCGCCAGTGGTGTTCCGCGTTTTTCTGTTGCCCTTCCTTTTCTTTTCTCACTCTTGACCACCACTTTTAGCTCAATTCCTTTTCATTATCTTTGATATTTATCATATTAAATTTTCCTATCCACTCGTTTTTCCACCCCTTCCCACCCAATGAAGCTATGGCATAAAACTCGACATAGACCAATATTTCAAGACACATATGCATTGGGTGGTACCAGCCAACCCCCCTATATATTATAAATCTCAAACCTGAATGATATGTATCTACTTTGCCAGTAGCATTCTAGGTCGGAAAATTATTATTATTATTATCATGCTGAATAAAATGTTGTACAGATGGAAGGGAAAGGAAAGATGATGTCATCGTTGTCTTGCTAGAGACTCAAGTTTTTTTTTTTTTTAAAAAAAAAAAAAGGGTGCAAGGGATCTTGAAAGGTTTGAAGACACACACACACACACATATATATATATATATATATAAACACATTCATCTCATCACCTCAGAACCCTGTATAAGATGAAGATCTTGAAAGTATCGAGATGTGAGTAACATATCTCAACATAAAAGGCTTGAACAACCCCGCCCCCTTTCCCCCTCACTATCTTGTTGAATTTTGTTTTTCCAAAGTGACAAGATCTAATTATAGCAAAGATATGTACATACACCTCATCAAAAAACCAATTCTCATTTTATACTTGATTACTTGAAAAGAGTTTTTTTTTTGATCTTCTGTTTTTTTTTTTTTTTTTTTTTTTTTTTTTTTTTTTTTTTTTTTCAAAACCAGACATATTTGAAATGGTCCAATTTACTCTTGATATACACCTTACCTAACCTCTAAAATCAGATTGCTCAAAAATTTAATACAATTTCATTACATCATATATATCCATATATCTTGACACATCACAAAGGATTTCAAAATGAGTTAAATTCAGAATTCAACATAAATTTCACTTAATTCTCTCTCTTTCTTTCTTTCTTTTTTTTCTTTTTTTTCTCCGAGGATAAATTATACATAATCATGAGAGAGCTTCCTACCAAGAGTTAAGTGAAATAAGCACAAAATAATCATCATAAAAACAAAAATCACACATTCTTTGGCTTATGAGATTTAATGAATGATCAATTCAATTGATCTTATTCATCCGTTAGTCTCCAAGGGTTCACAATCAAATGCTCTTCATTTCTATCTCTTACAAATCCAGGTCTCTCAGGTAAGCATAAAGATCCGATTAATATTCCTACTTTTCTTACACGAGAGCACGGGCGTACTCTCCTAAGTTCAATCAAAACTGGTGAGCGAGAACGTCTAGAACGGTTCAAATTTGATAAATTCCTTGTCCTCCTTGATATTGATGGTTCTTCTATACCTAACTGAGGTCTAATGCTAACCTGTATTGTGGTAGATCTTGAAACTGTAGGACTAACATTAGACTGATGATCAGAATCCATCTCATACATTGTCTGACGTCGAAACCTTTGGAAAGTTCTTGGTGAACAACGCTCTTCAGTTTGAAATTCGGTACGAATGGGATCTTGTGTAGGAACATACAAAGATCGTGTCCGAGCTCTGGTGAACGATTCTGCTGAGACGTTTATGTGAGTTTCATTCAAACTTGTGCCCTCATACCTGGTTCCCCACTCTGGGAACCTTTGAGCAAATTCAGGAGGAGAAAGTGAAGCTATCAAAGCCGCGTTCTCGGGAAGCGGGGGAGGAGTACTTGAACGCCGAAGCCGGCGTCTTCGCTGAGACCTTGCGCTCTGATTCTGATTGCAATTGGGTGGAGTAGAGCGCAGTGCTTCCAAGGGAGCTAGGGGGGTCATGGGGATCAGAACTGGGTCATCGTGAATCTGTTGATATGATGGCGGCTCTTCGGCCCCCGAACTCCAATTTGACCCGGGGATCGGTCTGCCCGACCTTGAGTTCATTTCGCATGGTAAAGAGCCAGGAAGCAATAGAAGAGATCGCCCGTTCGGACGCGTGTGAAAGGGCACTGGTGGTGGCTCTCCAGAGTTACTCATCAGTGTAACCGGTTGCCTTTCGAATGAGGCTAAGGCGAGCATACCCCCAATACTTTCACGCGGCGGGCTACCAACAGGAGGGGTGGGTAAGGGGCGGGATCGACGTTGTTGAGATGGGCTACCAGTTGGCTCAAGCAGGTGCGTGAGCTGGCCGAGGGAAGTGCCGGAGGAGGAGGCGTAAGGTTGCTCAGGAAGGTGACGACGCGTGGCATTGGAGGTGGAGGGATTCACGTGGTTGTACATGTTCGTCACAAGGTGTTTAATCAAATCGCTTGATGGGTAGGATGTGAGTGGATTGTCGCAGTTTCGAATTGAGCGAGGAAAGGTGATGAGGATGAGATGACTGATGTTGAAGGCGTTCGTTTTATAATGCTCACTTATACCTCATGAGCTCAGGACCTGACCAGGTTTGGTCTGAGCGTCCCAAGACGTATGGCTCATCAAAAGTCATGGAAGGCATGTGTGATGAGAAAGTATGTAAATGCCCTGGAAAGTTCAGGAGTGCTTTTATTTAAATATCAAGTTGAACGGCAATTATTTATCCTACCGGATTTGCATAAAACAATGTCCAGAAAAAAAAAAGTGTGTGAGGTTTAAACCCACTTTTGAGCCAAAACCTAGTGAGCCAATACTCGAAATCGAGTACTTGAAGTACTGCTTCGGGTTCTCCCTCATCGTCACCCATCACCCTCCCCTCCAAACGTTTCAATCCCTTCGACTCAACCCGGTCCAGCTCTCTCCCATCCATCATGGGTTACGTGTTTTACAGTGCCAAGACCAAGGTCATGGCTGTCCTGCTGATCCTCAATGGTAAGACTGACATTGAGGTCCGCACAGCTATAGCGGATAACCCATGCAACAAAACAATCGACCGTTGGGTAGCGCTTTACAAGAGAACTAGGCGGGTCAATACGAGATCCAGCCGAGTACGATCAACAAGGGAGACCCACCTTCTTCTGCGACGAAGATCGAGAATTTATCTGTGCGCTGGTGGCTGAAAATCCAATGCTCTTTCTAGATGATATACGGGAAGCAATCTACGACAAGACTGGTCTCTTGCCCAGTCTTGAAACTGTCCACCTGGAACTCACCACTCGCCTAGAAATCACGTGTGAGAAGGCTTGAACTTCCAACATCCGCAAAGATTTTTATCAAAGAGCCCTATATTAAGCTTTAGTTTGATACATCCCAGCAGAGATGTTTGAATTCACTGGTAAGTGAACTCCTTCTAACTTTACACAATCTTTATCCTCTGGACCATGGTTTGATCATCATACTGACATTGGTGATGATCAGATGAGAGCGCTATTTGTGAGGGTGATCTCATTCAAGTCTATGGTCAATCACCCTCAAATGAGCTGGTGACTCACTGGGTTTGCCACAGCAATCCAAAATGCTACTCTCTGCTTCCAGCAATTGGTCTACATGGGATCTTGGCCTTGATGGTTTGAGAAGGGAGTATTAATTGAGATAGATTTGTAAACTTCCTTGAGTTTCAATTAGTGAGTTGCAAACTTATTGAACAAACATGTACATTTTCAGTCTTGATGTCTATCTCTTTCTTCTTTAGCTGCCAGAAATGAATGCTTATCTAGCAGAAAAGTCAATCTTAGTTATGGATAATGCACCAATACATCATGGTGGTCAAATTCAATACCTGTGTAATGCACATGGTATGTCTATCAATTTCCTGTTAGTTGATTCATTTTAAGATACTGAAGCTGATTATGTTATTTGAACATGACACTCTTAACAGGTGTATGGTTGTTATACCTTCCTGCATACTTTCCAGAACTCAATCTGATCAAAATGTGCTTCTCAGTTACCAAGGCTGGCTTCAAATAAATACAAATTCTGGAGAACTCAGGGTCTGATGCTGATTGGGCAATATGCCAGACTGCTTTTGAGTGTATCACCCCAGATTTACTAGCAAAGCTTTACCATGCATGTGGTTACAGTTTACCACCAGAGATGGTTCAAGAATACTGAGTCCAAAAACTCACTTGTTTCATGTACTTCTCTGCTTGGATATCCCAAAATGATTTGATCTCACAGAATCAATTGATCATTTGTATGGCTCTCTGTCATACTTTAGCTTATAACTGTATGTTTGTATTTATGAGGATCTAAAGGGCTGTGTCATAATTGAAATTTGAGTGAAAAAAAATCCACAGAATATTTACATGAATTCCAATTTGTTTGTCTATCAGAAAGCAATTGCTCAACAAACATGGTATGGCCTTACACAATTTTTTTTAAAGAGGAAAACAAGAAAGAAACAAAGGAAATAGGATGAATGATTCTAAAATGATCAGACATATAATGAAAGCTCATAGTCTGCAAAGCAATCCTTCAAACTCATCCATACACCAACCTCATAGCCTAGAGCTAAAACATGCTCTTTCCTTGCAGAGCCAGTGGGCCCCAAATACTCATAATTGATGATTGACTTACTCCAAAACATTTCTGCAATTGAGTGTGGGTTGGGCAATCCAGAGAACTGGATGTATTCAAGGATACCACCTGAAACATGCTTGGTTTGACATTCAGGTGTTGACCTAGGTGTGATTGGGCCTTCATTAATGTCTGGAACATCAAAGCCTACCACCAAGACCCTTTGACATTTGGGTTGGTGCTGCTCTGAGGTTTTCAAGCACATGCTTGAAGGTGGGCTATCCTCAGTCATGCCAGGCTGGTCTGGATCAACCTGTACAAGATATATTCCAGGAAAATGATCAGATTAGGCCAGAGGTGACCAAAGAAGCTTTACAGAGAAACTTACCACACCATGAGCCCAAGTTTGCATATTCTTGGCTGAAAGAAGCATGTGTCAAGTGAGATCATCAGGGATAAGGTAAACCTTTGTATGACAATCATATCTCACATCCATAACTCCCTTCCTAGAGATCCTTGCAATGCAATGATTGATTTTGATCATATATTCCACATCCTCAAAGTCCTATATCAGGCAGAATTGAGCTTGTTATAACTATAGACCTGGTGATGGTTTCATTTTAACAGATGGAAGACATAAGAAAAAAAAACACTCACTCTTGGAGCAGGCTGTCTATCAATGAGTGGCCTTGGCATCATTAGCATCATCTTGGCCACACCAGCTTCCTAGAAAACAATATAATAAAAAATGTGATCAATAAGTAAACACCATGTGTAATGATTAAGAAAAGATACTTTCCTGTGCAGCTATAACAGCTGGATCATCTGGCTTTGCCATCTTCCAGGCACATGCTGGTTTTTAGTTATTAGAACCAAAGAGCAAGGCCTTTGAAGCCCACTCTTGGTATTGCTCTTTGGTATTCATCTCCAGGTTTCTACTGGCAAGGTAGGCTGATACCCAACCAATAGAATAATGCATCATGACATCCAAAACCTTGGGCTTGTTTCAATGGAGGAGGACCAGGTTCCCTAGGTTCTTCATCTTCACATTTATGACAGCAGTCACTGCCAACATATTTTCATCACTGCCAAGATATTGGTATCGGATGGGCCTATCCGATGTTCTATCACCCCAAGATATGCGATGCAGTGTCAGTAGGATTAGGTGCGATGGAATTACTAT
>MU167292.1:32708-55224 GCA_015951145.1 Cronartium quercuum f. sp. fusiforme G11 | reverse complement strand
TTCTTTCATTCATCAGTCATCAACTAATTCTCTTAGTCAACTTTCACTCTCACATTTGTGTTTCTCTTTTTGTGTATGAGTTGCTAATAGAATATGTGTGCTTATAAGCATTCTATTGTCCATACCTGGCCAACAGCCCCAGGGGAAAATTTAACAAGTATCCCTTGGTTTGGGGTAATGTTGCCCTCAGCAAGTATCATCAAAATACCATCTACTTGTGCCTTCCAATGTTGAATAAGCTGATCATCTGTATCTTGGTATGCTGTGTTCCTGAAAACCTTCAGGACTTTTGAATTCCATAAGACCTGACATCAGAAAAGGTTGATCAGATGATTTTTGATCATGATTGAGGCTGAAAGAAAAGTCAAAGGTGTTGGTTGATTGCCCAAGCTCAGCAACTTGAGAACAGATGAGACACCAAAGGAAGAATAGTGTCATCATAGTTTTCCAAAGCAATGTTGGATTGAAGCTGTTCTGAAAGGTGTCAAAGTTTCTGGTGAGAATCCACTGCCCATCTCATCAATCATAAAACCTCCCAACCAAGCCTATGAAGTTCCTCATGGGCACAATTGTAGTAGGCAACCTGACACATCCCATGCTGTGTATCAGTGTCAACAGCCCATGGCTCATGGCCATTTGTGAACAATCCATGATTCCAGAATGGATCATCCAAATCCATTCTGATTAGCTCAGCATACTCAATATATGGAGGGTGATTGCATGCTGGATGTGCATGGATGTAAGCTTTTAAGTGAGTTTGATATGCTTCCAATCTCTTCTTTAGATGAAATGCCTAAGCGCACAGAAATTTGGAGAGTTTGACTTTTTCATTGTAGCCTTTGCAGAAAAGAACAGACTAATCAACAGAAGTCCAAGTTATCATCAAACTGATGCAAAATTCTAACTGACCAAGATTCAACCATTTTCCATTCCTTTGACTCATAACTAATGGTTGCTTCTCCTCCAACAAACCAATGTACTGAATTTGAAATTCAGTCTTGCAGTGCTACACTTTCAGTTACATATCTGCTTCATGCACTGAAGGAGTGAAATCACATCAAAAAGTGTCGTCATTGTGAGTATTGATAATTACTCACCTGTCAAGAAGCTAATGATCCCAGTACAGCCAATTTTTCCTTCACTGCCAAGATATTTGTATCGGATGGGCCTATCCGATGTTCTATCACCCCGAGATATGCGATGCAGTGTCAGTAGGATTAGGTGCGATGGAATTACACTGCAATATGGTGTCAGAGCATTAGATACCGATAGTAATTCCATCGCACCTAATCCTACTGACACTGCATCGCATATCTTGGGGTGATAGAACATCGGATAGGCCCATCCGATACAAATATCTTGGCAGTGCTTGTTGAGCCTTGATTTTCTCTGTAAGAGCTTTGTGTTGTGTCAGCCTGAAAGGTCGACTGTCATGTAAGCATGTAAGCATGTCACAAGAACTAAAAACATGAAATGAGCTCACCCCATGTCATGAAGATAAGTTTCTTCTAAGCAAAGCAGTTGACCCAACTCAAGGTGGTGCAATTCTTGTACTGCAGACCTTGATGCCTCTGCTGCCTGCTCTGATTCCCATTGCTGACAAAGGTAGTCAGGTGTGTACTCAATCATGGAAAACCAAGTACTTTTGAGTTGCTGAAGTTTAGCCAATGCAGCACCAGATTTTATGATGATGTCATTGGCATTGAGGAGTTTTCACAAGAGCCACTCTGCTTATAGATTCAGATACAGACAATAAAATCATTATTCATACCTTTAAACAACTTCAGCAGAAAAATGTGCAAGGTACTTACCAGAATCTTTCTTTGTTAGTTTGCCAAAATAGAGAGGATGCCAATAGATAAAAAGAAGGCAGTGGAGGTGTGTGGAAATCCAATTTGTCAAGACCAAACTTGATAAGAATGACCAGAGGCATTCAAGTCCCTTGCCATCAGTCCAGCCCCAGGCTGAGTTGAATTGAGGATTATGATTGAGCTGACATGCCCATCTGTGCACAAATGCATGAAATACAGATGTTGCAAAGCTCAATCACAAAGAATGAGTAGGAAGAAGCCCTTACTATATAAACAGCAGTGAATATTAGTTAACCAGCTTTATTCAAGTACATATAATTTTGTATCTTCTTCATGTGTGATTCAAGATGACAACCTATGTCATAGAACACCAACATCAAGATCAGGAAAACCCTGCATGATCTCCTCAAGAATTCTAATTGGATATCAAAGCCTAAAATACATATATAAGAAACAAGTCAACACATAACTGATCCTTTTTTATGAGAAAAGTCAGTAACGCACGTAAAATCAGGTTAGAAGTATAGTATGCTAATACCAAGTAGCCTCCAGCGCTACCATCCATCCTTCTTGCGGACCCAAGATCTACTCTTTCCCTATGCTCAATTATAGCTGGGAAAGAGTAAGTCACTTACATTTCGCTTGATATCCCTCTTATTTTCCTGTTCATCTGGCTATATTTTTTCCTGACAAGTACCTGACTCTATATTGAAATTGGCTGTCTACAGGATATATATATTATTTTCTGATTCTCTTCACTGACAGCCTGAGTTTATTTATCCCACACTTGACAATTTAGGTCAGTGTGAGCTTGTGATCAGGGTTGAAGAGTTGCTCAACCCCATTTGGATCACTTTTGTATCAGGGACTCGTCGGAATTCTTCACTTTACACATAAGAATCATGCAACAAATTCAATGGCTTACTTTTCACCAGTCTTGTAGATGGTTACAAACTTGAGTGGGGCATCATGGCGGCAGGTACATCCAAAGAGACCTGCATCATCTGATTTTTGAAATGTCTCAGTGTTGCACACATCGTTTGCTGCTGTGTGAGATTCAGAACATGAAGACTATGATAAAGAAAACACCTCAGTACAGGGTTCAGATCAGGAGATCTAAAAATATAAAATCAAGTAAAAAAAATGAGCACACCTGTAACTCTTTTGCTTGACTGTTGGTTGAGTTCACAGCATCCTCATGAGCCTTGACTGCAGAAGGCTTGATGAAGCAATCTGGATACTCATCATCTTGAGGTTCATCCTTGCTTGCCTTTGTATTATGTCAATGTTGAAAATTACCATCAAAACAGATGGTGATATCACTCTCTTTCACCAAACCTTTCACTTCACCAATAGCGGGACCAAAACACCTTGGACAGTTCTCTGCCCAAATCTGTTGTTGTGAGAGTTGAAGCCCTTGTTCATAAAGTTCCTTCTGGTTCTGCAGAATTTGATGGTGTTGATTGACTGATTGTGTGAACTGTCAACATAGGTCTTGGCAATCACTTTTACATTCATGGCGATGTTGTTGAGGTGAGTGGCGAGTGAGGAACTGAGTGAGGCCATCAAGGAAGCCTTGGATGGAAATTGATGAAGTCAACCATAGATCATGGTGAAATTGAACAAGTGGAATTGAAAAGGCAGTTCGTGGAAGGGATGGGGAGCCAGTGAAGTGTCCATAGTGAATGAGTTGAACAGCTTGAGGCATGCAGGTACAGAAATTGATGTTATACTTGCTGCGTTGTCCTATTGTACAGATAGACATTGAGTTTTCGGTGATGATGTATGCTATGCAAAGTAGAATGAATGAAATGACACTGACCTTGCATGTCAATCAAGTCAAGTTCATGCATTTTAATGGTTGGTTTTGGGCATTTACAACGCACCTGGTCGGTAAGGTATGAATTCCGAGTGGTCCAGTTTGCAGTTGTATGTTGACAAAGAAGAAATTCTGCTGTGAGTTCGTGCTGGATTTGGAGCCATTTGCTTCGGACTTTGGCACGTTTTTCAGCATTTTGGTGGCGAGTGTATGTAGCTTGGTGGTGATTGAGTGGCTATCTGCGAGATCAAAGGGGCAGCCGCGGTGATCGAACTGTTGGTCGCGGAGACAGGTGTCCCGCTTCACTTCTGTTGTCGATGATTTGTTGACCATCAATTCCCCTTTCGATAGACCAACAACAACCAGTCATGCCTCGAATCTCACTCCGTTTACCTCCTCCTGGAGAGTGTGTGATCGCAGATCAGATCCGACAACGTCGACATCCACGAGATCTGATTGCACTCGATGGTGTGCTAGATCTTCTGGTCATGACTATTCATTTTACAATTCACCAATTGACGTCTCGCCTCTGACCAGGTGTACTGCTCAACCACCCTTCGATCGCGGTAAGTGGTCTCTTGTTAAGGTCAAACGTTCATCCGCGCTTACATGATTTTATAGAGCGGTTGGAACACTTTACTAGGTTCGATTCGAACAGATAACATTCTACCAACCGATATTCGCGAGTTACTGGTCAGTCAAGTCGGTTTCACACTGATGATCAGTATTGTTGACTTTTATACATCATCGCTTCAGATTCTCCGCGTCGCTGCTCTCAACTCAGCAGCCTATGAATGGACTCATCATGAGCCGATCGCTAGAGCAGCCGGAATGTCAAGTCTTCAATTGTGTCGAGTTCGTGATATTGTCAAGCCGTTGAAGGATTCAAACCATCATCTCTCGCCTTCCCAACTCACCGCACTCAATTTTGCCGACGCCGTCACACGAACTTTGGACGTGCCTGATCAGCTAATCACTGACTTTAAACAGATCCTTGGCGGCTCTCAGCCTGACAAAGCCTTACTCGATGCCACCGCCACAGTGGCGGCCTACAATATGGTCTCCCGAGTTCTCATCACGCTTGATGTCGCTGACGACCGCCTTGCGTCTGTACCCTTGCCTGGCTTGACAACCAACCAGATCCGACTTGGCATGCGCGATGGCACCGAGCTGGCAATTTGCACGCGGGCTGTTGAACCCGACCTTGAAGGCCGTCCTTGGCTTGTGTTTGTGAATTCATTACTATCGGATATGTCAATGTGGGACTTGGTTTTACCCAGCTTCGCGGCACGCTACAACCTTCTCTGTTTCGATCAACGTGGACATGGCCAAGTTGAGTGTCTTTCTTTCACATGGCTCTCTTCTGCATGTTCATGGCTGACATTGAGTCTCTATGACAGTCTGGCATTCCTTCTGAGCCTTGTACGATTGAGGGACTAGCAGAAGACGTGTACGAGATTGTCAATCAACTCAAATTGTCGACCCCTATTCACGGTATTGTGGGCGTCTCGCAAGGTGGTGCCACAGTCCTTTCGCTCGCCACTCGTCATCCTGAACTTTTCCATCGGATGGTCGTTTGCGACACTCAACCTGCATCTCCAACTGGGAGCAGAGCAGCATGGGAGGCCCGATTGGGACTCAGGGAAACGGTTGGAGCGTCACAGCTCGCTGAAGTGACAGTTTCACGTTGGTTTCCACCTGCATTCGCCAATCTCCACGATCGAATTGGGAACGCCATTCGGCGTATGATCGAGCGTACAAGCATAGAGGGTTTCCGGGCTGGGGCTGCAGCGCTTTGTGACTATAAGATTGACGAGAGCAAACTTGATGGCTCTAAGATTTTATTATTGGCAGGTCAATATGACGGCGCGCTTCCAGATGTTTTGAAAGGTTTAGGTGAACGAATTGGGGCTCGATTTGAAACTGTGAATGGAGCCGGACATTTACCAATGCTTGATCAGCCTGCAACGTTTTTGAAGGTAGTAGAGCCTTTTTTGAATGAATGAATGAATGGACGAACTGAAAGAATAAAGAGTTAAACATGTACTTATACAATACTTATAATCAATTTGCGCAAGTGTATTTTTTTTTAAAAAAAAACAAGTGTGATATGCTTTTTGTGTCTTTTATATATATAAATATATATATCTGATTTATCATGATCTTAAAAGCGTCAGTAAGAGAGGAAATCATACCAATAAATGTTTAGGTGACTATACTGATCATTTTGACAGGTTAAACAATCATCAAGTTTTGTTTAAAAAAAAATTAATACGAATTCTAGAGCCTTTTGAATATATGTAATTGTTTAGTTCTTTAATAATTTTTTTTCTTTCCGTAGGGTCTCTGTAAAGGTCTGTATACCCTGTATGTAGTTCAAGATATTCTTGAGCACATTCCTGGAGGACACTCGTTCTAGACACAAACTTGTGAGGTTTGAAACCCCCAACATAAGAATTTTTTTTTTTTTTTTTCCCATCAGCTTATTTTAAACCTTTATTTATATTTTATTCTCTTGCTTTTTAAAATACTTTTAATCATCACTTATATATATTTAAAACTCATTTTCTTTGATTTTCTAGTTTCTTTTTTCAAATACAGTATAACAGCTCTTCATTTGTTTTACAGAGTTTAACTAGGATATCTGTAACAATGGGAAGTGAAATATGACGGCTCAATTGACTCATCTATATAAAACTCGAGCAGCTTCAAGCCCCAAAGTTCCTACCCTCCAAATAATGCGTTGCTTAATTTCAGTTCGAATTTTGAAAAAAAAAAGATCCAAAGATTGATAGAGATGTAAAGATTCTTTTTGGAAGATTTTGTAAGTGTTGCTCACCAAATCACCATATATGAAGAGAGAAAAAAAAAAAAAAAAAAAAAAAAAAAGCAAATTGACAAGTTTCGAAAAGGTGTGTGACGTTATATATTGAAAGACTTGATGAAGCTGATGCAAATGAAATTGTGTGATAAATGAAATGCCAAACGAAAAAAAAATATTGAAGCTGGATAGAGGGGGTCAGTGCGTCTTGAATTCATGTTTATAGACTAAAAGTGAGACTGACTAGGTTTAAAAAAACAATGCATGATTGAAATCGGATCAACTAATTGACAACCAAATAGAAATAAAACCCCGAAAGCCCAGGTCTGTTTCATTAACAGGACGGAAAGAACCCAACGCATTGATTGAGACAGAGAGAGAGAGAGTCAGTGATGAACTATCCGATCATCAACATCTGGATCTAAATCGAGATGTTCACCACGGATAAGACCATCAGCAAACCGTCTTCATTCAACTTATTGTTGACGCGAAGGCCATCCCATCCAATCTTCTGGACCCGGCATGGTCAATCGTCGAGATGGCCGCGTTACGACCTCACGTCCGTCGGGCCAAATGGTTTTGACCTCCAGTACCTCCGAATGACCCGTTAAGAAATGGACCGGAGTACGTTTGACAAATGCACGAATAGGGCCAAGATGTCTTTGTCGCTGTGCGCATATGATGGTATGCTCATCTTCAGAACTACTGTCTTCATCTTGACTGTCCACCCAAGGGTTGATGATCATAATAGGTTCGGGAGTAGGCCTTAGCGTTTGGGAATTCCCCGACTGAGGACGTGGTTTGCGTAGTTTGTTAGGAGGCCTAGAAGTACGCGTCTGATTGGTTTCATTTCGAGTGGGGACGCGTAATGCATTAGAGATGCGAGAGAGAAGAGAGCGGTGGATAGGCTTAGTGGTGGGATTGGACACCGAGAGTAAAGCAGGAGATGTGGCACTGCGAATGGGGGATGGGCGAGTAAGTGATGGGAGTTGTTGAAGATAGGTTGTTGAAGGTAAGGATGGATAAGGAGGAGGGGGAGAGAGTAGGGCTGTCATGATTCCTAAGGAGAGCTGAGGAAAGTGTTTGAGAAGGGACTCTGGAAATTATTTATTGAACCAACCACTTCACAAAAAAAAAACTGACTGGTTGAGGTTCCGAGTTCGTGACACCAATCCAATCCAATCCCATCATCGGATTCCCAACTGGGACTACCGTCGATCGTCAATCATGCACATATCACCTTCTCAGCTTTCAACTGACCCAGAACAGTCTAGCTCAAATCACGGCTGGATCCCATCGACTGCTTAGGCTTAGAGAACCAACCATTCGGGTCGAAGTGCTGAGGTCGAACAAATCCATCTCACATCAAAGTATTAGGTCTTGTAGTTGAGGAAGGCCTTCAGGGTATCTAATATCCGAGAAACACAAAGAAGGGAAATCGGCAATCGGTCCTGGAATCAGCATCGGGGTTCTATACCACTTGGTCTCAGGTAAATGAGTCGATGAGTTCATATGTTTTACCTGATCGGTCAGGTTACGCGACTCAAGGTAGGATGTGACGGGCATGTGTTTGGTGACTCCTTTTTGATGTTCGAAGATTAAGCTTTCGAAATTCGAGGTTTGCCTTTACGGTCTATAATGAAATTTATAACATTTTGAGAACAAAGTGATTGAGATGAAGAGAAATAGATGAGTTAGTCATGTAGATATAGTTTTTTTTTTTTCGTGCAAATATGCACCTGCTCGGTTGAAATTCAATTCTCTCAATGAAAATTGAGTAGTTCCGTCGGAGGCACGACAGAGGTAGCATAGGTCCACGTCCACAAAGGACGATGTATGGTATCATAATAAAACAAAAAGGGAGGAATAGTCAGAAGACGCTAGGAAGAAGTCGGAATCAAGGGTCTAGGGAGGAGGTGAACAGACGGTAATTCTTATAAACCTACACCAGTGACCTCCATCTTTGTTTTTCTCATTCGCCTCATTCTTTTCCCCTCCTGATTCATCCATCAAGTCTCAAGAAAGATTTTATCTCAGTCTCATATTAGAAACTTCCCATAAGCTAAAATTTCAACTAGTTGAGATTCTTACAAAGATGGTGTACAAAAGTCCATTAGCTATAATTTTAGCGCTAACAAGTCTTTCTAAGAACCTCCACACCATCCCAATAAAGGATCATATAACCCAGTCAAGTAGGTAGGTAGATAGGGTGGGTAAATATATCCCATCACTCAAATGGATTATTGATCATGAAAAACTTCACGGTCTGTCATGTCTAGTATCAAATTCTAGTTTAAGAATCACAGAGAATCAAAACTGTGTTGTATAAACTGGAATGTACTAAACTACATCCCACACACTGGTCTTCTGGGAACAGTAAAATGTTCAAGAAGACCTAGAGGTAAAAAATATTGATAAGTGTACATAAGAGACCGATGAGATGAAGTGGATACTTGAATCAAAGTTTCAAAACTCACGAGTTCTTCGAAATGGAATTTTTCTACCTCTTTTCTTATTTGAGAAAAATAAAAAATAAAATTAAAACTTTCAAGTTTAATCCATCATATTTTTCCATGTCAAAGCTAAAGCAGAAACTAATGAAAACTGGATTATACAGTTTTTTTTTTCATACATAATGTTAGTAGTGAAAGATGAGTTAAACTTGAGGGTCCATCTTATGTTTGTTTTTTTTTTATCCCAAAAATTTCTTACTTTGTATCAATATTCTATTCTTTTTTTTCCAACTTGAATGCACCTTTACCCCTTCAACCCTTAACAACCATACCTCAATAGCTTGAAGTAATTTACATCATACTCATATTTCTCTTCATTACCTCAATCCATAGGGCATTTGGGAGAGGGAAGAAAAAAAAAACAGGTGAAAAGCCATCATAATTATAATAGTAAGAGGCCTGTAGCATAGCCCTTGGTGACAAGTTTCCCAATTGGAGACCTTCAAGGGCCAATGAATAAATAAGATTTTAAAATGGACATTGAGCCAAGTATGTAGTCACAAGTGTGTTTGATGGAGGGCCTAAAGAAGTCACAGTGAGCAAACATGAGCTTGGTTCACCCTCTTTTCTTCTTTCTCCTTCACAGTTCCCATTGAAAGAGCCCTTGAATTTGAAGGGGCCTTTAAGGATAAAAAGGCACATCTTTGTATTTTTCAGAGCCCCCAATGATGGGGACCTTCAAGATGGGCACTAGTGCTTTGTCCACCTAAGTACTTACTATACTACTTCAAGCTCATATAGTACTCAATCAAAGCTCAAGAATCTTAATCATCCAAACACATGTTCCTTTTATTTGCTCAATTTATCACAAGTGTACATACCGTGGGACTACTAATAGCCACTATGGCTCCACTGTCTCATCTCTCTTTCTATCTCCTTTTCTTTTTTTTTTTTTTTGTAAATTTCTTTGTCATTAACCACCATGTCCATGTAGGTTGCTCCCAATGGGGGAGACTAACTTGTTTGGTATTTTTTTGAATTTCATGTCTCATTCTGGTCAACAGTTCCCAGGTGCAAAACCACTGAGTCGTGACCCAGCACAGGAAGCATACACCTTCCAAGATCTTGGGCCTTCAAATTTGATGTGCATAGAAAAATGAAACACAGTCAAGGAGATGCTACCCTCCCCTGTCAGGAGTGACCTTCACAGACATGGTGAACCATACCTCCTCAATTAAAAAAACCGGTCTATATGGCATAAGAGAGAGATTTCTGCCCCTAATCTATACTCTTGCCTAACCCATACTCAACAGCCCATCCATATTTTTGATGATGGGAAAGAGTAGAGTCAACTGTAATTTTTTTGTTTGTTGGCAGGTCCCATAGGGGCTTTCCAAGATCCTTTTAATATACTCTTGACCAATGCTACATACCAGTTTTGATAATTGAGGTGAATGGACTAACATGAAGAGACTGTTAATGATTGGTTCAATTAAAAAGTACTTTTGCCAGCTTGTGCTTCAAGGTATATATGTGTCTACTCTGGTGGTACGGAAGATATGGCCTACTTCTGACCGCACCGGTGCGGCCAACATTCTTAGAGTGCCGCACCTCAACCTACATCCGACTGTCTGGTCTGGCGAGGACCTGTTACAGTCTAAATACCGTCTCTGAGCTGTCTCTGATTCAACCCCACACTCATCCATCCCGCCTGAAAGCTTTCTCCCGTGGCTATCAGGACGTGTCCTGCCCACCATCACTTTCGCCAAGCACTGCCACTGCCATTTCTAGGCCTCGAACTTCATGGTCGGCGACCACTGAGCATATCCCTCGTTGCTAAAAACTCTGGCTGCCTTATACATTTGGCTCTTATCTGGCCTCGATGGACGTGTACTGTGGATTTGACAAATGTTGTCACCGGCTCTTTACTGATGGTCCACGCGTGGCCAGCCAATCTCAGTGGAGCGCCGGTGACAACATTTGTTGAATCTACAGTAAACTGATGCCCACCTTCATTGGAGCACTCGTGCCTGGAAACATCTGCGCAAATGCACTGACCCCTGTTAATCCTTCCTCAATCTTCTTTTTCTACCTTTCTGGCTTGAACAGTTTTCATACAGTCATCTATGTAATTTGCGGGTCCGAGTGGGTCTTCACAAGGCTTTATTATACCCAGTGACAATCCAGGATGACATATTACCCTGCAGCAATTAGATCCGCCGTACAATACTACAAATCTGACGTATCGTAGATGCCTGAAGCTCATCTGATGCAGTGAGATGAGGTGCCTTGAAGTCGCGTAGGGTGTACAAAAGATGACTCCTGAACGCATCATGGCGTTCTCCTCGTCATGCCCATAGCTTCATATCGCTTGGCCGGGCTCAACGGGATTCGGCACATCCTGGACTTGAGATATCCCCAACCCAACGCTGAGCGGGCGAGCAGATTGCTCGGGGCGTGGGGTGATGGGTGAAGGCATTTATTTGAAGTTCTGACGTCACGTAAAGAATCGCTGTGCCTCGTTCCGTGCCCCTCAAAGGCCGCCATATTCACCTTGAACGTGAGGGAAAAGGCTTTGTTAAAAAGAAATGGGGTTTCCCAAACCACTTGAAACCTCAAACACCGAGATCAACTTCCGCTCATTTCGAATGGGCCTCACTGTGTGTATGAAGTGTGGCATCATGTCTCAACTAGAGAAATGCATAGTCCACCAGACTGTGAGCCAGGTCAAGCCATCAATTCCTTCTATTGATGACATTTGTCTGACGCCAGCGTATCAGTCACATATATTCGGCGGTCTTCCTAACTACGAGTAGGGGTCCCAATCCTCAATGTACCATTTGGGTCACCGCCACGCTCGATCTCAGCTGCATGGCACTGGCGAGTGGGCACATCAGTTTTGGCGAAGTAATGAAGACCACATCTCCTTCCGTTTTGGTGGCTTGGAACAAACATCGAGAAATCACAGATAGAATGGGTGGCGCACCCTTGCTCGTGACCTGCTGATGCAGACTACCGTTGCTGACACGGTGATACCCTGTTATCGAATTCGTCATCCTTCGGTACGTCTTTTTTAACGTATGTCTTTGCCAAACAGGAAGACCCGAGCGTGCATACTCCGAGTCGGCTTCGTAAAACTTCTTCTTCGCTAGCTTCATTTTCGACCTCTTTATTCTTCTCCTCTCCCCTCACTTAGACCGAAAGCTCCCGTCTCACTCCAAAGTTTCCTCTGAATTCCTCCCCTCTACTGCTCTTACCTTCCAATTTCTCAACGTCTCTTCCTAAGCTCTTCATACCTCGTCTGCATCCTTCTTGCCCATTGCGTAATCAAATTCCAGACCACCGTGAAATTTTTATGATGTTGCACTGTTGTGAGTCCCAGTTTTGACGCTTCACCCGCGTGCGGCCCAAGCTGATATTCTAGTCTTTCTTTGCTGATGTGGCCAGCCTACGTGAGTCTTCCTTCCCCTTCTTTTACCCTACACCCATCGCATTATTGAGCTCTTCTCCGCTTTCCTTTCATGCCGCTTTCGCAAACTAAAGAACGCAACGTAAGTCTTAATCCTATCGAAGCTCAGTGTATATTTCCCGTTATCTCTAGCGACACAACAATCGCGCTAGGACTATCTACCAAATCAAGAAATCGCTAATCCAAGTATCCACCCTCCTCCTCTCTTCTCGCTTCCTATCACACATAGTGGTGTCCCTGTTTTGTCTGTGCGTAAATCTCACTGATAGGTAAAGCTAAACGTCTAGCTCCGACATCACTACTAACGCCTTTCCATGGTTCCAACTATTGTGACCCGAATAGCATCCGTATGAGTATAATGAAAGCAATGGCAATCAACCCCTCAATGTCGATCTCAACATTCAATCTCAGCAATCCACTCATTCTCATCCTTCCAGTCAAGCTATCCCCCGATCTTCTGGCGGGCACTCGAACCTGTTGCACTCGACAGCGCCAGTTGAGAACAATATTAGCCACGCCCATCAATACCCGTTTCCTCCGCTACCTCTTCCACACCAGTCTTATTCGCCCCCTCTCTCTCATTCTTCATCGCACATATACACACGTCCGGAGCATGTTGGTTACCTCCCGAACAGTCCTAACATGCCAAGTGTGCCAAGTAACGGAGGGATACCATTTATTTCTAAAACACACCAGCATCACGTTAATGCCCGTCGAACAACTCCCATGGCATCTG
Source organism: Cronartium quercuum f. sp. fusiforme G11 (assembly GCA_015951145.1). Taxonomy (NCBI): domain Eukaryota; kingdom Fungi; phylum Basidiomycota; class Pucciniomycetes; order Pucciniales; family Coleosporiaceae; genus Cronartium; species Cronartium quercuum. Next base: position 42,115 of record MU167292.1, on the reverse strand, counting down.
GAACTGAGCTCGTACCTATCTCCAATCGTTCACGGATAGACTCAGTCTCCGGATCTTCAAGGTCTTTCCCGCCTACGCAAGTCAAGAGCGACGTTACTGAGATGATTGATGGCGTTCATCACCTTCAGATGGGCAGTGATGGTAATGAAGTAGAAACATCACCTCCCACTACGTGTACTGTAAGCTTACTCCACTCATCAGCCTTCACTTCAATCGTTCACTCGTAATCTTCTATTATCTAGGCATTTATCAGCAAGCTTTATCATCTGTGCTCTCATGACGATTATCGCGCCTTCATTGTATGTCCAATCTTTTTTTGAATATTCCTCCGAAGCATAAGCTCATCCGAGTCGTACGTTCAGCGTTGGACTGCCCCAGGTGACGCGTTCATTCTGGCACACGGTAAGTTTATCAACTAGTACCATCAGAGCTTCGAGTTCCATCTCTCAACGAACTATCTTCCCTCCCGTCATAGCCAACACAGACTTTGCTACCATTGTCCTGCCGAAATTCTTTCGCCACTCTAATGTCTCCTCCTTTATTAGGCAATTGAATGTAAGTTCGAAACCAATATCTCACCAGTCGTTTCTGGAACTCATCCCAGTTTACCTCTCTAGCTTTACAACTTTACTCGAATTCCCGTGATCAAGCTTCTCGACACAATAGATAACACATCAAACACCTCACCAGCTTGCGCCTTTTCTGGATTTTCTCATCCCTCCTTCCGACGGGATGATCAGTTGTCACTGCGGTTCATTAAACCTAAACCGAGTAAGAGCAAAGCAGCTCGAAAAGCAGTGAAGAGTGCTGGTTCTGTAGAGGACAAAACAAACAAAACTCTTCGCCGTAATCCGCCTTCAAAATCAAAGATTTAAGGTATTATGATGTGATGTGATTGATTTCTACTTGGATTCTCCTATAAATAAAACACTTGTAAAAATATGTTTCTAGTTATCTGTAAACGGGATAGGTATTTTTTATGTGCTGCACATGTTGGAAGTGCATCTTTTCTTTTTGGCTGCATTCCGGTGTTTCAAAATATTTTCTGTTTCTAATGTAATCGAACACGTCTAAATTTTATATCCTCCAATTACTTGCCCTTACCCTCTAATACCTCGAGCATTTGCACATGCCTCTGTTACTGCGAAGCACTTGCCTCCGATGCCGTTATTCGATGATTTCTCGCATGGAGCATTCAAAACGACCTCGTACATTGCCATCCGTGGCAACTAAGGCGATAGTGCAGTATGCGTCCATTCTCAGATGGTTGGCGGGTCGTTTTGAAAAACCTGCGTGAATACATTCAGCATTCTTTTTGTTCCAAGTGAGCAAAAAAGTGAGGTACGCCTAGTTCAGCACCCTTTTAGGGTCCCAAGAATCCATTTTGATAAAATAAAAAATAAAAGTTGAAAAAGTTTTTGTCAAGACACCAAGTAGCAGAGTCAATTTCTAATTCTACAACAGGTACATCTACGGAGACCGCGCTCGTAGGGGGACCGCAACCCCTAAAATTCACTTCATCATCACCCATCACTCAACTTTAACTTTCACTTCCACCTACAGTATACCTCATTCAACTTCAACTCAACTCTTCACCTCACTCACTACATGTACATCCACCTCACTTCATCCTTCCCCCTAAAACCTTTACCCCCACTCCCACTTAACCATCTGATTAACCGACCAACCAACCACCCAACCTCGACTCTTACCCACACACCATACCCAAATCCAATAAACCACCCGACCTGTCAAAGCCCCGTCTCTCCCTCCATGCCCCCCCCCCCCTCTTCCTCTTCGTTCCTCTCTTTCTTGCACTCTATGTTTGCGTAATGTTGTTTTCTCTTCTCCCTGTGGTGCCAGGAGAGGTTAAAGCTTACTGAACCCGACTAGAGTGAAGGCTGGGATCTGCCATCTCAATCCCTACCTGAGACAAAGAGGTCCGCCCAACCCAACAGGAACATCATCCTGCGCCTAAAAAGGACTGCCCCCCCCCTTTGCCCGTCTGCGGAAGTGGCCCCAACTCTAGTTAGGCGATGATGAGCAATGAGCTCATCTGCTTAGTACCCAGTGGACTGGTAGTCACCCCTCAAAGTACTCGTTTGACCGTCTCTTCCTTTCTTTCCTTATTTCTTTCTTCTCTTAACGTTCTATTTCATCGCCTACCGTCTGCCATCTAAGGCCTCCACACGACACTCCTTTGTCTCACCCGCTAACTGTAGCCGTTGTATGTCCTTTGCACCGGCCTAACCCTAAGTCCTCTAAGTGTTGTTTATACTCTCTTGAGTCGGTAATGCACTATAAAAAAAAAAAAACCTCACTTCGCTTTGACTCACTTCTGTTTCCACTCACCTCAATTCAACGTACATGTCATCGCCAACACATTGATCAATTGGTCAATAGTTTTTTTGGTACGTATTCTTTTGAACTCTCTCCTTCTCACTTGGTTCACAACTTCATACCATAGCTGATCACTTCAATTGGTCAATTTTATTTTTTATTTTTTATTTATTCACCTTGTTGTTTTGTATCCGACTTTTATTTTTCGCCACCAGTCAGTCAATGTAAAAACAAAATCATTCACAGTGATAAATCGAAAAAAAATTATAACTATGCTCAAACTAGTCCGCCACCGTTTGTATCATTCACATTATCGGCCGAGTGCTTTGTCAAATACAACCCCTGTAACTCATCTATCACTCAACAATAAACTGTTGTCAAAAGTTATTGTTTGAGCCCAGTAACAATTGGAGGCAGTTGGTGAGCGGTAACAGAAGACCTGAGCCGATTGTACAAATAAAAAAAATTGTGGTATTTGTAATATTAACATGAGGGACAAGAGATAGAATAACGGAAAAGTCAAAGGCATTCGTAGTGGATTTGAAGTGAGGTTGTGTTGGTAGTGGAGTCAAAGTGAGGTGGACATACGCGTAGGGCGTGAGGTGAAGAGTTGAGTTGAAAGGTGGGAGTGAAAGTTAGAGCATCTGCAGTCGTTCCACTAACTTTGCATCAAGTTTACACTACGTGGTGCTACACTAGGAGTCACTAGCTGCTGAAACCCAGTTTTTCACACTCGAGATCACTAAACCTTCACTAGTGTAGCTGTGGTGGCACACATTGCAAATTTTCCACACTCATGGTAGTGGAAACTACACTACACTATGTACAGAACTTTTTTCAGTTTCATAGCCAACAAGAAGGAATCCAGTCAAGGATCTTCAGACAAGCAATCACCTGAGGGTGTGACTTTCACAGTTGAATATCCCCCAAAAAAATACAGTCCTCAAAGCACTACTCTAAAACAGGGGAGAGGAGTTCTCATGGTCGACTATATCCAGTTTGGTGACTTTGTGAATCTTGCATTTTCATCCCATTATGTTTGAGATAATAAATGTATTGCATTGTTTAAGCTATTTGGTCAAGGGATCAGTCAGGTTTGATAGGGAGTGAAGGTGGAAAGAGGGGGATCGAGGGCAGAGCAATCGAGGCTGGAGTGAGGTGGGATTGAGGGAATGAAGGGTAGAGGTTTCTTACCGCCCGAGTAGTGCTACCAGTAGTCCCACCCGCCCACCTACGCGACGCGTCTTACCTTGTTTTAGCATACTGCTGTCATAGTGTTGTTTGTACCCTTATAGGGGAGGTAACGCACTTTAAATATCTTAATTAAAAAAAAAAAAATGAAATAAAAAGGGTAGAGGTAGTCGAGGGTATATCTGAGTGAGGTCGAAGGTGTATCCAAGGGTCGTCAAGGGTGTGTATGGGTATGGGTTGTGAAAGGGTCACTAGTTGGTGAATCACTACAGTCTCATCAAATTTGATGCAAAAGTTAGTGAAGCCCTAATTGGGCACAAGTGTGGAAACCCAGGTTGCATTACATTAAATTTGATGTAATCAGGGGATTTAGTGCAATGACTATGGATGCTCTTAAAGTTGAGTGATGGGTGATGATGAAGTGAATTTTAGGAGTCCTCAACCTTGGTGCTAGAGCTTTTTTTTTTTTTTCTTCTTTCTTTTTCTTTCTTTTTTTGAATTTAACACTAAACATTGTTTCCACTCGTTGAATTATAAAGCAACTGATCAATAATGCATACTAGGCTCTTGAAGATAGTCATTTTATAAAACTGTTGATAATCACTCATCAAATGTCTTTCATCTTTTGGAGAAATTTGTTGTGGCTGGGTTACTTCTAGGAAGGTATGATGCTCCTTGGAGACAACTCAATTTTCCTAAATTGATCAATTCAAGTAATTCTCAGCTTGGCATGAACACATCTCTTTGAATCCTCTGCTTTATCAGCAGCAACAAAGTTGTTCCAGACCAGGATGTCCAACTGAAACCCAGATGTGTTATTCGTACCCATATACAAGGTCACTCCTTGGATAAAGGCATGGATGTGTCCAATGTGTTGCTTTGTTAGCAGGACTCAGGCAAGCCCTGGGCAGGGTTGGTGAGGAGTCAGGAATCCTTTTCTTGGGTACTGAACTGTGGACCAGAATTGGCTGAACTCACAGTGGAAATCTGTGTAACTCCCACAGTATTCTGTGTAAGGCCTGTGAACTTGCACCAAAAAGGATTCCGCACTCCTCACCGACGTCAAACCTTCCTCGGGGTGTACCTGGGGCCTTTGCTGCTGGTACAAGGGAATTTTCTGAAGTCACATTCCTTCATTTTTATTGATTACAAAAAAACAGGTTGCTTGGGCTCTTCTTCATGATTTCAATTCCTTCGCGGAGCTCGCATTCAATTGGATTTGTAAGTCTCATTGCCTGTTTCTGCTAGGTATATCTAGTCCTCTGTGACCACTATAAGAAGTAGGCTTCAAGTTGCGTTCTTCAGGATATGATGCGAATAAACAAGTTCTCAAGATCCCACCCAACACAATGATACTTGCAATCAAAGAAACAAAGCTTGGCACTATCGAAAATCTAGGGATGGTGGTATTACAAAAAAAAAAAATCTGGTAACAAATAGGACAGCAGTACCGGAAGGATAACAAATTCGTTTTGAACCCGCTAGAGAATCATCCGTCACAGCTTACGTCGCTGACTGAGATCATTTCAAAAGAGTCAAAACTGCTCTAACTCAATCCAGTGCATCAATAGCAACTGTTTTGGATGCTATAGGCCTATCGAAAGGGAAATCTTCCAACCCAATAGGTCTGAGCTCGACCTCCTAGATTGAGTACAAGATAGTGAGATTCATTCATTAACAAACGCAGGATCAACTCATACAAGTTGAAAAAAGGACTTACTGTTTGACTAGCTTCAATCATTGCTGACTTATCACCACCACGTAATCTCATATATTCTTTAATAGGTGTCATTGCAGCTACACGGCAAAATTCCTTTAAATCTGAACCGGAGTAATTTGCAGTTTGTTTTGCCAAGAAATCGATACATAAATCGGGTTTAAGTTGGATATCCTTCAAAAGCTAGGGAAAATATATATGGTGGAAATGAAAGTGAGAATCTTATTACCAGTTCAAGGATATAGTGGTTAAAATCGGAAAATTTGAATTCCTAACCAATTGTAGAATCTTCTTTCTTTGTTCTAGATTAGGTAAACCAATTGGAATTCGTTTTGGCATTCTACGTAGGATTGCGGCATCTATATCGTTAGGACGATTGGTAGCACCGAGAACAAGGATCCTTGTATCATTTCCAGTGGCTAATCCATCCCACAATCTACATAAAAAAAAGACAGGAGGAGAACCGAAACTTTAGTTGATTTTGATTTATAAAGTTCATACAGAACAATCAACTCACGTCATGAATTCAGCCTTCCTTTGATAATATGACAAGGAAAAATGCGAAGATGACTGTGATGTTAGTTTAATAGGTCATGGTTTGTGACTTGATGAAAAAACCACACTGCGTACATCATCCCAGATACTTCATGATCTGTTTTGGAACGCTCTCGCATGAATGAATCGATTTCGTCGATGAAGATAATACTCGGTTGGAGTTTACGGCTCAATGAGAATAGTGCAGCTACAAGCTTCGAAGATTCACCGAACCACTACAAAATTGAAATGAAGGGCGTCATATGGTAAGCTAATGAATGAAATGATGAACGATAATAATAAGATGACTGACTTTAGAATTTAGATCGCTAGGTTTGATATTGATAAACATTGCACCACTTTCTTTAGCAAGAGTTTTAGCTAACATAGTTTTACCACAACCAGGAGGACCATAAAGTAAAACACCTTTCGGAGAACTGAATAAACCAGCTGAAGATTTGAAGGTAGTAGGATAGCAGAGTGGAAAGATGACTGATTCTTTTAAATCGGATATAATCGGATCCAGACCTCCAATGTCTAAAAAATTCAAGTCACAACAATAAGCATTGATGAACTGAATGTGATAAGTGATGATGATATATCAAGACATACCATCGAAGCCTACTTCGATCTCATCCGGTTGAACTACCTCTCCAATTAACATTGCCTCATGTTCATCTAAAGCTAAAGTTGATTTATCTAAACCAAGTTTCTGCATCACTTTCTTTGACTTTTTTAACATTTGATCTTTTGTTGACCTGGATGGATCTGACCGTGCTATGATATATCTAACACCATAGAATAATATTATTTGAGATATTGCTAATAAAGCTAAATCCGATACAGCCTTCTTAGTGGTAGGTGATAAATTGGATGGTTTCCATTGGCTGAAGAAAGACATTGTGAGATGGTAGCGAACGAGGTGAGTTTTACTGAAAGCAAAGTCTCCAAATAAATCGATGTCTTCTTAACTAGCCAGTTGGATTATGCTTTCGAGTTCGATTCAGGTGTGACTGAGTTCTTTGAATTTGCTGGCATTTGATGTTACAAATCGAGTGTTTCATACGTTGAAGTGTTCTATCTTACCGTGATTTCAAATCATGACCCAGCTTGGAACCCGACACCCGCTGCGGTACTACAGGATATATTACCCACCGGACCAGTACCGGGAAGTGGGGGTCTAGATCAGAGTCGAGTCTGCACCCCGTTCGGGGCAACCTCATGGCGCGTCTCAAGTCCAAGTTTGGTCGCAGGCCTCAATCAACCATTCCAACCGCATCACATCATGTCGTCATCTTCTGACTCACTTGGTCATGGACGTCCCTCACATGGAAAAGGTCAAGCAGCTCGCCCTCGCCAATCTTCGGCGGCAGTCTACAACATGTTCGACGCCAAACAGGTTCAGACGTTCAAGGAAGCCTTCTCCGTGGGCCATTCTTTCTCGCTTCTCTGCCCTTAAAGCATGAGAAACACGATTTCAATTCGCTTGTCTCCCTGTGTTTTATCTCAGATGATCGATCAAGATAGTGATGGTTGGATCACCGAAGCCGATCTCAAGATCATGTTGACCAGTCTCGGTAAAGCTCAAGCCCCCACCTACGATCTTTGGTTCTGATTGCCTACTTAATCTTTGATGATCCTTCTTGAAACTAATCTTGACATTTCTCTTTCTCGAATTCATTTCTTTCTATCACTTAAGGCCAAGCACCGACACCTAAACTACTCTCTGCTCTCCTCTCCTCTCGACCTGGCTCTTTCGCCCCAGCTCAGGTTGATAGCCCAGATTATCATCAAGGCCTCAACTTCACCACTTTCCTCACCCTAATGTCCGAGAAGTTACTCGAGCTCGATAGCGAGGAAGAATTGATGGAAGCGTTTGCTTGTTTCGACGAGTCTGACAATGGGATTGTCGATGGTAAGGAAATCAGGGAATGGCTTGCTAGTCACGGAGATCGAATGTCACAGGTCGAGGTCTGCCTTACAAGTCTTCTTACTCTTCATTGAGGTAAGGCTGTCAATTGACTCACACATTGATTACTCCCAGATTGATAAGTTATTGAGTCCACCTTTTGCGGACCGACATGGCAACTTCAATTAGTATGTCTTCTAACACCCTTCCTGAATGGCATGCTCGGCAATATCCACTGACAATCTTACGCCTACAGTCGTGATTTTGTCTCTGCTCTACGGGTCAGCGAAGCCGAGGATTCAGTACCTATGAATGGTTGAAAGATCTCAACTTGGACTGCTTTTTTCTCTCGCGGATCTTCCCTTGTCACAGTCTTGCTATTAGGGGTAACGTGTTTTATTTTGATATTTCATATACCTCATCTAAGAACCATAATTACGGAACGAACCCGCATGAGCTCTCCTTACGTTGTTTATGCGAGTTTTCCTTTTCAACTTCAAGTGGGTTTTGCTTTCGCTCTCCTTTCAAACTCCGACTATGATGGTACTCTGAGGTTTTAACAGTGTGTTGTGGAAAGTAGAGTACAAGAAGCTGCTTGAGGAGTCATCCTGAGAGCAAGGATCAAGCATTTTTTTTAACTCGAGGGAATCCGAGATACTACACTACAAGGTGATGGGCTTTTTTTCGTTTTTTAAAAAAAAGAAGTGCTTTGGGCCGGATTGCAAAATACAATGTTGGAACTAGGTGAAAGTAAGGGAGACTAGTACACTTAGGGTGCGTTTGGCAACCAACTCCAAGCGTGAATTCACTCCAAACATGAATGACTTCTCACATGACTTCTCAGGTGTGAGAAGTCATTCTGCCCAAATTCGGGGTCGATTCGGGTAAATCCTAGTGAATCAACTTCAGATTTGGTTGGTCCGTTTGGTCAACCAACTCCAAAGAAAAATCACTAGGTCTTACATGAAAAATTGAACAGGTCCTCAGATTTCCATCAAGACAAACAGTCTTGATCCCTTCAGCATTCACAACCACTCTCAACCTTATCTCTCTGCTATCCCACCTTTCATCAAACCAACTACCCAAACAAGGATCTGGAAGATGTCCAATTCAGGGGATTCAGACAGCTCAACTGATTCGGATCCATCAACTCACTCGGATGAGTCCAATGCTGTGCCAACTGGTTTCAACCTATTTGGATTGGTAGTCAAAGTGCCTCTCGAGGTTCTCTTTGGTGGCATCTCAATAGTGTTGGATGGTCAAGTTGAGCTGAGTTGAGTTGAGAGAGGGTGTTTGAGTGAGTGGTTGGGTTTTTGACCCAAGTCACAAATGCAGGTCAGGTCAAAGCCAACATGCCATCACATGGTGAGCTCTCCCACCTCTCTTTGCTATATGCTGCAGCTTCTTCAATGCATTTAAAAGCATGTTGTCTTGCTCTGCTTAACATATCATGAAAACTTAGAGCTGTAGGGTGGATGGTGGAGTCATTAGGCTGTATCATGTTTGTTGGAGATCTAATATTGTATCCTCTTTCAATCTCAAATGGAGTTTTTCCCATAGTACTGTGTGTGCTGCTGTTGTAAGCTATTTCCAAGGCTGGTAAAAGGCTCTTCCAGTCATGTGTGTATCCATCTTTATCTTTGAATTCTATCCCATAAGCACAATATCTCCTGATGAGGTCTTCAAGAGACTGAATCATCCTTTCAGCCAATCCAT
>MU167292.1:3743-17698 GCA_015951145.1 Cronartium quercuum f. sp. fusiforme G11 | reverse complement strand
ATGTTCTATCACCCCAAGATATGCGATGCAGTGTCAGTAGGATTAGGTGCGATGGAACTACTATTGGTATCTAATGCTCTGACACCATATTGCAGTGTAATTCCATTGCACCTAATGCTACTGACACTGCATCGCATATCTTGGGGTGATAGAACATTGGATAGGCCCATCTGATACAAATATCTTGGCAGTGTCAAAGCCCAATGGTGGTTTGAGTGTGACAAGAAAAACTGCATAGAAAGCATTGATGAGGAGCTTTCTGTCAGGGGGTGGCTCCTTTTAGGCTACCTCCTGGCAGGAATGTGTTACAACTTATCAGGCTCATATTATTTAGAGTTTTAATTCTTTTTCCCTACACTAATCTTATTTCTTACTATTATCCTTTTTATTCTCTTTGTTTCTCTTTTCAATTTATCAGTGAAGTTACAGGTGTATACTTGAACTCAAGTGTGTTTCAGACTTAAGAATGTCAACTTGTCAAACCCTAAACTTCACTGATATCTCACACTTTATAACCTAATGTACCGTTTCACTTCTCCTCCTTATACCTGACAGAACCACCTCCCTGGGACCTCTTTTCTTCCTTATCAATTGTCTTCTCTTATAATTGATCAAGGTGAGGTCTCAAGAGTGTTGGTATAACATTAAGATTGAAACTGAACATATTTCAATCCCTGTTTTCTGTCAGAATGTTAGTGTGGTAGGGTGTCTGGAACCCTAACAGTAGTCTAGCCAGCAATACTTGGGACCCTCAAGTATTTACTTCAGTTAGCTGACCTCTAAACAGCAGGTTTGGACTCTTCCTGAGCTTGTCTAGGATACTATTGAAGGAGCTTCTCAAGGATAGGATAATTTTTATCCTTCTAATAGCTCACCAAAGATACTTTATAGCTTGGGGATTTCCACTCTAGCCCTTGCTGTCCTGAAGAGCAAGGGATATTCAAGTTAAGGTTACCAACCTTTGTTGGACCTTTTAGTCCTTCACACCTTTAACACTATGCACTATTGAGAAGAGTTCTTGATTACAACAATCCTCAATTTTGTGCTTACTTTGTTATTTTGGTGATTGGTAAAAGGTTAGGGGAGGAGACAACTCCTGAGCAGGAGAGAGAGGATTTATATACCTTTCAGGTTACCTCCTCTTTACTTTTAGAATATGGGCTGACTTGTGGTTCTGGCTCAAGAGAAATCACAACTGATGTCACTTGAGTGTCTCAGAGGTGATATGTGGAAGCATACAGCAAAGAGAAAAGAGATGTACTGGAAGGGTATCTCAACAAAAACCTTGTATTTTACCTGAAATAATACCTTGCAGGGAAGCATGAAAGGAAAATTTGATGGAAGTGAATCCCTACTGTAAAGGGAGGAATTGTGTCTCACTTCCTAACCTCTACAGTACTTGGAGGGAGGGGAGTCACTTCCTCACCTCAAAAGTACTGTGGAGAGGGAAGAATAAATTCCTTGCCTCCTTACTGTAGAGGGTGGGGATTGTCTCCATCCTTCTGCCTCTACATTTGCATACATGGTTTTCATACTCACTTTCTCTTTCCCCATCTTTGGAAAGAGAAAGCAAGTTTCCCCCCCCCAAACTTTTTTTTCTCTCCTTTTTCTTCTTCTTCTTCTTCTTTCTTCTTAACCTGTTTGCTTCTTGTCATTTTCTTATCTGCTATTGAGGTTGACAGATACATTTACTGTAACTTTGTCCCATTTCCCTTGCTCTCAACAATCTGATCCTTACCAGGTCAGCATGAAATCTTGTCAGCAAGAGTTGGGCTGAAGCCCTTATATGTGTGATTATACCCCCTATCAGATCCTTACCAGATATACATCCTCAGTGTTCCATTTAATTTCAGAGATTTTCAAGACATTTATTAAAAGTCTTATATCACTGTAGTAGCCAGCAAAGCTGGAATTGAGGGAAAAGATATCATGTGATAAGATCCATCCTCATCTATCTTGATAAGGACATACACATGTCTTCTAACTATCTTTCTATGCCACAGGGGTGTATTTGGGAAAATATATGTCAGATAGTACTTAAAAGTATAAAGGTCTATGGAATGAAAGATTCTACAAAGGCCCTGCATATTAAAATCTATATGACATGAACTGCCAGCACCACAGGCCTCCAGTTACACCCCCACCTAGAAGTGATGTAAGCTGGGTGCATGTCAGGTCAACCAAACCTTTGCCTGTTGAGCACATAGACAGTTCACTGGTATGAGATCTTTTGGCAAGGTCCAGACCTCAATCATAGCATAAGTAGCTTGTAGTTTTTAGTAATATGATCAATAGCATGTATAATTGACAATACTTCTCTAGATGTTGTCAGTAGACTAGGAGATAGAAGGTCTTTAGAGAGTAAGAGGTGCAAGACTGTAGATGATCTTTTGAGAGTAAGAAGTGCAGGATGATGTGAATTAGGAAATTTGTGTATAAGAAAGAGCTCAATGTTGTATTTCTCTCTTTTTTCTTCTTCACTGTTTTCCTATTTTTCATTTTGAGCAGGTCTGCTCTTCATTCTTACAGTCATCACTTCCTGAGGTTGTTCTTCCCTCAGATTACTTACAAGAGACTACACCTCTCCAGCTTTCAGTTTATTTGGTGTCCTGTTAGAGTTATATAGTCCTAGTGTTTGTGAAATTCAAACCTGTCATTGTTAAAGTGCTATTGATTTTAGAATTCATAGCTTTTTGCTGAATTTTGAGACTTTATAGCCATTGTTCTCTGTTTGTGTGTGTTTGTGTGTGTGTTTCTGTGATGTTTTTTTGTTATAGTATCCATTAGATATCTTAGCAGGATCTGTCCAGTCATTTGTGGACTATAAGACATAAGAGTTGCAAGAAATTGCAAAGGCATTTTAGTGTTACTAACCCTTATATATTTTACTTTTTCAAGTATATGTGTTGTGTTCTGTGCCAATAAGATGAGGAAAAACAAAAGTGATCATCTGAGGCTACTGTGGCAATATGCCAGTGTGGTGTTCCAAAAGGGTCTAAGAAGATAGTTTATCATACATATAGAACATTACAACATCATTACTGATCATACTTATTAGAAAGTTAGTTGTTGAAATCCAATTGACTAAGTCGGCGATGAAAAAGGTTTGAAAAAGAGAGAAGGAAACGTAGTATGGGGACGGAGGATTTATTTAGTTGGAAGCGAGCATCCGTAGCTCGCAACTTACCCCAACTACTTTCGAGAAGGCAATCACTCACAGATATATATCAGAGATCGTACGTACACTCACTTTTCTCTCAAACACCGTTTCCGCTTATTTCTGTCCAAGACTCAATATATTGTAATGTTCTGGTAACTGATCCAGAGATGCTGTTGAGATTGTTTTCGTCTCATTTTTTTCAGATCATTGACTATCTACCTTTTCATCTCCTCTCGTCTGATATACTACACCTCTGTACCAGGTCAGTTGCGCGTTACAGAGTCGAGTAGGAGGGTCATACTTATTGTGCACATCTGCACAATCTTTTTTTTTCTTTTTTTTTTTACTAAACCATTACCCTAAAAAGATCTATACAGTCTTGTAATTCTAAAAAAAAAAAAAAAAAAAAACCTAGCAAATTCCCATCCTTCCTGAGTATCAGTGATAATACCATTTATCATAAAAGAAGCTTTTTTTATTTTTATTTTTTTTCAAAAAAAAAAAATACGATTTCAAGGCAAAGAAATTTGAATTTGATTGTGGTGTCATTTATTGTTTTTTTTTTTTTCTCATCTTTGAGTGTCATGGCACCTTGTCAAGAAAATTCATAAGTGATGAGTGCTATCCACAACTGCTAGATAAGATAATAGAACGTGTGATGTAAATAGCATGTACATACATATAATGAAATAGGCCTAATGTGATTGTAAAGCACCCGGGAAAGTATTGAGTGCGGTTTTTTGGTTATTTTTATTTGGCAATATGGTTGAGACACCATGTTCTCGTGGAACCCACATTTTATGGCATAAGCTTAAACAATTTTCTGTGTCTGGTCTCGAGATAACTTATCGACAAGTCTAGGAAACTTTTTCAAAGACGAGTTTCTTGATACACATAAGCCCAGGTGTGAGTTGACAACAGCGATTTAGCTCAATACTTTCACTGAGATATTTTTTTTATGCAAGACCATTGTAGAAAGTGGAGGCAGGATCGTATCTCATTTCGGTTTCGAGACATTCACGGACACCATATACCTGAAATCTCTTTTTATATTACAATCATCCTAATTTTAAATATCATTTATTCATCAGGATGGCCATGTCCCAAGTGTTTAGCCCGAATGAGGTAAAGGTGAAATGATGTGTTCAACGGATATATTGCAGCGATCGATCGAGCTAGTTCAGGGCGGTGGGAACATCAGGCAAAGATCTAAAATGCGTTTCACTGGAAGAGAACAGACTAGCAGGTGTGGCAAATGCTTTATCATCAATCTTCGTCAGTCACACCTCCTCGTGTTGCCCAAAGAGCATATAACTTCTTCCTATTAGCTTCTAAACAGTCCTTTTGAGCGCCAGTTTTGAAAAGAGTTCTTAAAAGACTTGTTTTAACTAGAGACAGATCAATTGATCGTCCATTGTCACCTTCCACACAGATACCAGTTGCAAAACTGGAAAAGACTGGGATGATAGAACTGGGTGGTGTGTATTTGCCGGTGGAGAGGTGGACCTCGATATTCTCAAAAAGAGGAGTTATTACACTTTCGATGATACGCTGAAGGATAGCTGTACCAGGCCGAGCTTGAGCCAGAGCATGACAAAAGGGATCAAGGAGTAAATCTATCGGTATAGGCTGAATGGTGATCGATTCTATAGACTCTGAATCATTTTCTGGGCGTGATTCGAGCGTTCGGTTGACTTCCTCTAGAAATACGTCACAGAAGTGATAGGCCAAGGACATGGGTGTTTGAACGTCGGAAACGCTATTCAAAAGTGATATGGTAAGTATTCTGGCTGACTACGCTGGCTAAAAGATCACATCACTCACTTCAAAACGGTTTCCTCGAGGATCTGAGCCCATTCAGCTATTGCAGATGGGTGCCAGTTGACGCGCTGCAAGAGTCTCAACCCACGCTCAGTATAGCGGCGAAGAAGTAAAAGATATTTATCAATACGATGACGATCTAGTCCATGCCATTCACGTCGGATCGCTTCCCAAAAACCTCTCCATAATGTCAGTCCACCTCGAGTTGTAAGAGCCTGGGCCATTCCTTTTGATGTGGGGATGGATTGAGGTTGGTATACAAGACAAAGATCTGCGAGCTCATTTGCAAGCTGTTGTTGAACTAGTGGTTTGTCCGACATCCAGTAGCAGTAAAAAAGTCCTTTGAATAATTTAGCCATCGCTAGCGAGTCCAAACGAGAGTCAACGGTGGCGAGTGTGGCCGAAGACGTCCAATGATCATTATTTAGTTCAATTTTCGAGAACAAGCCTTGTCGTATACCGTTTTCAGTGGAGCCGGAGATAAATGTACGCAATGCAGCCACAGCTCGATCACGGGTCACTTTGTCTATCGATAGAATTTTCAAGCGAATCAATACAAATCCAACGCTTAAAATTCTTTTAAAAATAAAATGATGATTATGTAGGACATTTTTCCTTACCGTTACTGGCCAAGAACTTTCCTAGAGGGACTGTATCGCCTTTGAGGGAGACTGCCTTGACTCCCTTCTTGACAGATTTAATTCTTTTGACGTTTTGATTTGGAATTTCTGATTTTGTCTTGCCATTAGGATCGTGAGACTTTCGCTTCAGTTTTCGTTCGGGATCCTCTCCTTTTAAAGATTTAGATTGATAGTCATCAGGCATTATGAGTCAAGAACAACTTGAAGGTTTTGTGAGTGAGTTGGAGTTGAAAATGAAGACGCTGTACCCAAAATAAACAAAAAAAAAACATACTGTAAGTGATGATTTTTGAAACAAATAAGCTTAAACCTAACCCTCGATCATTTGTTCTGAAAATCAAAACACATACTGTAGCTCTGGGTCACGTGGTCGCGGTACCCTAGAATAATTGTGGGCTTGCAGTCGGAGTGAGAAAGGAAGACATGCAGCAGAGGATTCCTCGAGTTTTGAGATCGGATAGCAATGCAATTCCCTTTCCATTTTCCTCTTCCCTTGCAAATTATAAGAACAAGTATATATACATCAGATCCAAACTTGGGAGGAGGAGGACTGGGATCAAGTTATATACTACGATCAATTACATCTCTATTTCAAAGAAAGTTTTTAATCACAATACATAATCAGATTTTGTTGCAAGACAATGCCAGGGTAAGTGAGAAGGCAAGAAGTGAGTGGACCGAACATCTCAAACTATGCTCAAGAAAAAATAAGACTCTAAGTACAAAATTCCACTTTTCCGCACCATAAAGAAAGACAGAAGTAGAAGAATCCCCCCAAGTTCTTCGGTACAACGACATTAAGAGAAATCGAAAAAAAAAAAAATACATTTTATTGAGATTGAAGCATTGTCAACTTTATATCTTTGGTGTCATGACACCCTGTTCAAGGCTCAGACTGGTGCACGCAATTTTGTGCGGATCTAGAACGATCTGGATCTCTTCAACTTTTTCATTGATACCGTTCGGATCTTCTGTCCACTGAGTTGTGACTTGTTCCACGGTGACCTAATTTTTTTTGATTTTGATTTTTTTTAGTGTCTTACCTACCCTCATAAAGATAAAAGCAACAGACCTGTTTGGCGGGTGGTAAATAAAATTTTGGATCACCCAGGATGGCTCGACTCACGCGCTCGGAGATGCGTGATGACTGTTTAGTTTTTAGTGGTACATTTTTGTGATTTGACTTTAGGTCCCGATTTTGGTCGACGCTAGGAGAGTTTTGGAAACAATCGCGTTCGGTGAAAGCCCTCCACTATTTAAAATGAACGGATTTTTTTTTTTTTTGAAAAAAAAAAGGAAAAACCATGATAGAAAGTTAATATCAGACAGTTGCAAGGCACATGCCCTCAAAGTTTGTCCAGGAACGACAGAAAAATAGGACTGACAGCTTGCAAGATCATTGCTGGCGACACCAAAATGGTGCCGAACAATGATACCAACAAGGATACAGAGCGCCATTTTGTCCTAGAATTTTTCAAGAAGAACTTGTCAGCTAATTGAACGTGCCGCAGGAAGTTATTTGCCTTCAAGCTTACTCTATGAGGTGAGAACTTGCATGGTACATGACAACGGTGACGGCCAGATCATAGAGAATTGCTAGAAACATAAATGAACAATGGCGGACCATATAACCTTGGGTAGGCGTAGATGATGAAAACCAGTCCCGATGTATGATCAGCGTGGTTTTCATCCAAAAATACAAAGAGGGTCATAATCGTACACCCGATTTAAAGAACTTGATGAGACTAACTAAAGCATTTTTCCAACTTCAGTTTACTTGCTCGAGCAGCAGGAACGAATGTCCAATGGGTTAAGGCATCTTCGACTTGGGGTATAGAACCTTCCTCGGACGCCTCAGCTTGGATGGCTGGGTTTGCAAAACAGGTGTTGATTTCGGATGAGGCAGTTGAGGAATATTCTATAACACATTTCTTAAGTAATCGAAGAAGGAAGGAAACCGCAAAAGCGTAACACTGAGAGTAAAGCAATTACGACCAAGGCACGACTTTCAAAAAGCTCAGAACGATTCCAAACTTCATCTCTTCAGGTATGAACTGCCATACCAATGTGATCAAAGGACAGTGCTTACCAGCAATAATAACAAAATCCAGAACATCCAGCCGGAGGTTGAAAGACGACAATTCCGCGATAGATGATCAACTGCGTTACCCAACTTTTCTATGCCCAACAGTAGAAGACCCAAATTCACTTCGCCATCTTTACGTGCCCAGGACTCGGAGGCCGATTGCAAAGCTGTGTCTAGAGATTCGTAAGATTTGTTAAAATCTCTAATCGCCTCTCCTACCAGTACACATATAGTGACACAAAATACTATGAGCGCCATCGGGACCGTCAAGACCATCACATTCACAACCTTAGGTGGAAGATATCGACACAGCTCTTGAGCTCTGCCATCTCGACCTCGGAACGTCAAGCTGAGTATCGAGTGGAACGATGAAAATGTGGTCAATTGATTTGGGGATGAAGAATATGGAAACAAAGACGAACCATGTAAGGCAAGCATTCCATGCCGTGACGTAGAGCCCAATATAGCCAGGTAAATAAGAGAAACCATACCTGCTCTTGCCAACAATAAGGAAGTGTGAATGATGGTACATAATGCTAGCCAGATAATCTACCTGGTCAGGAATCAACTTACCACGTCAATAAATAGCAAGCTCTTTGGAAAGCCGGTGACTGATAACTACGATACGCCAAAAAGATGAAGGTAATGAAACATATACTCGTGAAAAGTTGAGTGATAGCGACTGTGCCAAGGAAGGGTGGATAGAGCAACACAACTGAATCCACGATCGTTGACCACATAAAGCAAAGAATAAAGGGACAAAGAGCTTACCGCCCATTGAGCTGTTTGGGAGATAATAAGGCGTCTCGACTGTGTGTATCGATGGAATGAGACCATGAGCTACTTCAAAATGGATGAACGACTTCACGAATATGATTATTCAGACGGTAGGTAGACTCACATTCCTTGACAAATCTCTTGCGATAGAGCCACAGATTGTTCTTTCTACTTTCCTGTCCACTTTTGAATGGGATGATAATCACTGAAACACAACACACTATTATTGTCGCATGAATGACAGCGAAAAATATTAGGGATCCAAACACGACCGGATGATATTTTGGGTAAACCGCCTCGTCTAGCAACTCAGATGCAAATGTATAAGGATTTTCAGTCGGCGGTAACAACGCTAATTTGGCCATTGCCGCTTGAAGAAGGTGGGCAGATGTTGTCATCGTTATCCAAAATAACAGGCGCCAGCACAATAATTTACGGGACTACAAGCTCGGCTTGCTAGATTAAGACCACAAAGTGTGAGTATCGATGTAGTCGGAGTTTTGAGAAACTCGGAAAGACTGATTGATAGATTGTGGAGTTCCGTCGAGGAGGTTCAGTTGGTAGGGGGATGTAAATCGATAAATTAAGACGTCAAAGAACCTCCGAGATGTTGGTTCGTACGCGCGAGTCTAATCCGAACGGACTAAAGTGAAAGGAAACGAGAGTAGAGAGAGGGTAAAGGGAAGTGATCAAAAACGAAGGATAGTAAGAAAAAAAAATAAGAAAATGGGATTTGTAGGTTATGTTGTTCAAGTTCACAAAGCACCCCAAACGCACCATGAGAAATTATTTTGGAAACACGGTTACTATTACTGTACCTGGCTCAGCCGCTCTAAAAGCCACATGTTGATGTGAAGTTGATTTACAACTTGATATTGAGTGAGACCTGACGTTTACAGTAAGTACACGACAACCAAGACGCACGATGTTCTGCCCGCCACTTTCGAACTGCGTTTCCTGCCATCATCGAATTATCTCATGTAGATCGGTTTGCGTTCATCAGGTCCGGCAATTAAAATGAGCCCCAATCCAAATCCATCCCCACCTTACTTCAGTGCGAAACTGACTCCTGATGCCTCGCGGTAGGGAGATGATGGTAGAAGACGTTGCACTGGAGATTTAGCTTGGCCCATCACCATGTGGAGTGCGTTTCCAGGAAGTCATAGGATCTACCAACAGCCATGTGGCTCTTGACCTACCGATAATCCTTCTTCTCGCCCGTTCAAATTGATCGAGCCCGAGACAGTTTACGCGTAAAATTAAACGCCATAAAAAACTGTCAACACTGCTGATGAACGCATTGATTGGACCAAACTGATCACCAAGAGAAAGAGAGAGAGAGAGATTCGTACGCTGTTAGGAACTGATGGACAACTCTTTCGTGGGTAACAGAAAAGATACCTGAGACTAGTAAAACGTAGAATGAATCAAGAAATCTAAAACTTTTGGTTGGGTTCTTCGTTTATTTTAACATGTTTTTCCAAAGTTTGAATGAATTTCTTTGTTTTAAAGGGCGAGACCAGAAAAAAGAGAAGATGCTTTTTTTTTTTTTTTTTTTTTTTTTCTTTCTTTCTTGGGTGTTATGTAAGTTTTAAGCAATCCGGAAAAGCGAGAGTGGAGAAATTGAGATACCGTAAGAACTTACGTAAGATTGGAGGATATCGCAACTACGGAGGCGCAGAAGGACACGAGAGTTCGAGGCTGAGAGTGGGGGAAGAATGAACCCACAAGAGTGGCTGACGACAGCTGAAGAAAGACCAATAAGGATACGTTAGGGGAAAACAAAGTTTGGCGGATAGCCTTATGTTGTATATAGATCTACAAGTTACTTGGCAGGCGCTAAGTATCCCTTCAGCTGATCTCCCTGAGTCATCAACCAATCTCTAAGACCCTCGCCAAGAAAAGACTTAGTTGACCCGTTCAACAGATCAGAAAAGGGCCAGGCGGCAGCAATCTTCCAGCTTCGAATGGGGCATTGTCCACTCAATGCTTACCCAACAATACGAGTTATGCTAGACAATGATGATTTGTACAACATCTTAGTATTATGGGGATTGAGATATGACTCGACTACATTTTGGATCTTTGTTTTTTTAGATTGGTTCTGGCTTGTTTTGATTTGCTTAACAGGAAGAGTCTTGAGAATGTGTTTTGTTCTTATACGGATTTCGAAAGGCCTTGCCCTTTCATGTCTGAAACCCACCTCTCTCGACAAAGTTGTTAGTTGTTGATAACATGATCCAACTAAATTGTATACTGGTCTCTCACAAGATACCTTTAGCTCACTTTTCTGTCATTGTTTTATGTGTACTGTAGATTCGACAAACCTTGTCACTGTTAGGGTGTATGACTCAGGTACTTAAGTTCTCTTGACTTCTCTTCGCTAACTCGATCGACGGTTCGGTTTCCCAAAGGTGAGGAAACTGTTCCGTCGGGCGATTGCGGTAACATGTATAATCTTCTCCAACTTAATTTCGGATGTATCAAACCTAGGCTCTGTCGCCGACGTGGAGATTGTACTTCTCTACGTCCATGCCTTCAGGCACCGGCTCTTCACTGATGATCCGTGTGCGCGGCCATCCAAGAGCTTCCAAACGTCGGCTCAACAGCTCATCCGCAACTTGCCTACAATATCCTTCCACATGCATTTCGATCCGTCAGACCGAGAACACCGGAGTGTAAGAGTAGTCAGGTGAGCTACGTCTCTCCTCACTCGTCTCGCTCGCGCACCCGACTCGATGGGGAACTCCCGTCAAAGAAAGATGAGGACGGGAGCTCCAGGCCGGGGGGAGCAAGATCTATATAGCTATCTACATGTAAGGGTATGCTAGTAGCTAAGTGTGTAACTTGTCTCAGTCCTGTAACCCCAAGCTGTACCCATACCTCAACACGGAGGACCTTCGGAAAATGGAAAGGAAATGGGACCCAGTATACAGACTCTGTATAATCTATGATCCCCCCCAGCCACCCAGCCACTTGTCTTCTAGATCGATCGTACATACCAACAGTATATTGTCAATGTGATCAATCCGAGCGGAGACCATACTTGGAGAAAGATAGTGATGAGGGACCAAGAGGTAGGAGTATTAATACTTATACGATGAATCAAGCGCTAGATGATAGGCTGTCCAACCAACATCTTCCAGTGAGCCTTGCTGCACTTATGGGGCCTAGCAATCAGTCCATCTACAATCCGTTCCTTCGCAGTCAAACTCAAAGCCAAGTCTCAAATTGGGTAAGCCAATCTCAGACCACTCAGTTTGAGACCAAGTGTCTGGGTGCTATTGGAGGTCCCACACACCAAATTGGGTCAGTAAAAAAGCATGGACAATGTACATATGGTCTTTGTCACTCAGTGAGAACTTTTCAAGCATGGTTTTTGAGTGTATCTTGAGCTGATCAACATCTTTGACTGTTGATAGTGTTGTTTTTTTCCATCAATCACAATGCTTTATCAAGTATATAAAAGCATTTATTCAACCAACTACAGTATCTCCTCTATTTGGAGCTCTTGGTAAAATTCCACAATCCTTCAGCGTTACAAGTACTTTCTTGTTGTGAGCAGACTCTTGATTTTCATATAACAATCTTTGTACTCTATTCCACAGTACTTTGACTTGAGTAATAGCACTAATGATTCCTACCAGTTTGGATGTCCTACTGGACACATTACAGAATCTTAAAGCATCCAATATTGGACTTTGAGTCTGTTTCACTTTGAAGGCAAGGCTCTTGGCACACCTGCATGGTGTTCTCTGTTTTTGCTATCCTCAGTTACAGTAGGAACCAGTCCAGTATGTATGTCTGGAAGGACAGAGATTTGAAGAAAGCCTACACAACCACAGTACAGGACATATAGGACTGTACACAGTGTGGCACTACATGGATCTGCTGTTTTGATTTCCTTTGCCTCCAGTCCTCTGGACTACTGGATGGACCTAAACCCCATTCTTAGCTTCAATCATGGTTGAGTTATCCTCAACCTGATTGGCCCATATCCAACCCTCCCATCCTGATCCACCACCATCTGCTCTCAATTATACCCCCACTAACACTGCAAAAATAATGTATTTTCCTATTTGAAAAATGATTAAAAAAAGTAATTGTTTTGCACTGTGAAGAACTCTCAAGGTGGGTATGTGATTACCGCACCTTAAACAGTCTGACCATGAGGGAGCGGATCTTCACAGTGCAAAACAATTACTTTTTGTTAATCATTTTTGTGTAAAATTTGATCTTTTTCACATAGGAAAAATACATTATTTTTGTAGTGTAACTTTCATTCCAGCCAGCTTTTGCAGTCAATGTTGGTCTTCTCCCTTGATTGATATCTGGCATCTCAAATTTTGGCCAGATTGAACATTCTAGGTCCAAGATTATTATCTTGGGAGACCAAAGCAATTTTGGTAAGTGCATTTGTCCATTTTCTCTGGATTTATAAAGCCCTTTGGAAAATATCTGGCTGATTTTCTTTTCTGTCATTTCTTGTATGTAGCAGGGAATGGTGAAGGACAGCCCAGATAGTAAGAATCTGGAAGTGCAGATGTTTGTTGAGGGGAAGACTTGGAACTACACCAAGAATTTTGTCCAATGCCACATTTTTTTAATTTTTTTTTTTTTCACTCATCTATGCAATGGAAGGTCATCTACAGGAAGACAAACAGTGCTGTTCATGACCCAAAAACTGACAGAAGATTGGGTTGTCTTCACATCTTCTGAGGTGTTGAGCTTAACTTACTGGCCAATACTGTCAAAAAAAAACCCATTGATGTATCTTGACAAACTTCAACAGAAGATGTTCAATCTGACAGGTCTCTGGGCAACCAAATCAATATATTCATGTGTGCTTCATCACCAACTGGGCCTGTCTTTCCTCATATCTCATGCCTCAGATTGGTGTCTAATCTCTTGGGCACAGTCACTGCCAAGATATTTGTATCGGATGGGCCTATCCGAGGTTCTATCACCCCGAGATATGCGATGCAGTGTCAGTAGGATTAGGTGCGATGGAATTACACTGCAATATGGTGTCAGAGCATTAGATACCGATAGTAATTCCATCGCACCTAATCCTACTGACACTGCATCGCACACCGCCAGCAAAAATTACTCGGACAAGGCTGTCCGAGGTGTTCTCGGACAGTGAAGTCCGAGTTGATCTCGGACCGTGGTTGACCGAGATTTTCTCATCTTGGTGTGCTCGGACTACTGCTGACTGAGATGAGAAAATCTCGGTCAACCACACCGCCAGCAAAAATTACTCGGACAAGGCTGTCCGAGGTGTTCTCGGACAGTGAAGTCCGAGTTGATCTCGGACCGTGGTTGACCGAGTTTTTCTCATCTCGGTGTGCTCGGACTACCGCTGACCAAGATGATAAAATCTCGGTCAACCACAGTCCGAGATCAACTCGGACTTCACTGTCCGAGAACACCTCGGACAGCCTTGTCCGAGTAATTTTTGCTGGCGGTG
>MU167291.1:249324-275047 GCA_015951145.1 Cronartium quercuum f. sp. fusiforme G11 | reverse complement strand
GGGGGGGGTATATTTTTAATATTTCTTCTCTTTCAAGCTTTACCAATAGCTTATATCTGTCAGCCCTGAGGACTGCTGAGCAGTCCCACAAGCTGTCACAAGATAGTACCCCCAGTATAAACATGAGAGTGACACTAAAACCAAGTATACATATACATTAAAAGACAGATCAACACCTCTGACTCAGTATCTAGAGGCAAATGTACAGTAGTAACAATACAGGATATGAAACCTGTATCACACATAAGCATAATACCCCTTTGTCCCAACCCCTGTTTTCAAACAAACTCTTTTAGAGAGGGAGAGAGCTGAAGCTAGACTATATAAAGCCCCTTTTCCTCAACCTTTACCACCAACATATAAATTGAACAACAATACAACATTGTGGTTTAACTTAAGGAAATCTGCTCAATAGTGCACTGTTCACTAGGTGAAATTAAAAGAAGGTTCTCATGAATAACAAAGGTCAGATAGGCCATCTATCCTAGAATTCCTCAGGGATCTCCCTTGGGTTTCTGGAGACTCCCCAAGGTAAAATAATAGGATATAATATCCAGGGCAAGTTCAAAGCTGTAGTCCAAGAAAACTACTCTTGTCCCTGCTTCAAGGTTTCCTCTGAGGACCTCAGGTAACCTCAGCAGTCTCCCAATCAAGAGCAACTCTAACAACTGGCTCAGGCTAAGAAGGTTAGTTGGCTCTTGAGTAAATCCTCTTTTTAGAGGTCAACTAACTGCAGTCTACACTTGGTGATGTCACTAGTGTAAATTTCCAGTTCATGATTAGAGGTTGAAGGCCTTATCTAGTCCTTCTTCTTTTCATTCTAGCCAGGATCTCAGCCCTGAAAATATCACTGTTGGAGTTCCACATTTTCCAAATAAAGAAAAAAAAATGAATCTAAGATTTTTTTTTTTCTTCTAAGCTGATGAACTTCTTATATAATTTTATATTGAATGAACCATTAAAGACAAAATTCATCAAAAATTGAAACATTTCTTCTACTCACATCAAATAAAAAAAAAAAAAAAGTAAGTAATCAAGTTCTCTCTTCTTCTTCTTTTCTACTCAGAGAATCTCTGATCATCATTTTATTCTCTATCTATACATAGAATTAATCTCCACAAATCAGAGCTTAAATGAAAATTTTTTACTCTCTACCCAAAAAGTTCAGATTAAACAACATTTTTTTTTTTTTTTTTTTTTCAAAACTTCGAGTTAAGATATCAATTTCCTTTTTTTCTCTTCCTTTCATTCATTCATTTATACTTATTTGTTTTGAATTTATTGATATCATGATCTATCAAACTTTTTTTCTTGAAAAAAAAAAAACTCTCTTTCTCTCTCTCTCTCTCTATATATATATATATATACATATTTCTTCTTTCTGTGATGATATTTAACCATTTATTATTATATTATATTTATTTATTTATTTATATATATATATAAACATATATGTTTCCCTAAACATTAATGATTGGACATTGATGATTATCTCAAGGGTACAAAAACACATCACAAAGTACCTACTAGATCTGGAGAGATCTATATTTCTCCAAGGTTTTACTAAGAAAATTCACTTGTCAACTACTGTTAGCCTAAATCACTAAAAAAAAAAAAAAAAAAAAAAAAAAAAAAAAAAAAAAAAAAAAAAAAAAAAAAAAACACAGGAAAAACGGGAAAAACCTAAGAGAGGGTACACAACAGTCACTGGGAAAACCAAAGTGATGTGGCGGCACGTTATGTAACCTCAAGAAAATGTCTATTTAATATTGAGCAGACATCAATTTTTTTTTTTTTTTTTTTTTTTTTTTTTAAAAAAAAATAAAACATTTTCATGAAAACTTATGACCCCAAGAGATCTCTTAATGTGGCAACAATTAGACAATGTCTAAAATAAACATCTTTTGGGGTATGTCCCTGCTAAACTGCTCTAGTAGGGATACATCTGATATATATATATATTTGGACAAACTTTCGATAATGCATCATTCAAGTTATGTTGAGCAATCAAGACACTAGGACTAAGGCCTAGTTTTATGAGCAATATCAGCTGCCGACCAGACTGTGTCACATGAGTCTATGAACGAGTTCGTTCAGCGTCCTTCCCTCTTTCGAGGAGTCGAACGCAGGATATCATCAACTCTGAGGATCATCTCAGCAGCTTCACTCGCTGACAAGATCACCTGTCGCTTCAATTTGTAAGACTCAAATACTCCTAGCTTTTCCATTGAAGCGATTTGAGCATTAAACATGTCTGAAACAGAAGGAGGGATGGTCATTCAGTCAAGTCTTTTTGCCATTGAGAACACGAGATGGCGAATAAACAAGCCAAGACGAAGACACGCGCTTACCAAGCCCCATAGTCGACTCCCCAGCATAGTGAGCGGCCCTCAGTTGAGAAACTAATTCAGCGGAATCGTAACCGGCGTTGTCAGCTAGGATGGTAGGTAGCTGACGGAGTGCATGAGCAAAGCTTTCGACCGCAATAGCCTTTTTGCCCTTAGTGATTTTAGCTTCATCGTCCACTGCGTTTGCCATCAGCATCTCAGCGCAACCTCCACCGTAGGTGATCCGAGTCTCCTTAACAGTTTGAGAAAGTACTGCGAGCGCATCATGTAAGGACCTTTCCGCTTCGTCAATCATTTGGGCAGTAGCTCCTCGAATGACCACTGTGCATGCTTCTCCTGCAGCTACACCAGAAAATTTGAGCAACTATAGGGGCCACAATCTACACGTTAGCAAAGTGAGTCTTCATATAAGAAACCATCTAAATGGTTTACTTACCACATCTTCACCGATCATGACTTCTTCAATCTGATCACAGTGTCCGAGTTTCACTTGATCAGGTCGATCAAATGTACTCGTGATTTCACCACCGGTGACAAGCGCCAGCCTTTCTACGCCCTCAAAGTCCGCGTGCTCGATGCACATGATCCCCGCTTCGGCAAAGAGTGATTCAGGGTAGTTGTAAACGAGTTGTCGGTTAACAAAGCAATTGATTCCGTGTGCTTTGATTTTAGCAACTTTTGCTTTCATTTTCTCCTACCATAAGAAAAAAAAAAGGGGAAAACCAAATATACGAAATCAATAACCCAGGCCAAGTTGTGATGAGATCTTATTCATTTACTTTTTCGGCTCGCTCAAGTTCAGCTAGTTTGGAAGTCCCATCGACTCGAATGCGAGCACCAAAGATTTTGACCTTGTCGGTGTCCATAGCTATAAGAAAATGTCGAATGCGATAGAATCAGGTAAGTAGATGATCGGTCTAATGCAGGTTTAAATAACATACAAGTATTAGCGATCAGGATCTTAGCATTAGTCATCACTTTGGGACAATTTGTTCCAATCTTTTTATCCAAAATGAAACCTTCATCAAGATACGAGTCAGTTAGTTGACCACCGGCCTTTTTAATGATTTGAATGTGATCCAGATCAGTCGATCCCTTCAGACGAAAGAAGATCATTGAGATGTTATAAGTCTTTGTCAAAAAAAAAAGGGGGGGGGGGAAACCTAGAAAAGCCCCAAGTTCATACTTTGAGCCTTAAGACCGCATCGACTGCCAAATTTGCAAAATAATCTTTATCTGCTGAAAGAACTTTTGAAGAAAGAGTTGTTCGGGCAATGTTTACCAAATCTTTTCGGAAAGCCACTGGGTCTGAACTAAGGAGCAAAGCGAAAATTAAACCCTCTTTTTTTTTTTTTTGTAGGATTTCAGTATTTCAAGATTGAATGGCGTACGAATGATCTTTAGCATTTGCTTCTAAAGTTTTTAGAGCAACTTGACTCGCTATCCTAAAGCCTTCTACAACGGTTTGTGGGTGTATCTGAGGAACAAATGAAAAAAAAAAAAACTTGAGCTGAAGATCGGAGAAGTTTTTATATAACAAGTTCACTCAAGGAGTTTTTTTATTCATTTTTTTTTTGCGTACCCGATTCGTTGTCACAAGTTTCTCCGCTTCCCTCAATAACTCAGCCGCAAGTACACAGCAACTTGTAGTACCTGTTATGAGTAAAAATGCAGATGATAATGTCATATATTATAACAAGACAACACATCCGTTGGGATAGTAAACATGAAATTCGCTCACCATCCCCCACCTCGTCATCCTGTACCTTACTAATGTTGACTAAAATCTTAGCAGCAGCATTATCAAGTGGGATACTCTTCAGGATCGTCGCCCCATCGTTTGTGACAGTAATATCACCGGTTGAAGTAGAATGCAAAATCTTGTTCATTCCTAATACCATATGATAGCATGTATCAAAATTCAGGAGACTATTACACTTTTTTTTTTTTTTTTGGATAATGGAGATCAAGAGACGAAAAGATAACCTTTTGGTCCGAGTGTGCTCTTGACCAGATCTCCAAGTGCCAGTGCCCCAACAAATGAAGCGAGTCGTGCATTCTCAGCGCGTTCCTGCGTAGCCTCGTTCGCAAAGATACTGAGAGATGATTGATAATTTAAAAAAAAAAAAAAAAAATCAGACCCCGAGAGTTCATATCAAAAGATGGATAACCCTGGAACTCGATTTGCTCACTTCATCGTTTGGCTTTTTTTCCGTTCGGGTGACGATTTGAAACGGGCTTGTGAAGTGATGGTCGATGAAGTTTTGAACATAAACAAAACAAAACAAAAACAAAAAAAGAGCCAAATGGCGATCGCTACAGCTATTATACATATGTAATAGTACAGCATCCCTCGACAGTATACGCATACCCACCCTGCTCATGCTTGTCTTTATGCAGTCCAATTTGGCTCATTTTGTAGGATCTCCCACTTCATTTTTTCCATCACCAGCTTCAATTTTAACTACTTGATTAATATCAAGCATACCACTCAACTCTGATCCTCATCTATCTGATTATCTTCACCACTTAATTCATTCCCCTGAATCAGTCTTCCGGTCAACAGATAGATGACCACCTTACATGTCCTATCTTGGCTGTAAGCCTTCATCCGAAGAGCCTTGAGAATTTACTAACCCCTTTTTGCTCCAATCTAATAATCTCTTTTAGATATTTTGAAACTTATACCCAAGACTTGAATCTAGTTCTGCATGACATTGACTTGACTAAATAAATTCATTCTTACAATTCTTACAAGTTTACCCTTACTGAAATCTTTTAAAAGCAGTAAGCTAAACAGTTTATCAAGACTTTCCAGACTTGGATCATGATGATGATGGTTGTTTTGAATATTTAAGACATTCAAATCTCACTCGGCTTCACTATATTCTCAAGAGCCTTGAGGTAAATGAGGGTAGATCGAAGATAAGAAATACTCAATAGAGTATCAAGGCTTGCCAAGCAATTTACCAACATGTTTTTTTTAATACATACTTGTTTGTTCTAATGAAGGTAAATTCAGGACATGAAAAAAAAAGGTATTCTTCCATGTTGTCAATTGGAATATGAATCTGAAAACTTAATCTCAACGCTGTTCTTTATAAATATCAAACCTTAAACTCCATCTTCTATCACCATTTCACCGCTGCCTCCCTCCCACACGCATTGTGAAGTGTCGCCATTCCAATCTTGATCTTACTCTCCACCGGTAAAACCGTATTCATCATCGTTCCAGCAATTCGAGGTGATGGAGCATTTGCAAAGTCATCAGGCCAAAGCCCACTCTCCAACGTGTTCGTACTCACGCTACCGGACTTATTAGGTTCGAGTATACTGGTGGTCCGGAGATAGACGTCGGCGGACCATTCGTACCAAACCTTTCGACTGGCTTGATCGGTCAGTCGCCAGAGATGAATCTCAAGCTCACTTCCAGCTGGGACATAGATCGGTTCCTGAAGAGAAGATTTCAATCTCTCATGAGCTTGATTATTGTTTAAGAATCTCATCTCAAAGACTGACCTTGAAAGGAAAGAAGATCGGGAACCACGACAACATCTCCTTTGACATCTGAGATTCCGGTAATGTCTCGATCATCACATCTGCGTATAGCACCGCACGAAAATAACCCGCAAATCCATCACAGACTGCCGTTGAAGGGATCTGGAATGACAAATGTGCAGATCGCGAATTGTGGAAATTGGTGATTGGTACTCCTATCCGTTGAAGTTTTTTTTTAAAAAAAAAAAAAAAAAAAAAAAAAAAAAAAAAGCACGATTGAGCCTTGACAGACGTCACGCGACTAAGAGGGAAGTGGGTGAGGTGCTAACCAGTCTCGTGACCAAAGACGAGGTCAGTGCGTGGATGCTCAAAGGACCACACCTCTTGTACGCTGCCTAACAAACTGGCCGCGTGCGCCATCACCACGTATGGCGTTTCGCGTTTCCCAATCTCTTTGACTTTTGAATGCAGTTTGCTTGAGCTCATGGGCGCTAGAAAGGCGGTATAGTTCGCGGGGATAGAGATTCCATCGGCTGAAACCCCATATTGAAATAGTACAGCAGTCAGATGGGTCGTGCGCCGCTGAAGAGATAAGAGCTGGCTGACGGCCACCAACCAGCAAGCCATCGGATTACACCATCGAGACATTCAGGAGAGACCTCGTTGTCACCGAAAGAGCCCAAGAGCTCGGAGACGATAATGTCAATTGGATCAGATGGCTTAAACTCTCGCATGTCGCCGTGCCAAAGCTCCACTTGGTCTCCCCATTCATGAAGTTTTCGATTCTGAAGACTGATTCGATACAACCAAGCGGATTGATAAAATTTCAGCTTACCTCTAGTGCCACATTCGGTCTGACATTTTGTTATCCGAGACCTTAGGACTTTGAATCGCTCACGTTACATATGAATTTGGGTTCTTCTCCACCGCTATCAGGTGCACTTTCCTGCCCGCACGTCGAGCAGCCACCAAAGAAGCTTCAACCAACGGACCTCGACCTGCTCCACACACCGCCACCACCCTGACTCAAGCAAAAAAAAAAAAAAAAAAAATGAGTTTCCTTTCAGTTACCCTAGACTCAAAAGGCCCGATCAGACTCAACTGTGTTACCGTGGAGGGCCGGTCGCTAAGGGCTTTGAAAACGGCCTCCTCATATCTCTCATACTTGACCGGATCTTTCTCAAATCCTTCATAGATGAACGAATCCAAATTTTCAGCCAAGGGCTTATATTGATGAAGTGATTGGGTTGATCGAGAAAGACGTGAAAGTGGCCGAGAGAAGAAAGGGGTTAACGAGTAAATCAGGGGATGCGTAAGCTTGAATGTAGAGCGAGGGACTACCGACTTGAAGTGGAGCTTGCAGGAAATCGAGGTAACGATCGGCATACCGTTCAACCGCATTTGGACCAGGCATCTTTTTCTCTAGGAACCTGATACTGACGCAATGAAAAGATATACATGAGATCCTGATCATTGTATAGGACAGAAGAGAATAACCCTGAGCGCACTATTGTACGTAGGCCAGCGGTCCGCCATTTGGGTGTTTACCCTCAGTAGTCTGGGAGAGGATGATGGTGGGCTTGAACTATATACGTTCGACGAAAATCTCATTGAGCTGAGTGCATGGAGAGACTCAAATGATTTGAACTGAACTTTGAGGAGACCTTTAAGAAAGTGTTGGCAAGATTTGCTTAGGACTGGGTATTGGCTTTGCGATCATAGAAGAAATAAGGCGCGGTCAGTTTGTTGTCGTTGTTCTATGGAATGTCAGATTAGAGTCTTGGAAGGATAATCATAAGCTGAATAAAATAAAGTGTTTTCAAGTACCCACTTTGCATTGGAGATGAAGGTGGAAGCAGGAATGTAAAGGAAAGAGACAGGTTCGGCTACCCATCTAGAGAAATTGGAGTTTGTGTTTGAAAATCCAGTTAAATCTAAACCTACGTTTTTTTTTTAAAAAAAAAAAAAATCGTCCAAGCAAAAGAACCACAGGTTAGCAAAAACTATTCGAACACTAACTCTTTTGAAACCCGAGAATTCGACTGAAAAAAGTGAAACTCAACTGATACTGAGACGGTGATTATTATCACACAATTTACGAACCGTGTGCCAATCTTCCCATGCTGTAGGGCTATTGATAGGTACCATCATCGCTAGCTGATTTATGTATATATATATATATATATATATATTTAAAAAAAAAGGAATGATATGGGTTCAAGAAAACCGGTCTATTAAGTGATGTAACTGAAAATAATTTGGAGAAAAAGCATACATGAACATTCGTAGGTAAGCTTAGGAGAGCACAGACCGCTCGACCGTAATCAGTCACATAGTTACGATGACGAATAGGTGGCAAAATCAAATGACTGAGGCCGAGGTAGGATGCAAATCCTACTTCTTGCTTCAAGGCCTATGATTGAAAAACAGTTCGAAGAGAGTCTCAAAAGTTTAAAAATCATCAAAGACTTAACAAGGTGAAGTGGGCTCGATCACGAACCAATTCACAATCGAATCGAATGCCTTCGACTGGTGAGTCCAACTCAAGCCAATCCGCTCCAATACAAAGTAGCCGAGGGGTATCCTCGGAGCAGATGAGATTGAGCTCGGAGCTCAAAAATCCACCATCCCGTCGCCATTGTTCAGCTGTCTCATCCGGTATATCGTCCAAGGATGACTGTGTAGGGATTGCTTCCGAGTGATCCACACACATCTTTTCCCAACGAGACCGCCATCGACGGTTGGAGAGTGGAAATGAGAGGCCATCGTATTCCGGTTGGTTAGTGAGGGTAGATTGAACAAGCGATCGGAGAGCAAGCGTGTTAGGGTTTGAATCGGCAAGCGGGGCTCGATAATCTGGATGTGTTGGTGGGTGGGCTTGTGGGGGTAGATGAGTTTGAAGTGAAAGCAATCGATTGAGTTCAGGTTGGGACAGGTTGAGGATGATGGGGCATCGATTGAGATATGAAGCTGCCTCAATCCAGTGTTGAGAAACGGCGGGAGTAGGTACCTCAACGGTATTAGCGGACATGGCGGGTGGGCGTGAGTTCTGATAGTGGTTGTTCTGAAAGTGGTGAGTGGGTGGGTGACTAAAACTTATCGATGGGTTGTGCTCTGCTCAAGTTCGGTCAGGCTCGGTCCAAGCTCTGGTCGCGCTTCAGTTTCGGTCTGGTACATCCTTCGTTTTGATACCACCGTTTGGCCCTCCAAGTCTTGTCTTGTCTTGTCTTGACTTTGGAAATCATCCAGTTTATTAGTTCTGATCACCCCTCTACGCTCTCCTACTGCTGCCGTACCGACTTCAGAATGGGATATGGAGAATGAGATATCAAAAGCAAACGACTTGGTGACAGTCACTCGAAAGGTATCTCAATCCCTGTGACAGGTGTGGAGGGAAAAGCCCTCATTGGACTTTTTCCAATTTGTGAAGATAGCCAATCAGACCTAACTTGCTTGGCTCATATCTCCTACATCTTACTACTTGCAAGGCTTTCTCTTTACTATCTTCACCCAAAGACCACTAAGAGCTTGTCCAGATCATTCAACAAAAAGCTGAAACAAAAGGCCTCAGTCATCTTGTCTTGGTAATCAGTCTATCCTTCTGTTGTCATATCTAAGAAAGCTCCAAAGAAAGGAAATTTGACCACTAACTTTTCACTCTTTGAGCTCTCACTAATAGCTGATCCCAAAGGTGAGAAAACCTCTGCTTTTGTTAAAAAAAATGTATACTGTACAGTAAGCAAAAAATTACTCGGTGTTGTGTAGCCACGATGGGTGATATTGAAAAGTACTCATGACAATAATAGAAAGCCTTTCCTCTACTAAAAATATATATACAAAGTTACAACTTTCCAAGCATTTTCCTCGCCGAATTGGTAAGAATTGAATGAGGATCACCTGTCATATCCCAAAAGATAACACCTCCAATCCCACTCTTTAAAGCATATGCAGATTTAATACCTATCGATTTAGTATCATCAAATGTAATAACGGTCTGTAGTGCTTGATTGAATGCGTAAGGCTATTTTAAATAAATAAGTAATAAAAGAAAAGCAAGAGGAAGGTGTAAAAATTTGATTTTTAAACATCAGTTATCTGTTTTTGTTTTTGTTCATTCCTAATCAATCCCATTCAAATGCCATCTTTCAACTTACCGTTGAGCTACATGCGTCCCAGTCCAAGGTGTAACCATTAATGGCCACAAGTTGGTCTGGATTCGAGGTATTTAACCGAAGTACGCCCCATTTGAATAAATCGTTAAATTGAATCTGTGGGCCCGAGTACGCTTTCAAATTTCCGGAAGCCTTCGGAGAAACCTCTCGATCAAGACCAAATTTGCTTCCATTCGTATATCCTGTTGTTGAATTGTTA
This sequence comes from Cronartium quercuum f. sp. fusiforme G11, assembly GCA_015951145.1. Classification (NCBI taxonomy): domain Eukaryota; kingdom Fungi; phylum Basidiomycota; class Pucciniomycetes; order Pucciniales; family Coleosporiaceae; genus Cronartium; species Cronartium quercuum. The sequence goes on along the minus strand of MU167291.1, from coordinate 264,830 downwards.
CTGGGATTGGTATGGCAATCTACATCTGGATTGGAATCAGAGTTCTGCCGTCGAATTAGATGTGATTTCTCTGCATGTGCCATGTATTGTTCAAAGTGTGTTACTGGAGCAAGTTCATGGCGCTTGTGGACAAGCTTGGTGGCAGATGACCAGTTAATGTAACCGTAGGCGGGGAGACCCATAAGAATTTTGTCCACGGGAAATCCTGCAAGCTGCCACGCTGCTATCGCACTGATCATGTTGGCTTGGGGTTGGTTTCCGTCTGCACATCCGTTAGCAAAGGGGGCATTTGGACCGGGAGCAGAGGATGAACCCGTGTAATCATAGTTCCTAAAATTCCTCAAAAAATCATCATTCGGACAAAAGATAATTAGAGAATGACAATCTAACTTGTTCCACTCTCCAAGTTTAAGTCAGAATTAACAAACATCACCAGAATATGGTCAAGAACTTTTCCATAAGCGCTAACGTCCGTCATTGGCTTCCCATGTGAGTCCAGGAATACGTAGTCAGTTACGGCAGCAGAGATGATTTTTGAAGGACCGAGTTTCTCTCGTAGGAGCTCAAAAAAAAGTAGCAATGTTGATGAATCATTGGCGTCTACAATGTTACCTTCGTACCCCCGCTTGGGCTGGATATTCCCAGTCGATATCAACTCCTGACATTTCGAAAGAAAGAAGAAGAAAGAAAAAAAAAAAAAAAAAAAAAAAAAAAAAAAAAAAAAAAAAAAAACTTACATCAGACCACTGAAACAGTAGTAGCTAAAAAGGTAACGTACCGTCTAGATTATGCTCTTTCATAAGCTTCATGATGTTACTGACCAGGGTCTCTCGACTAGATTCATTGCGAACAGCGGTTGAAAAGTATTTAGACCCATCCCACCCGCCAATTGAGAGACAAACTCGTGTGCCATTACCATGGCCATATCGAACGAGTTTGTCAAGAGTCTGAAGGGAGTCCGATTGAGTGAATTTTAGTTGAAAGTCTTCTGTCGGTACCGCAAAAGCTAAATGTGGGAATGTCACCCCCAAAAGAAATTGTATAGGTGAATACAGGTAATGGGACGAAGACAACACCCCATAATCAACCATCAAAAGCAAGTGTGCACTTTTAAAATTTGAACTGGAGAAAGAGCTTACCAAAGTTAATCAAGTCATACTTGGAGTAATCTACCTGCTCCGGTGATAATACGTCGAGATTCCAATCCGGGAAGTAAGACCCTATCGTCGGTCTTTTCAATATCCCTCCTACTGAGCTAACGCCGAGACGCGTGGTCACTTGTTTAAGAACTGAGTCAACTGGTACGATATCGTTCAAGTCTGCTAGTGATAAGCGCTCCTGCGTTGTCGAGTTCTGACCTGATGCTTCTTTTGTATCCGGCGCGGCGGCCTCGGTGATATTAGGGAATTGCTCAGTCGGATGGACAAAGACCTTGCCGAGCGAAGATAGAGTGAAGTAAAGCTTCACTTCGCCTTCCCCGCCTTCCTCCTCACCCTCTTCAACCTGACGACGATGGAGTCTGTTCAACACAGGCGTACCAGTCTCGCCTAGGGCTACGTATCGAGGGGGAGGTGGGTCTGGTTCTGGGTCGGTTAGGACCTGGTAGAGAACAAAGCAAAAGATAAGTGACCGAGATAAAATCATGCCTACAAACAATCAATTCGTACGCGTTAGTAAACTCAAATTCCTCCCTTTTTATTTTATTTTTTTATTTTATTTTTTTTTTGGCGAGTCAAGCATTTCAGCCTCAAACGCGTCCATAAATTTCATCAACTCTTAAACGAGTCTAACGCACCTGTTTTCCTGAGGTGAGCGAGCACGCACGATGGTCTGTTTGTTGCAGGTTAATAGGTACGGGTGAATTCTCCTAACTGTTCAAACTTATTGAGAGACGTGCAAAAGAGTGCGGGTGACAAGAAGTAAAAAGACTTGAGGCTCTTGAGTTTGTAATGAGGTTGGGTTGAGAAAGAGGTGAAGGGGTTGATGCTTTTTCAACTTTTTTTTTTTTTTTTTTTTGACACGCCAAGTGTTTTTTTTTTTGAAGACTTCCAAAGACTGATCGTATCGAAAAAAAAAAGAAAAATTCTCGATTGGACGGGCTAAGTTAGACTCATCAAATGTTCATCCACTCTTCACACTTATTTATTCTGTGCACCACAGTTGCCTATGTATGCTCGTATCTCAGCCAGAGCGCTACAACTCAACCGGGGTTGGTCCATGACTGACGGAAAACTTATTCGCATAACAACTGCTACAACCGCTACAGTTTCAATTGGCAACTGACGAGGAAGGCTATACTCCTGGCCTATGGCACAGACTTAACGGTACTTACTCCATCATTCAAGCGACTTTCCGTCGCGTACCAGCAATTAGACGACGACCGACAGGTGCAAAGCGTTCATGAGATAGTCGGAAAGGTCGGAACAATGCTCAATAATGTAAGACCACGTCTATCACCCACGTAATCAAGTTCCTCGGAGCCTCCGGAGAAGGAACTTACGACTCATTGGCACATTTTCGCGTGATACCTTTTGCGAAATTCATGTTGTTGTTTTTTTTTTGTTCTGGTAAAAGCTGAATGAAAGCCATGAAGAAAACAAGGGGGCACGAGAATTTTCCCAGAGTATAGTTTCGAGACATTATCGTATGAAAATTCTGTGGCTAAGGCCTTTCCTTCATTAGAATAAAGCATCCGTGAAAATGGAGACTGTGTTACCATTTCAATGTTACCGACCAACTCAGTATGGAATCTATGAATTGTCCCCGGAACCGTAAAAAATGGACAAGTACGAATGGGTCTCTGCATTTTTGTTGGTGTTGTCGAAACATTGTGATACATAGAAGCTACAGCAACGACTTCTTGACTCTCTAAAATGTATATCAGACTCCCTGGTTCAAGTTTCACTATCCGAAAATCTCAGACTGATAGATCGTTAGAGATCATGAACCTGATTGGAAAATGGGCTTTGCCCCCAAGATAGATTATAGAGAATTTGACAGCACATCTTCAAAACCTCTTCTTGACAGTGATATCATTCAAACAAACATATCAAAAACTCTGCGTGTTTGCGATTCGACGAAGGAAAAAAACACATCAATTTAACAGCTCTACCCAACCTAAAAGAGTTAGTTGTCAAGCATGTTTATACAGCGAAAAACAAGGAACTTATTAGGGTCCACCCTTCCCCACACCCTCCCATCCCAATTGCGCCATGCACTTCTTCTTCCTTCGTCCCCTTTTTCAAGTATCAAATATAAAGCTTGGCAGACAATCCCAATCAAGCTTTAATGATAATCTCTATTGCCTCCACTCGAGTCCAAGAGTCAAGGCCACAAAGCTCACTATCAAAGAAAAACAACAGGGCATTGAAAACCTGAGTAAAGAAAAAAAGAAAGCGTTTAAAGTTTCATTGATACGTACGCTTATCAGCTGCCTCGCTTATCTTCATCTCTGTACTCTTACCAGCACCGTGCCCAGCTTTTAGGTCAACCCTGAGCAAGAGTGGGTTAGGGTTTTGGGGAAGTGAATGTTGGAGTTGAGCCGCCAACTTGAAACTGTGTAATGGCACCACTCGATCATCGTGATCTATAAAATCAACAGTATTCGAGATCAGTTTCGAACCAGACAGAAGCTCAGATCAGAGATAAAAGAAAAAGGGCTGACCTGCGGTCAATAACATCGTTGGTGGATACTTCGCTTTCGGGTTCACGTTTTCTAAGGGTGAGTATTTGTATAAATAATCAAACGCGTCCGGTTCATCGGGGTTACCGTAATCTGCAGTCCATGCTCGTCTACCAAACCACCCCACCAACATAAAAAGCTTAGTCATGAGCAGATGCAGCCGAACGAAAGGTAAGCGCCAGAAAAGTACCCGATCGTAAACCGATGAAAGCGTAGCATATCCATCACCCCAACTTCTGCTAGAGCTGCCCCGAATAGTTCAGGTGCTTGATTCACGCACGCGGCTACCAATAGGCCACCGTTACTACCACCATTGATAGTAACCTTCGATGGAGAGGCGTACTTGTGCTCTATGAGGTACTTGGTAGCCCATTGGAAGTCATCGAACACGTTCTGCTTCCGATCAAAACTTTGAGGGAAAACGGCAGAGCGCACGGACTGTCAAAAATTCATACAATTCTCACACGTAGGATCGAACTAAGGTCTCTGATGTGATCCCCCACGTGTGAGTGAACGCCGAGGAAGGTCACATGGTTGAGTATGGAAAGGAGATACGTACGTGCCCGCCAAATGCCAGTCTTCACCGTATTCACCACCGCCTCTGATGTTAGGCACAGCTAAGATGGCCCCGTAATGTGCCACAAAAGTCATGAGCGAGGGCGAAAAGAAAGGGTTGATGCTGATGGAGAAGCCGCCCTGGGAGTTTAGCAAAGATGAGGGAGCAGATAAGTTGAAAGTACGAATGTGAACGCGTGGAACGAGATTTGACTGTCAAGAAATAACGAGCGTATGACGACTCACGTAACCGTATTGGAGCGCAGGTGCGGTCCCGTCCCGTTTAAAGTCCTTGTGGTGAGTGATAAACATAGGAATTCTAGTACCATCTTTAGAGTTATAGAAGACTTGCTCAGAGACAAAGTCATCTGGATTTAATCCCGCTAATTCAGTCTTCCTGAAAACGCTCAATTCTTGACCCTCGGGGGCATCAAGGCGATATCTAGGCGATGAGCACATCATCATTGTCTTCAGTTATAACTTGACCTTCATCTTTCAATTAAATCACTCAAGATCTGACTCGATCAAATCTCATTTTGAGATTGGGATTAAAAGGATGATTTGACAAACCTGTAAACGGTTCCAGGACTCAAGAAGCCAGTAAAGCTAAAAAAGAAATCATTATCCTCTCGCCGCCCGGCGAGCTGTGCACAAGTTCCAATGATATTGGGCGCTATGCGTTTGATTTGTTTACCGGTCGCTAGCTCATAAAGATATAACTCGTCTTTCACATCACGTGAATAATCTACAACCGCTTTATCATTACCGATGGGTGAACAAGATTCGAGAATCGCGTCAGGGTCCTCTGGTATTAAATCTTGAAAGCCTGACTCAGGTTTAGCCAGATCGTATACCACAACTGTGAGGGGGAAAAAAGGAAAACCGCAATGATGAATATGTAACAATCTGTGGAATAATCTGTTTGCAAGCAGATCAAACTGGAGAGGGTCATTTACAAACCTTTTCGTTTAGGTGCATCCTTGTTTGTCAGTATATACAATCGAGTTCCATCATTAGCTAACACGCCAAATTCAGAACCGAATTCATTCACAATCTTGTGCCATTTCATCTCTGAGCTAAGCGGCTGAGTGTCTAGCTCAGCAACCCAAAGTCGGTTGGAGCGACCTGTATCTTTGGAGGTAGTAATGACAAGATACTTTCCACTGTAATTACATGATATTTGTTAGTAAAATGAGCTCTTGCTCTTGGATTAGATCATTTTCAATTCTTACTCTAGCGTTACCTCTGCGCCCCACATGTACTCAGGGTTTTCCGGATCCTGAAATCGTGGAAAGTTCACTTTAAGTGACTGTATCAAGAATAAAAGATCGAGTAAACTAATGCATACATACTTTCAAGATCAGAGTATCTTTTTCTTGTGGGTCACCGAGCTTATGAAAGTAAAGCTAAAGTAGATCAAAAAGAAACCCCTATCAAATGTGTTCCTTTGACAAATATATTGTAAACTAAAAAAAAAAAAAATGACTCTTACCATAGCATTGAGGTCAGCACCAATCTCCGTTCCAGCCTTATCCTCTCCCAGACTACCATGATCTATCTTTTCAGGAAATCGTGGGTAAAAGAATCCTAAAAAAGGGTACATGTGAAAGTTGGTTTTCAGATGGATTGAAAGCTTGAAGACGAAAGAAGAAAAAAAAAGTCTTTTTTTTTTTCAAGCGTAAAGAAACCAACCTGAGTCATCCTTTAACCAAGCTGCTGACCCAAACTTGACAAACCTGATAACGTCCTCAAGTCGACCAGGATCTTGACCACGCACTCCACCATCTTCAGCAGATTTAGGGTGAGGTGAATCTGTCCTACGGACGTAAATTGTAGTCCAATCGCTACCAGACAAAGATACACCATATGCCATATATTTTCCAGATTTAGTAATTGCAAGAGAAGAGACAGATGCAGTACCATCAGTAGATAATAAGTTGGGATCAAAAAATAATTCTCCACCAGGTAACTTTTGATTAGGTTTACTTGGATCATTGGATTTTAATGCATCATCCTCTTGCCCTTTTTTAATTCGATAAAGTACTGATTGAGATTGTAAACCTGAATTATAATTAAAGTAATAATATCCATCTCCTTTTAAGGCATGACAACTAAAACGTGGGTAATCCCAATTGGTACGTAAAGCTGAATGGAGATCATCACGATGTGGATACTTTAACAAAAATGATTTGGTGAACGCAGCTTGGTCGCTAACAAATTTCTGTGATAAAACATGTATTGTTATATGTATACAGATATTTTGAAAAAAAAAAAAAAAATGTTTTCATGAAAAAGTCTAGATTAGTCCTCATCAAATTTGATCACTCACTTGAGTTTCCTCGCTTTCATTCGGAGGTTGGTGTAACCAGACATATGGGTCTAAAAGATACAAAGGTTTTCAATATCTTTTCGTGGTTGAGAGGAACAGAGGTTGAATGAAAACTCACCTGATACCTCGACTTGCCCATGGGACTTGCTTTTATAAATTTCTTTTGCAGATTCATCTCGACGTACATTCGGATAAGGTGTTGAGCGAGGATCCCAGATAGCAGGGGTGGTGACAATTGAAGGTTGAACGGGAACCGGAGCCATATGAGCCGGACAAGTGTTGACTAGAGACCCACGGAGAGAAGGGTTAGAGATAAGAATCAAGAGATGAAGATCAAGATAGAAGATAAGAAGATAACAAACGATATCTGTCAAGTGTTTGAAATGGAGTGGTTGGTTGAGTATATGAACGATGAAATGGAGTTTGGGGTTTGAGGGGTGATGTTGAAGAAGGATGAGGTAACCTCCAATGTTGAGTTGTTGAAGTGAGATTGGTATTGGTCGAGAGTGATGAGAATCTGACCATGGTCTATTTATAATTTATATAAATTAAATTTGACACGACATCAGTCAGCCACTTCAAATTGAGGTTGAGGTTGAGGTTGATTTTTATCTAAGGTCTTAAATTCCACTCAAACGCCATGTCCAAAACACTTAAATTTAGACCCAAGTCCATTTTCATATTACACGTCCTTAATTTACTGTACATACCCTCTTGGTGTTCGATCGTACCACACCAGTCATGTCCGATCATCTCATCACACGCTGCCTCATCTGGTTATTGGTTCGCTTATCATTTCCATCAACTGACTTTGACTCTCCGTATCTCAATCCCTCACCTCAGTTCTACACCCTACCCTAAACTTGAGTGATTAAAGTTATACCGCGTAACATCTGACACTGCCAGTCATCAAAACTAATCTTGAATGATAAGTTAATATTTATGTCGATATCAATCAAACCGGTGCCGATGCCAACTTTGAGACTTTGATCAATTTCATTGGAAACCAAGTATGTACTAGACAGCTTTTGATATCCGGGTGATCAATAACTCTGTCAATATCTAATCGACGAGACATGCAAGAAGACGGTTAATTTCCAGTTGACGGAGCACAGACTGATGGAGAAAAACAGCGCATGGATCAAATCACGCGGAGAGAAGGCCACAACCCCAATGAACAAGAGAAAGGAGAAAACAAGTTAGCAAAAATCTCGTATATATAGAGCAAGAGCCAAGCGTAGAGATCTCTTCCCCCATCTTGGGAAAGAGATCGTACGTACAAAACACTGTTCTTCTCTTCATACACCAATCCTTTTTCCTTTTCTTTCAAAACATTTCTATCTTGTACTGCATCTGAAGATTTGACCAAAGCTACTTTGTGTTGTCTAGTTAAACAACAGCCCCAAGATTACCTCACTAATACACGTCTTACTCTCTCAATCTCACTTACTGTACCTTGCTCCAGGTCAGATCTTATTCTTGAGAGTTGTTTGTAGGGATTGTACTCATCAGTACTCATACGCACTTGATCAGGTACACGTGTTCCAAAGCTATTCAGAAATTCTCAAAATCAGCTTTGAGCTTTTCATAAATAAAAGCAAGGCGGTCAAAAACGAACAACCATCTGGATTTGGTCCAAATCTCCCTACTGTTCACCGGTTCTACTGTTAAAGGAGGGAGCACCAGGGAGGACTTCATCAGTAGAAGGATGATCTGTCTCTCCTCCACTATAATAGAGGATAGCAGGCCATGTGTAGTGCCAGCCCATTTATCGCTCGCTCCTTTTGTCTATTGTAAAACAAAGGAGCACACTTGAACCACCTCTATAGTGAAGGCAGAAAACTAAGTGGGCTCGAATCCTTCGGTCTACAGTAGAGGAAAAGGTGTGATTCTACCCTTGATTATTGCAAAGAAAGGGAGTGATTGAATGACGATCACGACAAACTGGACCAAGAGTTTGAGCCGGTCGGAACAGGCAGGTTTGGGGGCCCGACCCTAGTTTCAATGTTCACTTTCACTTGACCCTTGGACGCAATCCAAATCTCAGTTATACCAAACTCTCTGAGAGTGTCAAACCAAGAAAAGGTGGCCTTCGATTTTTTAATTTTTTTTTTTTTTTTTTTTTTTTTGGAAATCAATGTTTTTTTTTTTACGGTCTCATGTTTGGGAAGAACATTGTGGATGCGTTGACAGAGTTTCATAGTAAGAGTCAGTCACTCACGCAATCGACAACTACAGGTTTGTATCCTCTGAACCCATATCAAACCCGAAATGCTACTTAACAAGTGCATTACAACCTCTTGCATAGCCTTACGAAATGATATTACCCAGATTTCTACACCGAGTTGAAAACACCATTCTTAGAGGTAAGTGGTTGAAAAAAAATGGAGTACAATACCCATTTTGAGGGGGGGGGTTCAATCAACTATGAGTTTCAAACCTCAAAAAAAAAAACCCCTTTCCAGGATTTCAGTCCAGGAATTTCTGCAGAGTCTGTATGCCCTGTAAGTATTTCAAAATAGAGAGTTCAAAAAGAAAGAAGATCTATCATCACTCAGTCACCATCAAGTAAAAAAAAAAAAAAAAAAAAAAAAAAAAAAAAAAAAAAAAAAAAAAAAAAAGGGGGGGGGGGGGGGGAGGGGCACATACAGCCCTCTTATAAAATTCCTGGACACCAATTTGTGAGGTTTAAAAAAACCCATAAAGGTCTTGCTACAAGATGTGGGGGATACAGCCATGACCTCAGAATGAAACCACCGGGGTTAGTGAGTCAAATTCATGACGTTTTTGAGGTCTTACAGAGTTTCACCCCCTTCCAAAAAAAATAAAATAAAATAAAAAATAAAAAAAATCACTATTCACAGCACCCTGTCCATATGAAGGTGACTCGTCGACGAGAGCGCACGGTATCATGTTTGAAATCACCTCAGAATCCCTCTCAAATCCAGTGCCTTGGTGTCTGGGGGGTGGTGGCCCAAGGGCTCAAGCCCACCCTTGTTACTCATGTCCATTCAATACAAGTCACTGATCCATGTTCATCATGATGTCAGCTCATGAACATCAGTACAATTGTGAACTGTGCAGTGATACACAGGCATACAGTACACACCTTTCAGCGCATGGTGCATTGAGCGAAAAAGGAAGTTACTTTGCATAAAGGGAAAGCTCATGTGCTGGCTCTGGGTGAAAAATGAGAAGAATCAGAGAACTAAAAAAGTTCTTTTTCTGCTCTCATCGACAAGTCACCTTGATACGGACAGGGTGTAGCCTCTGTTTACTGTTCACTTACAAGACAGGGCAACCGGTGGACCTCAGAGAAACATAGTAAAAAGAAAGATTGAAGAAATTATTGTTGTCTCGGAACACGGGTGAAGCCTGATAGTGGTGATGATCACAATGTGTGTGTGAGCAACTTCCTACACGACTCTCTTAATCTGTAGCTGACCTGGAGGGAAGGTACAGTAACTGGGAAGTGAGAGTGTGAGGTTTGCGTGAGTGTAGTGATCCTGGTACCGCTGATTAGCTAGACAACATATGGAGGATTGGTCAGTTTCTTTGGATACAGGGCGAGAAAGGTAAGACGGAGGAAACTGAGAGATAGAGAGATAAATAGAGAAATAGATAGAGAGAAGAAAGAAAGGAAAGAAACAGGTTGAGGATGACGGAGGGAGGAGGAGAAGAAAAAAAAAAGGTTTTGTACTCACAATCTCTTTCCCAAGATGGGAAAAGAGATCTGAGTGCTGGCTTCTCTTCTTCATATATATATATATATATATATATATCCTGCGTGTTATTAGCTTTTTCCCCCTCTCTTTTATCTGCGGCGGTTGTGGCACTCTCTTCGCATAATGTTGGCCATGCGCTGTATTTCGTCGGTTTAGTGCTTCATCGATTGGATTTCAACAAATATGAATCCACCATAAAGTCCAGAACAGATGGGAGAGGTTCATTGGATTCATGAATTACAAGAGACCTGTTGAGTGATAAAAAAATCAGTCCAAGATTGATACTACAGCAAAGTCTCTGAGCCAAAATGCACTGGAAACCTCCACCCACCCATTGCAGTGCAACACAACACAAAAGGTGTAGGTGTTTCCCATCATGTGGCTGGATACTGGTTTGGAGATTTCACCATTATGAAATGCAACAGACCACATTGAATCAAGTTCAACCTATCAAGCTGTCTAATCAAGATTCCCAGTGCCACTTCCCAATATGTCAAAACCTCAAAATACCTTCTTCCTCAATCTCATCGAGCTCTCTCAGAAAGTGGTCAGGTGCATAACCCCAAAGTGATAGATCCAGTGCCTCCCTTTAGACCCCAAACGCAACAAGCCCCTTTGAGTTTCTCCCATTTCTATTGTCCATTGAGTTCTGTCTTAGTTTGGGCCTCTGGAGTTACGGAGGTGTATTTCCTAGTACAAAAGTATTCTAAAGTAAGATGAGAATGTTTTTCTATTTTGGTGGAATGTAGAAAAGAGAAGTGAAGGATTATGGTTGTTATGGCTTTATTCCAAAGCAAGTACTATATGACATTTTAATGAAAGAAAGATGATGTTTTTTTTTTTTTTTTTGTTTAGGTGTCTGCATCCATTTTACACACTCAGCTAATTGTATGAGTGGGTTTGTGGTTCTGTTGCATTTTGTACAACACAACAGGTGTTGGAGTTGCCAGTTGTGTTTTGTCCTTTGTGAGAAAAGATATATATATACATACTGTTCTGTTGTGTGCAATGGAATGTAAATGACCCATTGTTCCTCTGACTTTCCTCTGCATTGTAAATTGAGTTCTCCACTATTCTTGTACAACATATAGCTTTTGTAGTATTCCTCCATACATTCAAGGTTCTGTTCTCCCATCATACTATCTGAAATGGTTTGGCCTTTGAACAATAGCTCCTCTAAAAATTCATGAGGCCCCCAATTGTCAGGGGGAAGCTTCTGTTAGGCTTCCTCCTGGCTAAGAAGGTTCTAGACCGAGGGCTGAATAAGCCTTAGAGGAGTCTACACTGAAGTTCCCTAAGTGTAGACTACAGTTAATTGACCTCTAATGAGAGGGTTTGGATGAAGATCTTGGGACTTACTCCCTGAGGATGACCTGTCTTTGAAGCTGGGCAAACAGCTTCCTGCAGAATCTATCCTGACTATAGGCCTTGTCGGGAGTTCTTATGAATCCTCAACTTTGCTCCTTCCTATAGAACCTTATTGTTTACTCTAATCCTTGATGAGATCTTACTATCGCCAAGGGGTTCTAGAGACAGTCTGGATAGGCTTGAGGACCTTGAGAGTGAGTTTGCCGGGTTCGAAGCGGTGCTCACGCGAGCTATAAATAGGTGAGTAAATCTCACAGATGATAGGGATAACTGGGAGCCCGGCTTGAAGTGCAAGGTGGAAGGCACCTTTCTTGAAGGGTAAAAGCTTCGGACTTTTCGCATTCGAGCGAGTACCCTCGGGAAAGACGAAGAGGTTTAACTAGTGTGGGGTAAAGCACATGCCATGATGTTGACATTAGCATGACACGCTCTCCTACCAGTAGGAAATTCTCAACCCGGAGACTGAGACAAGACGTACGCCATGAGCCTTCATATCGACACCCACTTTCTTAAATGTTTCCATAGCGGTTGACCGATTATGCCGATCGACAAACACCGCTCTTGATAGAGACATACTGCGAATGAGGACAGGACATGGTCAGCCTTTTCTCTTTCTTTGCCCAACCAAACGTAAATCCTGTAAATTCACAGATGTCCAATCAGTGAGCGAGTACTGGATAAGAAGATCAACCTCATTTCTTTCCCCCAGTACTTTGGAGGGAAGGATGGGTACTTGATCCTTTCCCTCTACACACTATCAAAAAAAAAAAAAAAAATGTCGGTCCAAAGGTATGGGGAAAATCCACAAAAAATTATGTACAGTCTACGCTCGCTATAAGCAACCTTTTAGGTTGAATTTTTGTGACCCTTATATCGTGCGATGCATCACTTCGAAATAAGCACGTAAGCATAATGTGATCGTAGCAGGATGTTTTTAAAAGTGGATTTCAATAGATTCTTTTTTCCCATGTCACAAACCTCTCTCTCTCGACAAGTTACCGTTTTCTGACATTGCAGTTGAATTGTGTTATGTAGTGGTCTCTCATCTGGTGTGTTACGTAATACAAAACCGCACTATTTTTTTTTTTAAAAAAGAAAAAAAAAAAAACCTATGCTCACATTTGGATAGCTGCGATATCAATCAGTTTTTTTTAATTGGAATAAGTAGGAATAGGGATGACAAGTGGGGCTTAAAAAGGTTTCAAGCTTGACAAAAAAAAAAGAAGAAAAAAAAAACAAAAAGCACACAAGCATATTTTATGAAGGTTCATTGAAAATTTCGGGGGTAAAAAAATCAGTGAGGCACTTCTGCTTGAGTAAATGGAAGCGGACTTGGTTGATGTCATTGAGAAGATCGTGTAGAGCTTTGATGTGAGAGCTCCACTCTGGCTCGTCAGCATCTCGAGGCCGTCAGTTGAGAGCATGTATAATGTTGTCAACAGCGATAGAAATCTCAGTCATAGAAATTGGTGTACGAGTGACATCACCACAAAGTCCTCAAGTTCATCTTCGGGTTCTTCAGAAGTGTCTGGATTGGACTCGGTTGTGGTAGCTTGGATAATTTCGGGGTCGGTTGGCATTGGTGTATTGCTGTCAGGTGAGTCGCGTTCAATCTTGGGATTCAAGAGGGTTTGAATACTCATTCGGACTTCAGAACGACTTTCATCTAGGCCTTTGCACCACTTGAGTTTCTTAAGAATGATTGAAGCTTCATTGATTACAGTTTGAAGCTTGGGATCGGAAGCTAAATTGTGATCGGCTGGGGTAGAAGCGGAAGGAGGATGTTGGTTGAGTGCAGCAATGATTCATGTGTGTTTCCAGCAATTCAAAATTGTCTTGCAAGAGATGTTTTTCCAGGATAAATCGGCCACTTGCATGGCATCAAGGAGTGGAAGGCGGTAGACTTCCTTAGCTGACATCTGTGGATTGTCTTCGTATTTTGAAATGACCAGGGAGATTGTGTCACTTTGGTAGTGAGCTTTCCAGGTGGCTATAATCCTAGCATCACAGGGCTGAAGATGGCTGGTGAGGTTGGGAGGAATGAAATATACATCTATATTTGTCAAGTTGAGGGTTTTGACAGGTGCTTTGTGACCGGGAAAGTTGTCAAGCAAAAGTAATATCTTTCGGCCTTCTTTGCGAAATTCATGGTCGAGTTTTTGCAGCCAATCACCAAATATCTGTCCAGTCATCCAAGTGTTTTTGTTGGAAGTGTATTGAAAACTGTAGTAGTGAGCTGGCTTGCCTCTGAAAGATTTTGGCTTGGCTGAACTCCCAATCACCAAAGGATCGAGCTTGTGGGTCCTGTCGGCATTTGCACAAAGGAGGTATGTGATTCGAGACTTATCACCTTTCACACCAGCTTTTGGTTCAGTTGCTAACACCTTATTTGGTGGCATGCTAAGAAAAAAAAAGAATGAAGCTCAAGATCAACTCAAAAGTCAATTGGGAGGAGGAGAAGGAAAGGAGGACTTACCGATAACATAGGCCAGATTCATCACCATTATAAATGTTGTGAGGCTTATGATCCTTGGTTATCTCCAGGAGCTGAGCACATGCAGATGCCACATCATCTGGGTTCACTGATGAAGCTTCGCCATGGAGGGTGACTTTGTGAATGTTGTAACATTTCTTGAATTTTGTCATCCATCCATCGGAGAATTTCATTTCAATTCCAAGGATGGCAGAGAAATGGTGAGCCTTCATTTGTATCATCTCATCATTGACTGGGAGATCATGCTCCCAGGCCTGGATCACCCAGTGATACAGTGCTTGCTTGAGTTCAGGATATTGTGCCATGCATTGTTTACGAATGGCACCTCCATTGATATGTGAGTTCTTCTGGATCTTGTCTTTGTCCTTGAGCCACCAGCTGATTGTTGACTGTTTGATGTTGAAGTGGTGTGCTGTTTCATGCTGGATCTTTCGGCCTTGATGATGCCAGGCAAGTACTTCTGTCTTGAAGGTGAGATCATAGCTGTGGTGAGATGTGGATGAATCATTTTTGGGAGGAATATAATTCTTGGCCTTTGCAATGTTTGCAGTCTTGACTTGACCATTTGAGAGCACATGTTGCTTTTTCCCAATTAAGGCTGATGCTTCCAACATAGCCAAGATTGTTCTTTCAGCTTTGGGTTCCTTTGCACCAGCATCTATGTACAGTAGCAGAGAAAGAAACAAGTATGAGACAGAATAAAAAAACTGATGAATAAAAAAGAACCAAAGATCTGTACTCACCTTCAAATTTTTTACAAACTTTCTCAAGCTTGAGCCTGAGAAGACCACTTGAATTTGTGTCACCTTTCCAGGTTGGGTGGGCATGCACTTGACCAATCCATTTGAGCATGAGCTCAATCCCATTAGGTCCTGTGAACAGATGGTCATCAATTTTTTTAACTCCACAGACTATGTCAAGTTCCAGATTCATAAGGTAACCAATCCCCTCATTGGTGTCATGAGGTGCAAGGTGAGAAGGTTCAGAAAATAAAGTGTAGAGCTTGTCATCCTTGGTGGCTTTGTGAATCTTGTCCTCAGGACAACTTTGTGATAAAACTAGGGTTCAATGAATGAGCTTGTCCATCTTTTTATCAGACTGGGACTGAGACATGATGATGAAACTGTTGCTGGGTGTGTGTGTAGGTACAATAATGGTGTCTGAGCAGAGGGGGATGGATAAACACATGAACACAGCAAGGATTTGTGACAGAACTTTCTCAAACTGGAAATTCAGGGTCTCCTTCAAAGGTCTTACATAAGCATATCTTTCCCTAGAGACATAAGAATATGCTTATCTTTGCTGATTCCAAGCTCTCTGTAAGGATATTTCTAGCAACTTTGATGCTTTTCT
>MU167291.1:233511-244394 GCA_015951145.1 Cronartium quercuum f. sp. fusiforme G11 | reverse complement strand
ATTGTCTCTTTCATGTCTCGTACTGATTCCAAGAAAGCTTCCATCATGTCATATACTATAGGGTCAACTAAGATACGGCCTTCCGGGGTTCAATTTTGACCACATCTTTTCCAAGCTGTTAAAATTTTCTCTTCAGGGGTCAAGGAGCTATGTTGCTGAGATGGGTTCGATAAGGTTCTATCGGGTTCCATGCTCGTTTTGTTCATCATATTCGCACAGTTGTTTGATGTAGCCAATCATTTGGCTGGATGGCCTAGAGGGTCGGGTGGGCGGGTGGAGGCAGGCATTCGGGATGCTCTGCTTCCAAAGAATCTTTCTTTTAGAGGTGCTGGGATGGAGGTTTGAGTTTGATGGGGTGGATAAATGTTTTGCTGATTTAATGATAGCTGTACGAAGTCAAGATTCTCCCACAGCAAAGATTTGTGACAGAACTTTCTCAAACTGGAAATTCAGGGTCTCCTTCAAAGCTCTTACATAAGCATATCTTCCCTAGAGACATAAGAATATGCTTATGTTTGCTGATTCCAAGCTCTCTGTAAGGATATTTCTAGCAACTTTGATGCTTTTCTCCTATATGCATCAGCATCTAAAATAAGCGCTGCCCATTTTTAGTTTGCCCAAAACCTGATGCCTATAAAGGAATATGCATACTCCATGTGTGCTTATAGCGAGCATAGACTGTATTTTTGGTGCTCATGTCTTTTTAAAATGAATAATTTTCCCATAATTTTATTATTATTATCATCATTTTTGCTGTACTAAGGAAGGTAGTCCAAATAAATGGAATCATTCACTTGTAACATCTCCTCTCTAATACCTAGGGTAAAAACTTGAATTTTGTGGAAAAAAGAAACTTTTGCCAAACATCTCTGCCTAATTTTTTAATTTTTTTCAAAATGATTCTTCTATGAGTAAAATTAAGTAAAACCCTAGGAAATCTATAAAATTTAAACAGTGGGTCAATCATTGTTTCCTAGTCCCCCCCCCCCCCCAAAAAAAAAGTTTCTACTCTTGTGATTATGGAAGATATTACAGTTTGCTGATGCCTTCTATCTGAACTACTCTTTGTTAATACATTCAAAACCATGTGCCCTAAAATAATAAAACAAGAAATGCAGTGTAGAGAGACATCACCAGAGAATACAATACATGTTTTTTTTTTAAAGGGACTTTACCCCTGCCTTTGAACTCCGACAGTTTTTTATTTTTGTTTTTTCTACTCTGATAAGAGATTATCATTTTTCTGGTTGTGATGAACTTCATCCCTTGCCTCCAGTACTGAAAACAGAGGGATGTGAATTGTAAGGGATGTCTTTGGTTAAACACCCTCACCATTGTTGATGTAACATGTCTGTGACATCTGTGTTATTCTCAAACACTAGTGTCTCATGTTGATGTGCCTCTCAGTATATTGTCCTTTTTCATGTCTCACCATCCTTTGTGTCTCTAAGTTTCTTTTCTCTCAATGTCTGAGCTAGTGAGGACCACATGTATGACTGAACCTGAGCTGGTAGCCATAAAGATGTGTATATAAGTGTTCTCTCTATGTTGTTTTGTATTATTAACCAGTCAACTGTCATCACACAAAACGGGATTCATATACAAGACTCCGTGTCTTTTCTAGCTTTCATGGTCTCAAGACTGTTCACTCTAAAAAGTCCTTACACAGGCACTTGTAACCCTTCAACAACCGTTTCACAACTAAAGAAGGGGCTCAAGGAAAGGCCACTTGAAAGAATTTCTAAAACAAACAAAGTTTGCTTTATATTATGCTAGTTTACTCTACCTCCTGCTCTTGTACCACTGCCTATAAATCTACAGCTTTACAGGCAACCAGTACCTCTTCTCTATGATAATGGAGGCATGGGATTGACTTGATCCCTCCTTCGCTCTATGGTACCAGAAGTTCAAGAGATCAATTCAATCTCACTCATCCAATACAATATCAGAGGGAGGGTAGATGGATGGGATTCTATTGATCCCAACTGCTACATCCCATTGAGGAAGGGATGAGCCCCTATGAGTTTTATGATCTTGACCCCTTTTCTTGTATTGAAAGAGGGTGGTCTACCTCCCTGAACAGTATGGAGGGAGTGAGCTTGTGATACGGTGCTTGGACAATCATGTATTCTAAAAGAATATGTAACCTCAAAGCTGCAGCCCATACATAGCTCCCAACCATGCTGGGCTGAAAGGAGAACTGACATTTCTTGGAAAGTGATCCACACCTACACTTGGGTAGTTCTTCCTTTTACACATTGCCCATCACTCCGAATACAAACTGGATATCCTAGTGATAGAGTCATCAAATTGACATCGTGTCCTGGCTTACATGCTAAGGTCCCTGATTCATATTGGGATCCTGTCAATTCTTTTCTGATCTTATGTCACAACAGAAAACTTGAAGGTCAGGTTGTAATTGAAAATGTCAAACATACCACATGATGGGCGCGCATTATTCCGGTTGTCTAGAGGCGCCGCTCCAATCAAGTACGTGAATTTGAATTTGATTTTTGATCTTTTTTTTTTTTAAAAAAAATAGGTCAAAAATGAATTAGACACACTTATCACTTGTAATACGTAATTCAATACAGTTTTATTAAAACTAAAAGTGAATGATGACAATCCAACAAAAACCGTACAGTACTGGTTGGTATTGAGAAAGTAGGTGGTGTTTGGTGCCATTTGTACTTTGAACATTGTTTTCCAAAGCCCAAAGTTGGTGGACTTCACTCGGCCGGCGTCTTGTTCTGGTGAGGAAAATTGTGAGGAAGTTTGATGATGGACCGATGAGCTGAACCCTGGTTCACTAAAACCCTACCGCCTTCCCCCCCATTGGTGAAGTTATGTCAAAAAAAAATAAAAAAATATTCAATCGTAGGCAATTGCTGCTTGAAAAAAACAAATAAAACTGAAGTGAGGTCAGCCTTGGAGTAAACTTGCAGGCTGGAACAGGGAAATTGGGAAGTAAAATGATAGAATTCAAGCTCTTGAACAATATCCATAGAGTCTTGTCTCATGAACCTTTTGAGCTCAATTGGCTCCTTTCCAGGTTGACAATTCTCAAGGCCTCCGATATTATGATTGTAGACTTGAGTTAACAACCCAAGGTCTTTCAAGGTAGTATCTTGGAGACTTTATGGTATTGGTCTCAGCATCGATTTCTAATAAGATTTCTCCATCTTCTCATGGTTGAGTTTGGGTTATCATTGGATGTACCTTTCTGGACCTTTTATTTATTTATTTTCCTCAAAAAAAGAATAAAAAGCGGTTCTGATTATCCAGATGGTCACTTAGTGAAGTGTATAAGTTTCTGACCTGCCATTTAAAATTATTCCCTCAGACATTTTAAATAATTAAATAAATAAATAAATAATTAAATCCAACTCGGTCTCTCCTTCCAACTCTCACCCTTCAATCGGATTCTGGTCACCTTCCATTTCTTCTCTTCAGTTTCATCATGTCCGATTATGGCTCCTCTCCCCTTCATTCTCCTCAACCCTCCAACTCTCGAGCACCCGGTCGTCGCAAACAGTCTGGACCTACCAACACCCATCTCCCACAATCTCCGAGCTCAAGCATGCGACCCTCCAAGTCCATCTCCTCTGTCCCAGAACCTGATCGCTCGTCTAACCAGTCCAGGCCTACGATTTCGAAGAAAGCCACTTCTATCCATGATATGGATCGAGTGATCGCCTTATTCAGATTTCCAAAGTTTTATCACGAAGGTCTACAGAACACAGCTCTCCGTCTTGGATGCTCCATCATGTCACCGGATCTTCTTCGCTGATACCACCTTACGTCTTCTAACAGGTTTTATCTTACGCCGTACCGTCCTCCTTTCGGATGGTCAACCACCCAAACAAACTGACCCACAACCGACCTGGGCAAAGTTCTATGTCCAGATCGCGGGAACGACAATGTCAAGCTGGGACGCGGTCGAGATGGAGCTCGCCGCTAAAGAAGGCCGACAGGTGGCTCCCAACTACACCAACATCACCGACGCACGCGTCTACCTGCCCGAGCCAGATTCAGCAAAAGCGGTAATCGAGCTTAAGGCGCCGAGCCCGTTCATATTTTTCCTTAATAACGCCGGTCGGAACAAATACGTCTTTAGCTGCTCCGATCGGGCCTCATTAATTGCTTGGGTCACCGCTATCAGACTTGCCGCCTGGGAACGCTCGAGGTTGTCGGAGATCTACACTGGTACCTTTCTGGCCACCAGACCTGAGGCCTCTTATCCCAAGGAGAAATCCGAAGGTTGGCTCATGGTTCGGCTCCCGGGCGACACCGAATGGACCCGGGTCTGGTGTACGATCACCGATGCGGACCTGAGCGGAGTTGGGCAGTCAGGTTCGATTAGCTACAAAGACCCGAAACGGTCCAGACGGACCAGCCTGTTCAATCTTAGCAGCTTTAGTACCAACAGACTCAGTACCGCTGCAGCCGTACCAAGTGGCATCCCCGAGGGCGACCATGAACCGACGCTGGTCTTCGCAGCCAAGAAGGGCGCCAAGAAGATCATTGGCACCATGAGCTCTGTCCAGGCAGTGGCGGCAATGTATCCTGAGTCCAAAGCACTGGTTGACTCATCGACAATGTTCAAGATCGAAGGCCTGTTCCGTCTTTCAGGGCCAGATGGTCGACCAACGGACCAAGCTGGGGCCGAGGGCTTCATCCTCGCTACTCCAGGCGAAGGCACGGTGTCAGATATGATCGGTTGGCTCTTAGGAATCATGGACACCTTCAGACTCTACGGCCGACCGACTGCGCTCAATTATAGTCTCACTGATCCGACAAGCTTTTACTTTGGCTACCCAAATGTCAGTGATTACCTACTTGTGAATATATTGATTTGTCCCCTCGGGTCTACTCGCTTACACAAGTTTTCATAATTCAGGAATCTGAGTCAGATACGCTTTTCCTGGATCGAGTGACAGCCGAGGAACTAGATGTGAAAGAGAACAGCCTGTTCCAGATCCGGCTCGTCTTCAATTCAATCCTTGCTCAACACTTGCAACCTTTGACTTCTCCGCTATCCAACAAATCTAAATCTGGCCCAGATACTCAGAGGTCATCCAGTCCCTTGAAGGAGAAAAATCGATCGGCTGGTTAGTCATCTCATCAGGCCGTTAATTGACGTCACTAATTTCCTACTCATTCGATTCGCTCGCTATTTGCTCTGTATCATCGTTCTAGTTGAGGATGAAGGAGTCAACATCACTGGCTCTCCCCCCGTTCTCACCCGGCACGAGTTGCACGACAACGAAGGCCCGTCATCATCGGCGTCAGCCAACTATCCAGAGAGTCAACCGCAGTCATCGATCAGTGCCAGTGTTCCCAGCTCGAGTCCATCCGCCAGCGCCACGGTCAGTGCCTTTACTTTCCCCAAACAATCCTGTATCTTCTAGCTACTTATCTCATCATACTCACCTTTCCCTCCTTTTCGGTCTCCCTAAAGTCCCCGGTCACCTCCCCTTCTATCAGCATTCCTGCTAAACCAGCCGTGAAACATGATCTGGAGGACTTCTCGAGCTATCTCAGCCAATTTGATGACTCATCTGAACCAGCTGCACCCAAACCTGCTCCCTCACGTGCCGAATCCGCGTCCAAACCACCTGTCTCACCACCGGTCTCACCACTTAGTCCGGAGATTAAACAGCAGCCTTCGTCTAGCTCAGCACCTACCCCAGCCTCGAACGACACTGAAAGCCTAGATGATATGCTCTATGCGGTCAAATTCTATGACGACCCACCCGTGCCGGGTCCGTCGGTCACTACGGAAAAAGCTGAACCTGAGTTCCTGTCAGGATCACCGCCTTCGAGCTCTTCTAAATCATCTCTACCTGTGATCACGATGACTGAAGCTCCGCGGACGAGTTTCCCATCATCTTTTGCCGCGGGAAAGAAGGGAGCAGCTAGGATTGCGGCTGCACAAGCTGCACAAGCAGCGGGAAAGGCGGCGACGCATCTACCAGGTAAGGCGAGGAGTGCAGGTAAAGGACAGACTGGAAAGATCAAAAAGACTTGGGATGAGGATAGCGAGGAAGATGAAGATGAAGATGAAGATGAGGAGGACGAGGAGGACGAGGATGAAGATGATGAAGAAGATCGACCGTTGTCGGCAAGGGCTAGGTCGCCTGTTGAACGCTCTCCTGACCGTGGTAGATTCGTTTGCTATTATTTATGACTATTCGAAGGGCAGCGGTAGTAACTTTTTTCTCTCTCTCTTCTCTCGCCAACAGGACCACATTCGGCTCGAAACATGATGGCGTCTTTCGGACAGCCTAACTTTGCCGGCCAAGCTCACTCGTATCCACAGCTTTCTGAAGACCACGGTGGCCGACAGTCATACTACCACAATTCTGATCAAACGCAAGCTCAGGGACAAGGCCAGTTCCCGAACTCAAGTTCTCGACGAGAGATTCCAGCAGTTCTTCGAGAGCAACCTGAAGTCATAGATACAACTGGAATGAAACCAGCTTTTAGCGCACATGGGTTATTATCAAGAGTCATGCAAGAGAAACAAGAAAAATCAGCCAAATCGATGCAAGAAGCAGCTCATTGGTCAGGTGAACCATTATTACAAGTATCACATAAACCAGGGCCACCACAAGCAGGTTTACTGGGAGCAATAGCAAGTCATGAAAGAGATAGAAAACGAGATGGTGGGATGGGAGCTGCTTTGACTGAAAGAGTTAGAGAACGTAAATTAGCTGAAATTAGACAACGTGAGATGGAAGAATTTCAAAGAGCTTCGATGATGAGTGGACTTGGTGTTAATAATTATATGGGTTTTACTATGCCACCATCTACTATGTTAGCGAATCCACATCATCCACTTATGTATAATAATCCTTCGAATTTAATGAATGGTGGGATGTTGGGAAGTCCTAATGGTATCAATACTTATGAACAAATGATGTTTTATCAAGCTCAACAAATGCAAATGCAACAAGCAGCTATGCTTGCTGCTCAACAGGTTTAGTCTTTTAAGCTTTAATTTCTTGATTTTATTGAAAGGGAGTTTTTTTTTTCTTATCATTTCTTTCTTTTTTTTTTTTTTTCAAACTTTGGCTCGTATAGGCTTATATGACGTCTTTCTCAGGATACCCAGGTCAAGGTGGTATGATGGGAGGTAGTCAAAGTATGCTCGGAATGGGAGGAGGAGGTATAAGTCCAAGTATGATGGGAGGAGGAGGATTGACGAGTCATCTTCCTCATCAGAGTATGTATGGACCAATTCCAACTTATCAACAACAAGGACCCTCGAATTTTAATTCAGGTACTGGAATGATTGGTCATTCACCTAATGCTAGTCACGGTGGTGGTGGTGTTAATAATAATACTCATCATTACTTTGGAAATTCGAATACCGGTAATAATAATACTAATAATGGTAATTCAGGTCCTTCACCTACTCATCAATAGATCATTAGTATGTTTAGTATAAAAACCAAAGAAAAAACAAAAAATAGAGATAGATTGAATTTGTTTGTTGTTTTGTTTGTTTCATTTTAGAATTATGGCTCTCATTTACTTATTTATTTATTTATGATTTTTCAACAAAAAAAAAGAAGAAAAAAAATGCTTTACTGTCAACATCAATGTACATATATATGTATAAATTTATAAATGGTTATAAATCAATCATTATTAAAGTCTTGGATGGGGTCGGACATTATTTCTCTTTTCTCTCTCTCTCTCTCTCTTTCTGTCTCGCTATTTGTGAAATACATATATTATAAAAGAGAGGAAGTGATATATATACATACACATATAATGTCGTTATTGTAGATGAACTGGATTTTAATGTTGTGCAAGTTTTTTAGGTCATCTTTTTTGAGTATGCATTAGTCATCTTGATGTAACACTAGAAATTGAAAGGGCTTGTAGATCAATAGGCTACGAGGTAAAATATTCGGTCAGAGTTTTCCCCGTTGGTCTTGATTGACTATAAGTAAGAATAATAAAGTTAGCAATTAAATATTCAAGATATCTTGAAGATTGCATTAATGAAAATGAGAGATGGATATCAAGTTTTTATTGGGAGGGACTTTCAGATTAAATAAAAAAAAGTCCATGTCATGAAAATTTTGGTAGTTGTCACTTATTTTCATAAAATATGTTACAGAATTTAAATTTGAATTGAAATTTGTTCCGACTTTATCCATTTCCGTCTCATCAAATATTTTTCATCATCATCCTCATTCTCACATTTTAAAATAATCATAATCATAATACAGCAATATCCAAACGATGATTCGATTTAATAAATTTACTAATCGTTTGTCACCATTTCCTTTTTTTTTTTAAAACAATATTATCAAACTCAAAACTAAATCTGATCTGACTCTTCTTACACTTTATCAGCTAGACTTTTGACCTTTACTACTACTACTACTACCACCCGTTTAAATCATCTCACGACGTTTTGGGGATCACCCCGATTTATTCATCAGCATGTTTCAACTCAAAATGATTTATCCAAGTCTCGTCTTACCACAGCTGGTGTACCACCAATTGAGCCTATTCAAATAGCTCAAGTTAGTCCAAAAAAAGAAACTCATCGAGTTCGAAACTTTGCTCGTTCAGTACTTGTGATCGTTTTATCAGCTTCAGGTTATGTAGTTTATAAAGCTTGGGTTGATCGACATCCCGATGATCAATTACCTCAAGATCCAGAAAAGAAGACTATAGTAGTACTTGGTAATGGATGGGGTGCTACTAGTTTTATTAAAGGACTTGATACTGAGGATTATAATGTGGTACGTCATCTCACGAACTGAAATTGTTTTAATTCTTTTTTTTCTTCTTTTTTTTTTTTTTTTTTTTTTTTTTGAAAAAAAAAAAAAAAAAAAAAAAAATTCTCGATCACTCATCATTATTATCTGTAACCTATCTGTGCTTTCTGGAAAAAAAAAAAAAAGATCGTGATCAGTCCGCGTAACTTTTTCACTTTTACTCCACTCTTACCTTCTGTCACAGTTGGAACGGTTAGTTCAAGATCAGTTATAGAACCTACAAGATTTTTAACGAGACATAAGCGAAGAGAAGTGATTTGTTATGAAGCAACTGCAACAGAAGTCGATCCAAATTTAAAAACTGTATCATTTAGTGATGAATCTGAAATCAAAGGTGAAATCACCTCCACCAAAATTAATTATGATTATTTAATTTATGCTGTTGGAGCTGAAAATAATACATTTGGTATCAAAGGTGTAAAAGAGCACGTTTGTTTTTTAAAAGAATTAAGTGATGCTGAAAAAATTAGAACTAAACTTATGGATTGTATTGAAACTGCTACTTTTAAAGATCAAGCACCAAATGAAGTTGATAGACTTTTACATATGGTTGTGGTTGGTGGTGGACCAACTGGTGTTGGTAAGTTAAAGACTTGTTGTTTTTGTTTTCTCTTGTAATCCTAAAACTAATCACTCTCAATCTTTATACTGACTCTATTGTATCTTGATTTTTGATAAAAATATTCTTCATTAGAATATGCTGCTGAGTTACACGATTTCTTAGTAGATGATTTACAAACTTGGTATCCAGAGATAGCAGGAAAAGTTAAAATTACTTTAATTGAAGCTTTGCCTAATGTTTTACCAATGTTTTCAAAACAATTAATAGATTATACTACACAAACTTTTATGTCTAATCGAATTGATGTTTTAACTAAAACGATGGTAAAAGAAGTAGGACCTAAAATTATTATAGCACAAAATGAGAAGAAAGAATTAGTAGAGGTTTGTACTCATATCTATTAACAAAAAAAAAAAAAAAAGGTGAAAGAAGTATTGATTTGGTTCAAAATGTTTTTTTTTTCCCCTTCCAGATTCCTTATGGGTTGTTAGTCTGGGCTACTGGTAATACATCGCGTGAAATCACTCGAAAGCTTATGGCATCCTTACCAGATCATCAAACTCAGAAACGTGGTTTATTAGTAGATGATCATCTTCGCCTTTTAGGAGCTAATGATATTTACGCCTTAGGTGATTGTACTGCTACTGCTTATGCGCCAACAGCTCAAGCTGCAAGTCAACAAGGTCAATACCTTGCTAAAAGATTTGGTCAAATGGCTAAACTTGAGAAACTTGAATTACAATTAAAAGAAGCTAAGACTCAAGAAGACATTCAGTTAGTCTTTCTATCTTTTTTTTTTTTTTTTTTTTTTTCATCTCCTGTCTCTTTTTTGCTAATGTATTTTTTTTTTTTTTTGATGCAATAGAACGATTACAAAAGCTATAGGAAGATCAAAATTAAGAGAATTTAAATATTCACATCAAGGTTCATTAGCATATATTGGATCAGAAAAAGCAATAGCAGATTTACCATTTTTTAATGGAAATTTAGCAACCGGAGGTGTTGCAACCTTTTTCTTTTGGAGATCTGCTTACGTTTCTATGGTATTTTCATTTAGGAATAGAATGCTTGTTTGTAACGATTGGTTAAAAGTTAAATTATTTGGAAGGTTTGTCTCATTTTTATTTATTTATTCCATTTTTCATATTTCTTTCATTGCTTTTGGTTTTTATGGTTTTAATTTTAATTTTTGCGTGTGGATATATAGGGATGTGTCTAGGGAATAGATTTTTTTAAAAAAAAATAGAAATTAGGTTTAGGAAGATGGTGATGTTGATGTTGATGGAAGAATTTGAAAAAAAAAAAATGGTTTTTAGGATTTGAAAACAAAAAAATATAGATAAATGCATACATCTCTCTCTCTCTCTTTTATATATATATATATATATATTTCTTTCTTTTTTAGTCAGGCAAATCCAGTAAGAAATAAAATTATTGGCATTTTTTTTTTCTCTCGTTTGGTTTATATAGATTTTGAATATAATAATACATATTATAGACTTGTCTTGATTCTTGAA
>MU167291.1:212215-225321 GCA_015951145.1 Cronartium quercuum f. sp. fusiforme G11 | reverse complement strand
TTTTTTTTATTTTTTTTATTTTTTTGTTTGTTTGTTTGTTTGTATCATCCAAAAAAAAAAAAAAGAAATAAGGTTAGGCTCAAAAAAATTTTGCATAATTCATGTTGTCAACTTCTTGACACGAAACAATGGTATCAATACAGGTAAAACTATGCATGCCCAGCCTGTTTACTGGTGAGATTTCCACAAAAGTTTAAACAATTTCTCAAGACCTGAGGTTGTGGGATGGCGTTTTAAACTTTGAAACCCTTCAAGTATTGTTGTGTATGACTTTGGCTCTAATCGTATTGTTGACAGTCAATGATATTGGACAAAAAATATAATATATACATCTCGAACACAGTAGAGGAAAGTATTATCCTATCGCTTCTCATCCTTCCATACCGGTTTCTCAAAAACGTCCCAGGAAAATATTGACAAGGCTTTCATTAATACATCTGACGAGAAGCGACAAGTCAGAGCAGCAACACAAAACATGATATTCCATTGAATGATGATTCGTCCGTCTATCCTATATGTTCTTCAGACCTAATCTGAGTCAGCTCAAGGTGAATCAAGACCAAGCTTTCCGTGTCCGTCCACGTGATCAGGCAATCTTCAGGCATCCTTGGTCCTTGATCCTCTCATTCGCTCTCGTCTTCAATAAATTCTGCACTTTTCTGGAGTTGGTAGGAACAGCCATCGCAAGATACTAATCAGATCAAATATCCAAACTAGCCTCGTGTATACAGCTCTAGATTTCCAAAAAGATACAACATACATAAATCTTGTTCGATTTTCTTTTCGTAGACTTCAATGTCGGCGCCTCATCAGACTCAACCTCATCGTCAGCCGTTGAGACCGCCCTGATGGTGTTATCCCGATCTTTCTGTTTCTTGGCACGCTGTGAAAAGTACCAAAGGTCAGTAAATCCTTCAGGCTCAAGCCCGCGTCTGGCTGGGACGGACTCTGCTACAGATCACATACCTTCCGTTTCGGCTTCTTTTCCTCAACTTCTGAGCCATAGTCATTCGGGTTACCATCTTCTACTATCGTGACACCGGTATCCTTAGGTTTCCGCTTGGTGGCTCCCTGTTTCTTCTTCTTTTTGCCTCCCCCGTCGCTCTCGTTGTCGCTTTCCCGTTTAACATACCACGTCGCAGCAGACTCTTGCATCTCTTGCCGTTTACGTGCGAGCTCCTCATTTCGAGCGGCCATCTCTTGAAGTCGTGAACGCTGAAAGTGAATCATACTTTTAATTGACTGCTTATACCCAATCACATCATTAGAGCTCTCACCTCAGCCTCCGCAATTTTCTGTCTTTCAGCTTCCCGCTCATCACGAGCTCGCTGGACCTTGGCAGACTCGCTAGATTCGTAGAGTTGCTGCGAGTCCTGTATCTCGGTCGTCCGTCGCAACAAGCTATCACCATACCGTTTTCGCTGGTGCGCGATATCAGTTTCAAAGGGTACGCTGCCTGGCTTCTGACTTGCCAAATGACCGAAAGCCCTGTAGCGATCAGGAAATCCCGAATGAAAACACGTTGTTTATATTCCCAATGTAAATGGACAGTGAAGAGGACGTACTCCTGAGCCGCCTGTGCATCAGCAATAGCAATTTTGATATCAGAAAGTGTCCGCTTAGCTGGCTCCAAGTCGAGCAAAAGTTCGAGACCCCTTTGTTGGATCAAGGCCACATTGAAGGCAATAGCTGCATCGCGTGAATTGAGACTTTGCGCCTAAATAGATTAAAAAAACAATTAATGACGTGCATTCAACTTGCTAAAAAACCGATCGGGCTTGCAACCCACAGCTTGTGCATTGGTCAAAGCGTTACGCAGCGAAGTGAAACTTTGATCTTTACTGGCTTTCTGAAACCAAGCTCGCGCCAGATAGAGCAATACCTGGATATTTTTATTGTGGTAAAATCGCTTCGATGCTGTGTTGTACTGTCAGAATTCGATAACCATGGATTGGCAAACGTTCAAAGTTCGAACAAGTAGTCCTCACGTCAATTGTAAATCATAAATTTGCGAAATACCACCCCAACAACTTACATTTTCTATTGACCGATCGAACTCATCTCGAAGGTAATAACAATGCCCCAAGTTGACATATACACTTCCATCATTTGATGCTTCTTTAACTTTGGTGAATATTGTGATCGCGTCTCGAATGTTCTTTGCTCTGATAGCATTGCCATCAGACGTTGTGCCCTGCCCACCAGAGCTGGAATTCGTCGCACCAATCACGTGCTCTGCTAGCGCGATCGCCAAGCCTTGGGCAGCAAACGCACAATGAGGATCGAGTTGAATGGCTTTTTCGAAGAACTCTGCCGCTCGAAAGAACCTGTTGGTCCGTTCCATGCTCGCTTCCGGTCCTGGATTCTTGTTTTCTCGAGCTTGGGTGTATAACAGAGCTCCGGATGCACACAGAGCGTATATATCTTGCTTGTCGTGATCTTTGAGAGTTGCCACCGAAAAATCCCGCGCTTGCTTGATTTGGTTCGATTCGATCAAGAAATAAGTGTACAACGCCCTTAATTCGCCGTTACCCGTTTGTGAGGTCAAGGCTTCTTTGAGGAGGCCATTGGCCTTCTCGAAGTTCTTCCCGGACAAATACATAAGAGCTAATCGTGCTTTGGCTGAGAAGTGGGATTAATATCAGTATCAAACGACATCCCGCCAGGTCGAATTGAAGATAAAAGGCGTACTCACCATCAACATATTCGGGATGTCGAAGCAAGATCCTTTCGTAAATATCCTTAGACTTATCTTTATCTCCAGAGTCCTCACAAACCACTCCCAAGTTGTATAACATACATACTGCAGCCCGCTCATTAGTTTCTCGCTCCATTTCATCACCTACAACAGCACTCGCTGTTGCCGCCAAAGCACACTCAATCTGCTCCTGTGCTTCTCTCAAGTTTCCATTCTTCCAATCCAGTACGCCTATGTTATTGAACAACATAGCAGGTATCGGTTTTTCTAAATCCTTCCGCACAGTAAGCGACTGAGAATAGCCTTTGAGAGCTCGACCGATATCAATATCAGTAGAAAGTCGAGCGATGTCAATGTAAAGATCGGGGTCACTGGCAACCTCCCTGATCCGCGGAGGCATGAAACCGGGGTCATCGGCAGACGCGTTGGCTTTCTTGATACGAGTGGCAAACAGACGGGTGATTTGTTCATATAGATCTCTTGCTTTAATCTTTTCCGCGGCAGCTTCGGTGGACGAGCTAGACGTAAACGCAAGATGAGTTCGGAGTGCAGCCAGGTTTGCCAAAGCTTCGATACACCGTGGTTGCCGTCGCAAAACGTTCTCAAAGGTGTTAAGTGCCAAACCGTATTCATCTGTAGATGGAATAAGACGATGACAGGTGGCCTGTCAGTAATGTGCTAAAAAGATGATAATAAACGACAAGACACACTTTGCGCGACCATTATCTGTGCAACACCCAAGACCGGGTTCAAAATTGAGCGATCTAAAGCAACAGCTGCTTGGTATTCTTTCTGGGCCTCGACTAGTTTGCCTTGGGCATGAAAAGCCCTGGCCAGAACCAATCGAGCTTCAAATAAAATAGGGTTCGCGTCTGCATATTGCACAGCCCTTTCTGCCATCTTTGTTGCCTTGGAAAAAGACCATCAAGAGTCAGAAAATCTCCGATGAGGTGAAGCAAGAATGGAAATGTACCATGGTCCAATTGTTAGCTGTCAAAAAATGACTGGCAAGTACGGCGGCGGCGCTGGCTGTATTACGATTTGACATGAAAGCGCCTTGGATGTGTGAAATGCCTTCTTGATATGCTGCCAATTTAGCCTCATCGGACAAATGAAGATCACGGGATGTGTGAAAATGCATCAAGCCCAAAAGGACTTGAGCACCTTGAGAAGGTTTGCCTGGATTCTAAGGACAAGGTATACAGAAACAATTTGAAATCT
This sequence comes from Cronartium quercuum f. sp. fusiforme G11, assembly GCA_015951145.1. Classification (NCBI taxonomy): domain Eukaryota; kingdom Fungi; phylum Basidiomycota; class Pucciniomycetes; order Pucciniales; family Coleosporiaceae; genus Cronartium; species Cronartium quercuum. Next base: position 221,402 of record MU167291.1, on the reverse strand, counting down.
TATTCAGAAGGGTCTTTAGCTTGAATAAGCGAGTTGCGATTGGGATCGACTTACCACAGCTATACTTCTTTGCCATGCCCTCTTCGCTAGACCAAAGTCACCCAAGAACCAAAAACAACATCCGATCCCAACTCTGGGATCAGGTAAGGATTGTGGAGCGATACTGAGAATGTGCTGATAAATCTTCAATGCTGATCGATAATATTTGCGATGAAAAAGGACCCTAGCCTTTCCCAGGAGCGCGGGGAGATGATTAGGCCGGTCTTTTAGAATTTCTTCGCACGTATTGAAAACTTGGTCAAAATCTTTCTTGGCCAAAAGCAATACGACTGTAACGTGATCCACAACATCCCTCATCCTTGTCAACTTTCAACATCATCAAACGTGATCAGTGATTAAGCGACGTTTCGATCGCTCACCTCTCGCGTCGAGTACAAGCGGATTCGTTTTTTCAATGTTGGTGGCTTCATTTACATACTGCGTGGCCCTGAGCAAGTATTCCTCTCTAATCGGTTGCGTCTCGGGCAGAATGTCATAGTTGGCCGCTTCTAATTTTGAAGTCGGAAGGTTCTTGGCGAGGCAGATCAAGCCAGTGACAAGCTGACAAAGTAGCGGTAGGCACTCCTCTGATCTTCCTTGGGCTCGAAGTGCTGTTTGTAAGGATCAAGGTGTATGTCAACACATCTTCAACATGTGCGTTTGCCACTCTATCACAGCTCAATCGTGCCAAAAAAGAACGCATCTCACCCAAGATTCCTTGTTCGCCCAAGCTAAGGCCAGCCTCTCGCAAATCTCTTCTCCAGTACTCCATCACACCTCTGGTCCAAAACTTGACCGAAAGTTTTTCTCCCACGAAGATTTCTACAATCTCATTCACCGTACCATCTGTCCCACAAATTTCGTCGAGGTCCAATTCGAGAGATTCCGTGTTGTTGTTCAACGGGACATCTAAGATATTGAAAGTTGGATTTGCTGCCTCGCTCGCCATCGTGTCGGGTCAAGAGTCAAACCACGATTCAGAGGAACGTGTTGGACGGCGCCAGTCGGGGCGTGCGAGAGAGATAAAGTGGTGAGTGACCCCGGTGGAAGGCTCGAAAGAGATAGTAAAGTTTGAAGGACGTTGTTTCCTAAACGTGTGGCTTCATGTACTGGTTGATGTGGTGCAGTTAAACTGAAGATAGCGTGGTCAGAATTGTGGTCATGGTCAAAAGCTCTTGACCTCCTCTGAATGCGCGGGTGGGAGGTGAAGCCCCGAAAAGAAACTTGCCGGGGTTTTGTCAACAGTACAGAAAGCCCTTTGTAACCCCATAGTTGAGGTCCTAGTCTCATATCGTAGTTTTTGAACATGAACATGAAATGCCAGCAGCAAGCTGATTGGGTGGGAAATCGCTCAGAGCTCAGGTTCATTCAGGTTCATGCCAACTCCGAGAGCCTCGCAGTTCAAACTGGTAGCGGCCCGTAGGTCTAGTTAACGTGACAACTGGTCCCTACAATCACACACACACAAACAGTTACCGAAACAATAATATGGGGCCCATCCTTGACTGGAAACACCGAGATGCTTGGCAATCTTGGGCCTGAGACGATAAGTGTCTTCCGTGATCTAGATTGTGAAAAGCCAATAGGAAAAAATGACACCATCTCATTCAAGAATCACCTCGCGATGTAACAACTCCTGGGGAAGGCGTGGAACTTGGCCAACTCACAGGCAGATCGAGACTTGACTAGTTATTGAAGGACATTCCTGAAACATTCAAGGAACGTTTTCTCTTGAAAACTGCAGTTTGGACAGAGATAGATCATGGCGGTAATGCACCAAGCTTACGTTATGATAGCGCAAGCGTTCGGGAAATACCGGTCCTTTTGCTTGGCATAAAACTTGTAAGCTCTTGGAACGTGTCATCCGTTGGCCCTTCATCCATATCTGGTATTGTGGTTCAGATTCACGTTTGGTGTATCAGGGTGTACAGTCTCTTGGCTAATCATCATTGAAATTGTTCCGTGGCATAACTATCTTGATGTAAACAACGCTGTGCAGTTGTTGCCAAGAAATGGAAGTAAACACAAGTTGTTGTATTTAAGCAGCCTATGACCAGTGAACCCGGCAGGTACAATAATATTGAAGACTTCTCTCAACGACATTCCTAATATTCTCGCAGTAATTCAATGTCCTTCTGTAAATAAACACTCCGAGAGTAGATAAACATAGTGCTAAACAATATCATAGCTTACTTATCAAATGATGGCCAGCGACGCTTCAGCTAATAATCAAATGCCTTCTGGAATACTGGCTATGAATGAAGTACAACTGGAGGTCAGTATTGAAGGAGTCCTGACTGATGTTGCACTGGTGGCGTCTGAAGCCGAGAGAGGAGAGATGAAAAAAAGTGAAGTCGATTCGGTATCGACACCTGAGGTTGAAAAGGACGAAGAAAATCATATAGATAACATTGAGACCGCAGAGTCGATATCGATACCTCAGGAAGTAAACGCCGAAGAGAATCATATCGATGGCACAAACACTCCAGAGGCAGTATCCGATTCCGTGGACGAAAAGGCCAGAGAAGATCATGTCAATGGCACTGAATTCGCAATGTCGGAATCGATACTTCATACTGAAAATTTTCAAGAGAATCATGTTGATGAAAATGACATTTCAGAGTCTGCGTCCAAGTCTGTGGACGAATCAGCCGAAGAAACTCATGTCGATGATGCTGCCAATGCAGAGGCTGAAGTACAATCATCAATAAACACCAAAAGTGAAGTCTTGACCTCGGAGATGCATATTTCAATTGAAGGCAAAGATTCAACAGAGCCCGAGCCCCAACGTGATTCAACTTTCGCCGAACCAGAGGAACCATCCGAAATTAATTTGTCAGATGTGGCCACAGAATTGGAGGGGGTTTATGAAGAGTTACGAAAAGAGAAGCAAGATAATATAAATTCTGATGTATTGGTTGCTGAAGTAGTCACAGAAGTTTCACAAAAAGGGATTAGCTCTTTCCCAATCCCGACGAATGAAAAAGCTGATGACACTCGATCTGAATCCACTACGAAATGTATTACCACAGAAGCACACATGCGATCATCCATCGAGGTGGAGAATGGATCCCTAACCCCGGTGAACAAAACGATATCAGAAGAAGCCGACACTTCTCTCTGCAAACCTTTACATGGTTTATCTTTGGATAAAGTGGAAGAGCCCATCACAAACGAGTCCTCGCATTTTGCTTCAGTTGAGGTCTCGAGCGCATCAATAGCACAGATAAATCGCGATGGGTGTGACAATACAAAGTCCTCCAGTGCTGATCCTGAAGGTTCTAGAGTTGTATTTCCCAAGGACAAAGAAATGTGTGGATTAGCCCCCGAAGGTGCGCAAGAACACGATGAAGAGCTCAAATATAATGGGGGTACGAAAATCACAGTTGCAGATGCTACTGTTCAGTCATTCAAGGCAGACCCTGGTGAAGCGTTGCACCCAGAAACATTTATTAGAACAGAGAACAAGACCGCTACAGCTTCAAGTCCCCTTGCTATTAAAGCCCATGTAGAAGAATTGCGTGGCTGTGACAGTCCAAGGACCTCCGCACCTTCAAATGAAAGCTCTTTGGCAGTTTTGTACAACAAAGAAGAAGTATCTGCAATGGATGGTAAAGCGAAAGACTCCAGAGAACACGTGACTTTTGAAGTCACTCTGCAGTCATCATCAAAAAGCCCACAGCAGAGGGAATCCACCCCAGGAAACTCTCATTCAGCTGAAGAAAATATTACCGAAACCTCAAAGCCTTTGGCTGAATTATCGACGGCTGAGGAAGTGGTACCTAGTACAATGGATTCTGTAGATGCTAATTCCTGTGAAGGAGACAAACAGGCAGAAGATGGGGGTACGCTCACTGAACCTCAATCTGAAAGCAAATATTCTGAATGTTCATTTCAGGACACTTCAAATCTAAAGGCCATGTCACAGAGTTTGGAAGAAGTTTTGACTGATAGGGTAAAGTTGAAGCCTCAAGGATCTGAAGGTACTTCCATTGCTACAATCCCAAATAGGGAAACTCTGCCCAAGCCTCAACAAATCTCAGGTGAGTACCCCGTGCACTGTGTGACTATATTGCCAAAAAGTGTAGTGGAATCCTTTTGCTTTCCCAAACCCTGTTATCCTAGGCAAGCGTAACAATCCTGTAAGTGTCAGTCCGTTTTATTCAAGCACCATTTGAATTTATCTACAAAGAAAATTAGTTGCCAATCGCAGTTTGTCTCTTTAGGAAATCAATGCTCCTGTAGTTGGATTTGGTCATGGGCACTCCAAGTATTCAGGTAAACCTGAAATGCCATAGCGAGTTGTGAGGCGTGCTGTTGATAGATGAATGCTATTATCACCTTTGAAAACTAGACTTCGTTGTTAGCAAGGAGAGTCATGATACCAAAACACTATATGTAATGGAGATGTCAAATCTTGGATCAGATTATGCATTGTTGAACAAAGCTAGCATTTCAGGACCAAAGTTTCAACTTGAAAAATCTATGTTGGGGGAGGGTTATCTTGTGTTGAATACCTCGCAAGTACCCGAACAAGATCCACTGCAAGTCCTTCCGCATGAAATTGGCATTGATAATAAGAGAAAAGTAATTCCGTATAAGCTCTTGCCAAGAGGAAGAAAAAGTAACTAAATTATTTTTCATGCCAAGACCCGATAGGTACAGCCTTCAATACTGACATCTTTCTACAAAAAAAAAATGCAAGAAAAAATACTCAATACAAAGCCTGAAGGGTTTCATAAATTCTCAAAGGTCTGTTTCAATTCAAAGATAAAGCAGAAATTTGGTGTGCAGGATTCAAAAGTTTTAGGTGAGTGGACTATTTGATTTTGTGAGCAATCCCTTGCGGCTGATTATTTTGAAACCAGTGTAGAAAGTGAAGAAACATGCTTGCCCAACCTGAAAATTGGAACAGAACTTACCCATTCTGTAATCAAGAACACTGGCGAACCTCAATCTCCAAGGAAGCTTTTAAGTTGGTAGTGTTGTGTTAATTTGTCATCTTTTCAGTTCTTTGAATTCCCACCAAATGTTTTTTTCAAAAAAAAAATTGAAAAAAAATTACATTTTCATTTAGCTGGTTCAAAAAAGGTCACAGACACAAAAGAGTCTTTAATCCCCCATCAGAAGAATTCTTGTGGAACAATGAAGGAGAAATCGGGAACAGCAACAATCAAGCTTGTGGAGAAATGTTGGGATCCTTCCACTACACTATCAGCTGCAGTTGTGTTTGCGTGACTTATCATGAGAAGTTAATTCCCTTTGATATATATGTAGTTGCAGTCAAACCGGACAATAATACAGTTCGCCAAAGAGAAACATGCACAGGTAAAGGAAAACAGCCCACTGTAACTATACAACGACTAGAGATTTGGTAGGTTGAAAATTGTAACCTGGTTTACACAGATGCTTTTTCAGTGCCATTAAAGTATTTTGATGTCTTACCAACTTCAATGCTCCTAGATTTGTTGTCAGATAGAGCTCAGGTTGCCTCCTTATCACAAGTTGGCTATTTGAGCTTCACTATCACCGTAACCATTTGTCGGAATTTCAGGGGAAAGAGACAGAAATTCCACTTTTTTCCACAGAAAGATTTTATTCCCTTTTGGTTTATAAGATTGATCTTTGTTTTACCTATTTTCATCTTTCTGTTACACCTGAACTTGTGTGAGGCTCTTGAAGGATTTCTTGTTCTTTGAAAAGAAGGCTGTTGGCCTCTTTAAATAGTCATTTGGGAGAGCTCCGGTAAAGCTGAGTGGAATGAAAGTACAAAAGGTTCCTTTCATTTGTTCCGCTCACCCTGGTTAAACACTACCTGTTGCAATGAACACGGCTAGAGAAGCAGAATACGACGTGAGGAGAGTTCGTGGAAGGATGAGGAAAGAAATCCTTCCACCTCTGCTGCTCTAGGTGGCTGAAGACAGAAATGTCATAGACATGTGAAAGATGAAATACAGGGTTCGAAAGTACACAAGGAGAAAACAAATCACTTCGACACTGCCCACGGCTTTCTCTTAAACCTTATCCAGAAAAAGATGCCTGGAGTTGTTTAGTAAAAACTCAACCTGTATGCTTTTCAAAATCATCAAAATGCTATGAACTGGCCACACTAGGTTCTCATCCAAGATTCCTACTATCTAAATCTCTGATATTTTACAAAACAATTTTTGTTTCACTTTATGAGTTACTGATGTCTCAGTGCAAAACCTATTTATCATGGTCATCCTAAGAGCAAAAAACCTAATGTAAGCCAGAATGTCCCAATATCTTCCAAATCATCAAAGCTCATGTCTACAACAGGAATATGTTTGCCATTAGGTTTTCTTGAACAACAAAAAAACTGAAATCCATATCTTTCTATGTTATTGGCCCTCATAGAATATCCTTCACTTTTCCCAGTTAAACCTCTGGATTTATCTGGAAAATGCCCAAAATTGACAAATACCAGAGAAAGCCCACTGTTGGAGGACTCTGTGTCTCAAGGCCCCAAGCACCAAAAGAGATGTGCATGGGCCAGGTCATGTGATGGGCGCGAAATTTGAATGAAAAAAGCACCTGTCTTGAATAGGGGTGCAAAGAGGGTGCAAGAGGTGCACAAAAAAAAAGGGAAAGAAGAACACATATTTCTATGTTGTTTGTTAAAATTAAGTATATATAAAATTCATTAAAGAGAGTTTGATAGATAGGAATGTGCCAGCCAAGAAACTGACCTTGGAAGAAATTGCCACTGCTCTTCTTGTTAATTCGGGCACTAAGATATTTTGTTACACTGGGTCAGAAGTGAGGACAGATTTGTATGAAACAAAAAACTGTTGAAGTGAGAAAAGCTGGATTTGAAGCAAGTTGAAGCAAGCCCTCTTGCAACTTTTTTTCTTCTGGGCTACACATGTGACCAAAGTACAAGCCAACTGTCCGAGCCCCAGGAAATCCTACACATGAACTCTTATGTATTCAGGCAGGACTATGTGCAATTGCAAGCACTGCCAAGATATTTGTATCGGATGGGCCTATCCGATGTTCTATCACCCCAAGATATGCGATGCAGTGTCAGTAGGATTAGGTGCGATGGAATTACTATCGGTATCTAATGCTCTGACACCATATTGCAGTGTAATTCCATCGCACCTAATCCTACTGACACTGCATCGCATATCTCGGGGTGATAGAACATCGGATAGGCCCATCCGATACAAATATCTTGGCAGTGAAGCACTCCTACTGATGTGATACAACACCTCACCATCTAGGATACCATGCTAAATGAAGCAAGGTATGCACAACTCAGCCCTGGAGCTTCACATACTAAACTGGTTGTTATGTGTCTTGGAACAGGTGATTACTTATGTCCAGGTAAGTAGTTGCCCACCTGCCAGTCCCCTTAGGGTCTTGGCTTCATGCATATGTCCTCTCCTGGTGGAGCCAAAATCTCAAAATCACCACTGTTGGCAATGACCACCCTTACAGGACCCTGGGATTTGGAAAGTTTGACCAACAAGTAAGCAATCATCAAGACTGCTTAACTGTTCAAAGTGGTTGACCACATTTAAGTGTGACCAATATCAGTCTAAGAGTGTTTCAAAACAGTTGTCTGACCAGAAAGGCCCTCATAATGCATGAATTTTTCTTGATTAAACAGTCAGTCAGAGCCTCTCCTGAATCTTCACACTGGAGATAGAAGAAACCAAAGGTAGGTTTACTGATAGGATATTACATGGGACATGTGAGCCACTTGCTTCTGTCTGGCAAGTGACCTCACTGATTATCTAAAAAAAGGTGTGGGCACCAAAGGCCAAAGGTTGGTAATGGTTCTTTTGCAACTCAAATGCCCAGGAATATTTCCTGGGGGCCAGATGAGTATTGATCCTATCTAGTGAAGGAACTAGATGTCCACAGGATCAGTGGAGCTTCACACAGATCTTTTATACCCTGTGCTATCTAGAAGCAAACACCCTCAGCTTTTATCCTCTACCACCATGCTACACTCTTGAGAACCCTTCAGCAAGAGTGGAGCAGTTGGGTCAAGGAGGAAAGGTGCTAGTGATGAACCTTGGATGAACAATGAAATAAGACAACTGGTAAAAACCAGTAAGGAAACTAGACTACCTCTTTGATGGAGAAGAAATCACTAAGGTCAATTTGAATCAACCAATGACTGAAGGATCTCAGAAGAAGAAAGCCCAGAATATCCTAGCGAGGTATTGAGACTGTTGAGGTTTATTTTAATGATGCTTCAGAGAGCGGAAAGTGTCCAAGGAGGTCTGGTCCTCCTTTTATACTTTGAGCCTTCACTCTTTCTTCTCTATGAGCATATTTACTCAGTAGAAGGTAGACCCAACTTTGTATATGTAAATCTTTTGGTAGTAATGTATTAGTACCATTATTATTTATTATTGAGGATTACGACTGTTTTTTTATTTTTTATTTTTATAGTGCAATTTTGTGCTACATCTCCTGTATAGCTCTTGAGACTGTGCTATGAGGTGTTTACACTATACTTATAATACATTTGTAGTCCCATGGTACTTGTTGAATACTCAGGGGCTGACAGGGCGTCCCCCCACCAGGCGCGTCCAAGATCGTCAGAATCGAGCCGTGCCCACTGAGGGCCAGGACTATCCAACAAGCCTTGTCAAACCTGGACCACTTTGCTCACTACGGCGTGGGGTCTTCAGTGCTTGACATATAGTCAATCATTGCTTGCTATAAGCACACACACTAAACACACATATATTGATATGTGCATCACATCTTGGTGAAACAAAACTTGAACTTGGAGGAACGCTACACCATGGAGGCGTATCTGGGTGAATGGACCTAAAACACAAGTGAAAATTATGTATGTCAACTGCATGCACCACTGTGGCGGGTGTTACGCAACCAGAAGTGCGGTTGGCGACCCATCAGGTGGCAGTGAACCTTCTGTCACATACACCGCCACCTGACCGGTGCCTGTTCAATGGCCGGCCGACCTGGCCTACACCTGTTGATCACAAGGGCCTGGGGGACATTGTCAGACCCGTTGGCTTTGCCCACAGGCCTGGTCATGTCCCGCAAACCCACACGTTGACCACCGTACAGTCAGCTTGTCCTTGGATGGACGTGCTGACTGACATCGACCACAGAACAGTTGGCTTGTCCTTGGATGGAC
>MU167291.1:199425-210055 GCA_015951145.1 Cronartium quercuum f. sp. fusiforme G11 | reverse complement strand
GTCAACCCACCGTAAATCCTCCCCGCAATATTTTTCCGACGTGAACTTGACCTGGAAACGCTCCCGGGGTGTAACTCTCCGTGTCTCGTTTCAAGCATCACAAAAATGGCAGGAGTAGCGATGCTTATAAAAAGTGGCGTCTATCTTCCAAGTGGGTGCACTCGGCGTGCCCGTCCAGATACGGCGCTCTACACACCCCAAAACCGGCGCGCTCGGCATCCAAACTCACGCCTCAGGTGCGTCGTGCTCCACACCCTTTCCATATCAGGTGCCAGACAGTGACTCATTTGAGTTCTCTGGAGCAAAGTGGTCAAGGGTAATTTGAGTTGAACCTTCCTTGCTCCCTCTCCCTCCCCTTCCCTCTCTCCTTAATCCAAGCGTGTTTCTTGCCCTTGCTGACCTGGCTCTTGGCGTCCTCGCGCAGTAGGATCCAATCAGCACATCCAACAGCAGAAAATGTCTACCCTCTCTCGTGATGATGAAGAAAAATTGGTCAACGGTACCCTCGTTCCTACCTCTCGTGTGTCAATGGCTTCCGCGACCTCAAATAGTCACAAGACGGCTCACAACTCCGAACAAGCTTCCCCGGCGCGCCCCGTGGTTCATTCGAACCGGCATCGAACCTCTACAGGCCATATTTTTGACAGAAAACACCCAGAAACTGGCGGAAGTAGCCACCTGGGCCGCCTCAAAGACTCAAAGCCGGTTACATCACGTTCATCAAAAAGTACTGGGCTATCTGCCAACCTTGATCAAATCTTCCCCGGTCGCTCTAACATTCCTAATCAACCGTCCAGTAGCCATCAACGCCCAACGATCAACCAGGCTTCAAAAGGGTACTCAAAATCTCGCATCACTCAAGCAACTAGACACCCTACGAAGGCCAAACATCAATTTTCACCAGAAGTGATTGTTATTGAAAGCTCTGATGAGTCTCCCCCGGCAATTCAGCCTTCGGCGACTTCTCTGAAGAAAGTTCTTGACACTGCAGTCACCAAACTTTCAACTCACCCTAAACCTGCCCGTCCCAAACCAGCGACACGCTCCTTGGATCATCGGGACGGGCCGAGAGCTGTAAGTTTGTCTTTATCCCTGACCACTATCCTTGCATGAAATGTGTGAGGTGTTTAAGTAAACACATATCAGTGTTGCTCTAAACAGCCCGAGTACTCAGTTACTTTACTAACGGTTCTTTCTCCATCTCTTCTGTTTCCAGAATTTACAAGCCAGTACCTCCCGCACAGTACAATCACGCGAAAGTCTCAAACCCAGTGCTCCTCAAAAACCTGCACCCGGTATACAACGTTCATTGTCACAACCTCGCGGTAAAGGCAAGGGCAAACAAGCAGAAGGACATTCGGGATTAGTGGATCCCAGAACGCAAATACCAATCTTGGATCCGGTCGCCTCCTCACGTATCAAGGATTTGGCTGAAGTCACGGTCGATCGTCTTCTTACGGTAAATTCTTTTTCGCATATCATCAACAAGTTACCATTTCAGAGCCATTCGGCAGCCACTCGAGATATTCACCTGATACCGCGAATGACTAGATCAGAGGCATTCGAGTCTTGATTGAAAACGTCTTCAGGGTGAATTTTACTGATTAAACAATCATACCACTTTGATCATTTCCAACTGAATGAGCAGGCTGGTCGAGCCAACAAACGACGATTGGATCAGGTGCATCCAGAATCTTTTCGGGTGGGCATAAAGAGTTCTCCTTCCCGGATTGCGCTGGTTGAAGTGCTTGCTAATCCGCACAGGCATCACTCTCCTGATTGGTCTCCGTTTAATAGGAGAAACTGTCGCAAGTCAAGAAACTACCTGATAACGCTACTTCGACCAGTGAACTCTCGAACACTACTCCCGACAAATCACTGACCTTTCCGAATGCTCACGGAAAAGTACTTCAACCATCCACTTCTCGTGAAACAGCAACTCCACGTTCAATTCCTGGCCAAAAGACATTTCACCATGCTTCATCCTTGCCAGCTTCTACAGCCCAAAAGACTTTGTCACTCAATTCCACGACCGGTGCCAATCGCATCGTGCACAACAACTGTGCGGTATCAATCGCGCTTCCCCTGACAAAAAATCCACCCACACGCAGAGTACGTTGATATCTCCAATCTATTTCCATCACTGATGTTATCTATTATTATTAATCTGTCTTCGGTTGACTAGGCCCAATCACCGGATTGGTCTTTGATCCCACTTCATCGAAGACCAATTCAAGGTCGTGAACGACCTGATGAATTCGAAACTTCTTTACAAGAAACATGGTTGACAACCAAGAAACCCGACGTCACAACCTCACTCGCTCGACTGATCTATCGTGAAGAGATCAATAATCGACAAATGTGGGAGAATGCCGCGCTTCCACCAATCGAGGTCATCGTTCCACCTGATGTGAAGGAAAAGATGACCGATCCAGGACTTGCACCTCCTTTTGAATTTGTGTACACTGAACGGTATGTGATCAGTGTCATTTCAAGTGCTTCTTAAATCTTGGCTGATGCTTTCTCTCTCTCTCTCTCTCTCTCTCTCTTTTTTTTTTTTTTTTTTTTTTTGCTTCCAAGAATTGTCTATCGAAACAATAAAGAAAAACCCGTGACACCACTCTGGAAATGTAATTGTCATGGTGATTGTCGAAATAGTACAACTTGTGAATGTAGAATTTATCAAGAAGAGAAAATCAGACAATTAGCTCCCGCAATTTTAGATGATCCAAATACACAAGCACGTATGAAAAACTGGATAGGATTTGCTTATAAATCAGATCGAAAACCATTACATTCTCATAAGAGAGTACCTGACAATGGTGATGATGAAGCAAGATTGGTTGAAGAACTTTTTTTGGAATTTCAGCTTCCTGTTTTTGAATGTAATGATCAAGTAAGTAAATGGACACTTACTTGATCACATGAAAACCTGCGCTCCTCATCTAATAATACCATCGTATTTCTTTTTTAGTGCGGCTGTGGGCCGCAATGTATAAATCGGGTCAGTTTTATATGCAACTTTTGTAATCAATTATGCAATTATTGACTTTGAAACCTTTTTTTTTTACTCAGACCGTCGGACGTGGTCGGCGAGAAAAGTTGAATCTTCAAAAAACACTGAACAGAGGTTGGGGTGAGTTTTTCTTTCATTTGAATAAACGCATATTTCAATTTGTAAACGGGTCCTAAGTCTTGATACTGATGCCTGATATGTGGTAGGTGTATTTGCCAATAACGTAATCACTCGGGGACGACTTGTTACGCATTACAGGTACGTCAGGTTCTCTCTGCTAGTGCTGCTACAGCCACAGCGTGATTAGTTTTCGAAGCTGATTGCACTCGCATTTTTTTTTTTTTTTTTTTTTGTAATATTCAAGTGTATTTTCTCTATGCCTTTTTTTTTTTTTTTTCGTAGCGGTGAACTTATCACCTCCAAAGAATCTATAAGACGTGGTACGGAGCTGTATGATAAGATTGGTCGAACATATGTCTTCGAACTTGATCCGTGGTGGATTTCACTGCACGGTGGCGCCCAAGAGCTCGATGATCAAGGATTCATTCAGTTGGATGAAAAGCATGGTACAAGTACAACAAAAGTAGGTATAGATTGGGAAAAAGGAGTTCAATCTCTTTATGTTGTTGACGCTTTCTGTAAGTAGGTAGATCTCTTGATCATTCTTCTCTTGTTTTTATATATATATAATGATGGCTGCTGATGCTAGAAGTTTGATGATAGGGTTTGGCAACATTTCTCGATTCATTAATCATTCTTGTGATCCCAACACTTCAATATTACCAATTTACATTGATGATGTAAGTTTTTTTTTTTTTTGTCTATAAAGTTGATTTATGTTGAATTCGCCTACCCTACCAAATTCACTATTCCTTCCCAAAACTTGTTTTAGAATGATCATACCAGACCGTAAGTTAAACCCATCACAAGCCTAATCTGAACAATCATCTATATCACTAACCTAACTCTCTCTCTCTCGCACAACATATCTGCTGACAAAATTAGAATCTTTGCCATGTTTGCCAATAAGGTAATCAGAACAGGTGAAGAAGTGACTACTTCTTACTCTGATCCAACAGCTGTAGATGATAGAGATGAAGATTATGCTCAACCTGATCATGCTATGGGACGTGATATGAGATGTTATTGTGGGGCCAAAAATTGTCGAAGTTTTATGTTTTCAGGGACTTAAAATTCTCTTCTTCATCTTTGTGTATTCGAGTAAAGTTTTATAATATGATTGATAACCGAACCATCATATGATCTCATCAATTAATTCTACTTGATATATCAATCTTGGTTTAGCTAAGTGAGCATTAAAGCTAATTAATGTTGAAACTGATGAAATATATAATTAATCATCATTGATCCTTCTAACGTACTCTTGTCGTTTTATTCTGTTTGAATATCTAAATAAAATAAAAGTCTAATTTCACTTCCGAGGAAGAACTCTGAAAAAAAAAAAAAAAAAAATCTTCATGTTTGAGAAAAAGTGAAAAGCCCGTTTACTGTATTATTCTCTCTATTTATACTGAAAATCATCTAGCGTATTTTTTTTTGTTTAAAAAAAAAAATTCCTTTTCACTCTTGTTACTACTATATATATATATATGTACCACTAAGTCAAGCAAACAAGTCCAAACTTTATCCTTTGGGACTTCATCTCATCAGAAAGCCTAATTCGATACTCATTATGCTTGCCATGAGACGTGCTTGACTTACAAAGTCATATATCAATGTCCTTGCAAACAAACACACTCCTGATACACAACAAACACATCATCAACCAAACCAGTTTGCAGTGATACAAGATTAATTAGGTTGAGTAGGCTGGTCTGCTTTTGACACGATTGACTTATGATGATACTCAAAGAAGATGGAAACTAATTCATGTCTCTCACACTCACACTCACGCCCAAAGCACCCAAGATATAATTGTCCACTCCTGGCCTCTTCTCTATCCTGAATGATATATATATATACGTTTACAAACGTCCGATCAATCAACTTTTGGTGAAGGTTTAAGTCCCATGAGCGCATTCCTCTGATGTCCAACGGGTGTTATGCTTCTCTGTTCGCTCACTACGCGCGTATAACGTGAGCGAGATCTGAAGAAGCAGGTACGATACATAAGCAGAACGAGGAAGACGAGTATGGCGATAGAATTCAGCGGGTGATTATAGACATTAGCCTATGACAATAGGAGCAAGATAATCAGATCATACTTTGTTATAGACGGTGTGATGGTCTGAACTGCTTACTATTAGTTTACTTGAGGATCGTTGCAAGCGCTGAATAAAAGACCAAAAGCTCGTCAATATGTGAAAGAGAACCTCCTAAAGGAAGATGAAGGACAAAGACCAACCAAGAAGGAACGCTCGAAGAAAGGACCATAAACTTGTGGTTGACCTTTACCCAACTCAACAGCAACTAAAGTTTGAAAAATTGAACTAGGATTCCAACTGATTCTTACACCGTTTGCTTGGACGTCATAAAAGTCATGATTGAGCGGATCGACAACAATGAGCCTGCTCTCAGCTCTAACGTCCTTTACCTGACCTGATATGCTGATTCCGAAAAAACTCTGAATTTGATTTTTGGTCAGCAATGGGATGTAAGACATAAGCCAAGGCAAAAGGCTGTTACCTTTAGCCAATCGGCATGTTGAGCATCGGCATGGGTCCAAACCCAATCTACAGGAAGCCTTCCTTCTCGAGCCTGTTGACTCTTGCGCCATTGCTTGGCCCAGATCTTTAACTCATCCCTGAGATTAGGATCATCGGAAGCAAGACAGACAAGTACGACTAGCTTGCGCTCTGAAGGCTTAAAGAGCACTTCATAATTCCCCGCGTTAAGTTCGGGCAAGAGACTGAGGGAGTTGGCGGCGATAAACGTTTTCGGACTTGTGGAGGCCTGAGAAATGGCCCAGGGTTGGGCGTCAAAGTCTTTGAAGACAAGTAAGGCAGGAGTAGAGGATAGAAGACCGAATCGGGTGAAGAGGGAAGGAGAAGATGACTTGAAGACTAGAGCGGTACCAAGGAATGACTTGGCGGCCTCGCTCTAAAGTTGGGTGGATGAACGATCGGTCAGCATTTGGGGATACAGCCAGAAAGAAGTGGGAGGGGGGAGGATAGACACTCGCAATCTCTTTAGTGGATGTGGATTCTGGGTATAAATAGAGGAAGAAAACTTCTTCCTGACTCATGACTTTTTCCACGTCGGTCGGTGTGATATCCTTGGCGCCTCCACTGTGTAAATTAACGAGATAGTCAAAGATCAGGGCAAATGAATAGCAAAGGATGATGTACGAACGTGATAGCGGCCTTCTTAGCGAAAGCTTGCATATCGGCCAACGCCCTCGAACCCGGATACTCAACCTTGATTCCTTCCTGATAACTGAAAACCCCACGACCATAACCACTCAACGCCTCCTCCTGCTTCACACGAAAACTAGCAGAAGGCTTACAAGATTAGCGTGGGAAAGCCTGGAACGCCTTCCTTACGACAGATCGACTTTAGGTCAACCTCTTCGCAATTCACTTCAGCTATATTGACCTGCTTGCCGAGTGCCTGGGCAAGCTGGGACCAAGCTAGATGATAAGAAAGTGCAAGCTACATTAAAAATTCTTCTGAGAACTTGAGATACTCAAATAGCAGTGCATTAAGCGATGGAAGAGCGAATAAAGATGGACGAGAATTGCTTTACTCGGTGCGAGCCGTTGACAGTGTCCACACCACGGCGCGAAACTAAGGAGTAAGCCCCATGTCAGTCTCCAGTCTTCTGTTTCGGATCGAAAGGCACAAGGATTTGGAAAAGAGCTCAACTATTTGATGAAGATCGGGCCCGTCTTTGCCTCTGCGGAGGTGTAGCTAGCCCAGCTGTCTGACGTGAGCTTGAGTACTTTGCCGTCGGGGTTTGGTACCGGGCGCGATACAGATGCGTGCGCCTCTGCGTCCACCGGATGGGCGGTGGTCATATGTGTCGAGGAGATGTCATTGACCAAGTGAGGCTCAGACGGTTTGGGCTCCTCAGCAACCAGCTTGTCTGTGTGCAGGAGCGTGTCTGGCGGTTGATCGAGGGGCAGAACTAGGGACGCGGCAAGCGACTCGCTGGGCGCGGAGGTCGTGACTGTGGCCGGCGGGTGTTCTGCTATAGCACCCAAAGGCTCTGTGCTTGTGAGGGCTGGAAGAGCAGTCGCGGTCGCGGTATGGTTCGCTAGGTACTCGGCCGACAGCTTGTCGAGATAACCATTCATCTCTACTGGCGTCCGGTCTCCCGCTGAAACAAATCAGGGATCAGTGAATGTAAATTGAAGATAAAAGATGGGGTGAAAAGGACAGACTGTAATTTTCGATAAAGATTCCATCTTTGAAGAGCTTCATCTGAGGGTAGAACTCCACTCCGAGCTTCACACACAGATCACCTTGGGCGATACAGTTTATCTGGGCCAAATGAAGCCCTCGAGGCTCAAAGGGCTTAGCGAGATCGCATAACCTGATGAGCAAAGGCAGTCATCAGTAGTTTGTGGTTAGGCGGAAAGCGTGATCAAAAGCAAGATGGCTGACTTGATCCAAGTGGGTGCGAATTTCTTGCAGTGTGGACAGAACGGTCTGGGAGAAGATGTGAGACCAATCGAGGTGAGATCGATTGAGTTGAAGTTTAGAAGAAGGATACTAACGAGTAATGTTCAACGAACCTAAAGAGAAAATAAAAGCAAGCAATACGTTTTCAGATGGTCAGGATACGATCAGTATGTTTCTGTCAATGATCGAGAACCTTTTGTTGATATGTCTCAGTTGAGGTTGGAAAGTGACCAGGAACACACACCAGAGTCCGACTTTGACACGCTCGTCAAAGTTTGTTTCGGAGAGCTGAATGCCAGCGTGCATCTGCTGTGCGGCGGGGGCGGCATGGGAAAGGAAAGGCTGGCCGAGGGATATGAGGATATTGAGAAGCAGAAAGACGACTGAGCGAGGTCGCATTGCGATTGATGAGGGGAAGGGAACAAATGAGGGTTGAGTGTGGTGGGACTGGATGAGAGGGTTCTGACTGCTACAATAGGAGCATATATCTAGGGTTAGTCTGTTTACCCTTTATCAATGACTTGCCTTCTCATTCTCATTCCTCTTCAGACTTCACTTCCTGCTCTCTCACTATCCCCCCCTCAACCGATTCTCAGGCGAATTAATCCCATCATATTCCTCCTCAACCGTCTCCAACGGGTCTGAGATTTGTCGGTTCCTAAGTCGTGACACTCTGCAAGGCAGCTTGGTAGAGAGGCTGGTACCAGAAAGTGGTACAGTAAGAATGCCTCGCCTCGGTAAAAAAATGGTTTTATAGTGTAGACTTTTCCGACACCTGACATGTCTCTACACCGTAAACCGTATTACCGTATGTACGGTGATCCAGCCCTGAATGATACGATGATATAGCTTATACAATTACTTCAACGAGCATGTTGACCGAGCCTTGAATTTGAAGCCAAGTCCAATTTTCCTTCACATCTCTTCTTTTTCTAGTCCGGATCTTTCTAAGGGCATCTGCAGTCGTTGCACTAACTTTGCACGGTACCCAGGTATCGTCAGAGAGACTGCCATGAAGCCAACGAAGAAGGTACATACTCGGGATGCCAGGGACCTCGAGTCCAGAAATCTAGGATTTGAGTCACATGTGACGCCAAGGGTGTATTGGAATGTCTTCAGTGGAGGAGGAGGCTGGGTCTCTCCGCAATTCTAGGGTCGTTGAAGGGCGTGATCAGTGAAATATTAAAAATCTGGATGTAGTCGTGAGAACAACTCCCCAAGGCGTACCAAGGCGTATCCGTACCGCATCTAGGCTTACCATGGTGTCATGGTTCACGGATTGCAACCTTCTATCTGTACTGTCCCTATTTCTCTTTTCTCGATGAACCTGATTCTGTTAGCTCGTTCTTTGTTTTTTGTCTATGTTCCTTTTATCGGTTCCTAAAATATTAGTTCCGCGTATGATTATTTGTTTCCGCTTGATTATATATATGAGGACTTTTTTCCAACCTTGTTTTCACTTTCTTCGTCGAAATCTCTTGTTTCTCTTTTTGGAAAATTCAAGTTTATCTCAAGATTTATATCTCGAAATAAGATTCGAAACTTTTCGATTAGCGTATTAACGTTTCTGAGAGCAAGACTTTGCCGAATTCTCAGTTCCCTTTGATAGTACAAGCCGTTTTGCTTCCGAATAGCAATAAACTTTTATGCCGACTAGCATCGTCTTCCCTTCACAGTTTGATTATTTTCATATATATCATCCCTTTGTCTCTCTGCCTTCACCTATCGAACATACAACTTCCCCTAACAAAAGATCCATCTCCCTTTCTTTCTATCAACATGATTTTTTTCCCTTTGCCTACTCTTCTAATCCTTATCTCTCCTCTTTTGATAATTTCCTTCCGCCTACTTATCCTCTTCCCCCCCTACACACCCTTTTCACTACCTCCCCTATATTCACTCAAACAATCTAATTCCCTCCTTCACATATTAATATCAATTGGACCAATATCTTCACCATCTCAATACTTATTATCTCCACCTCCCTTTTATGAAGATGTCATTGAACCCTTGGAGGACTGACTTCTCCGCTATCCCCCACACCTCCTTCCCCCAACCAGAAGATATGCATATGGGAGACTGTCAAGTTCCCCCTCACATTGACAACCTGAACAATCAACAGAGATAAAACATCCCTCCTTCTTCTGCGGCATACTTTCCCCAACTGGGAAACACCCCCCTTCAACTATCTCCTCAACAAATTCTGAGATGCTACATGCTATAGGAACACTATCGAACATGGTCCAACAGTTAGCAGCTGATATGTTGGGGATGAAATTGAACTCAGACCGAAATCAAGAAATGAGGCCACCTTCTCATTTCACAACATATTGCCCCCTGCCAATCTCTAACTCTTATAATTACCATCCTATGAATGCTAATTTATGGACCTGCTCTGCCCAATATTGACCACCTCATAGACATAATGGAAGACAATTTGGACACTGATGAAAGCCTCTTAAAGGAATCTTAGAGCCAAATCCCAGAACCAGCTTCACCTCAAGTTTTGAAAACAAAATCTCATATTGACTGGCCTCTTGTGAAATTACAATATCACTTTCAAAAGCTGAACTTACAGACTTATCAGCATGCACAGTACACAGAGGAGAAAAAGCAAAAAATTATGGGTCAAATCAAACTCTGTCATACCCATGGTCTGTAAAGGAAAGCATTTTTCCAATCATTCCAGATGTGTGTAATGTACCTCAATTCACTGAAAACAAGCTCAAAATGATATGTAAAAAGACTGCTTTGAATTGGTGAGATGATGAGATTAGCTTAGGTTTGGCATCTGCACAAGAGGTTGTAGATCAAATGTCTTTAGAAATGCAAGGGTCTTGTGCAACAGCTGAAATCAGGGCAATGCAAAAATGCTTTGCAGTAGAACACAGTCACTGCCAAGATATTTGTATCGGATGGGCCTATCCGATGTTCTATCACCCCAAGATATGCGATGCAGTGTCAGTAGAATTAGGTGCGATGGAATTACTATTGGTATCTAATGCTCCGACACCATATTGCAGTGTAATT
>MU167291.1:176305-193979 GCA_015951145.1 Cronartium quercuum f. sp. fusiforme G11 | reverse complement strand
AAAAAAAAAAAAAAGACGGAGAATTTGATTACTTGTCTTGCGGAACGTAGGCATTCACCCCGTTTCTTTTTTATGCGCTGCAAGGCCTCTATCGCTATCGAAAGTCGGAGTTTTATTATTCCGATACGCTAGTTATGTCAAATCAAGACAATAACCAGGAATTGCGATTAATGGCCAACACAACTCAAAAGAAACGGAAGCTGGTGGTCTCCCGCGTCCTCTTAGCTTACACTGGCTATCTTGTACAAGGCCCTGTCATGACCTGGCAGGTAAGAAGCTATCTTCATGATTTCTGTATAAGAACAGCTCACATATCTCTAGACTCTTGGGCATGTGGTGGTTCAACTTTCAGCTGGCCACGGCAAGAGATTGGTTCTTTCTTGATCCGAACTGGTTGATAGGTTCTCATCTTGTGAGTACACGATGTTTCTTCTTCCTTATGGTTTACTTTGAAAACGCACAAGACTTATCAGGACCTTATCCTACAGGGCTTGCATGGACCCCAAATGATATCGGGAAATATGTTTGTTTAAGCTGATATGTTTGCTTCAAGATGGATTTGCGAGATATCTGTTTTTACCAGTATTTTTTTTTTTTTTTTGTAGTACCCTGTTTCTACTCGTGTACACTATTAGAATGCACGCTCCCAGTTGTAAGGACAACTTACCAACCATAAGAATGGCATCCAAAACTCTCAAAGATCCAGGCACACGAAACAAAGCGACCCCTTCCAACAACAGGATTGAACCTTTCTCCAGTCTCAATACCAATGTCCTACAGATTATAGACCATACTGAGTACAATATTCACAACATAGGGAGTATAGAAACGCTGCTTCAACACGATACCAACCACACTCCAAGTCTTCGAAATTGCGAGGTCATGTCCGAGAAGCCCACTGGTCTACGAACAACATTTGAAAGCGACATAGGCTCATCAAATAATACCAAGCCCATCAAACTTGTCTCGCGGCGATATATTCAGAACACGAACGTTTTAGAAGAATGATATTTTGCAAAACTTTGCTAGAATAATCTTATCCTCTTAAATCTCCACAGCAGATCCATACTATATATTGAGGTCAAGAATTTTGTACTCTTGAATTGTTGCAAACTCATTGTAGTGTCTGCTCGCCAGCAAATCAATCTCTTCCTTTTTCAATTGCATAATATCATTGGTGGTTTTTGAAATAGTTTTATGCTTTACTATCGTTTTTTTTTTTTTTGCAGACGTGCTTGCACTGACTAATACTTATCTTGTTTGTTGAAGGCAGAGGGGGGGAGGGGGATTCTTTTTAGGAGCAAATATTTCTTTCAGTATTAAGAGCTTGTCTCAAACATTGCAACTCAGTCAACCCATGTTTAACTTTGAATGAGATGTATGAAAACTTTCAGTATATCTGTAGATTTCACATCCACAAGTGTTACCAGGTGAGCTGAGTCTCTAAGATTTTTTCAAAACCAGGTTAGGGTTGAGATGGGCTATATGGATCAGTCTTCATTATCCACTGTAGTTGGGATCAAATTGTGAATTGAGAGACCCAAATGAATACTCAAATTTGATATCAAAGAAAACTTTAGATTTAATTTGACATCTTCAAGTACCAATGTATAGAGGGGACAATTTTCTTGCAAGAGGTTTTGTCTAACACCCTTTCATCCATCGAAATCAGAGTTACACTGAAGGTTACTAAACATTGGATAATTTAGTTCAGGCTACACTCCCTCAAAAAATCTAAGCTCAAGTATATACCTCACCTGAAAGTTTGAGTTCCATGCACTGCTGCTAACGCATTTTTTTTTTTTTTTAGATACTTTTATCAAAGGCATTGCTTGAAGTCAAAATCTAAAGTTTCCATCAACACATTATAGCTAATAGAAGCAGATTACCTTGGTGAAAACCTTGGAGGCAGTGAGGAGAGGTGTTCAGCAGCTGTATGAGAGGTTACAACACATACAGGTGGCATGTACGACCTCTGAGCGGGGACACCACTCTGAAAAGGACCGGACATACTTCTCCTGAAACTCCAACTTCCAGGTCAGAACATCCTGAGCTAGGATTTGGAGGAAGTGTAG
Organism: Cronartium quercuum f. sp. fusiforme G11; assembly: GCA_015951145.1. Classification (NCBI taxonomy): domain Eukaryota; kingdom Fungi; phylum Basidiomycota; class Pucciniomycetes; order Pucciniales; family Coleosporiaceae; genus Cronartium; species Cronartium quercuum. Next base: position 191,904 of record MU167291.1, on the reverse strand, counting down.
AAGCCTACCTCTGTGTCTTGAATTCTTTGCACAAGGGAGTTGATTGGACAAAAAAAAAAAAAAGGTTATTGGATTAGAGTATGTTTTTGGGAAATACACGATACTTCTCACACCAGGAATTCTGCTTTAACAGTGAGGGCATCCACAGTAGAGCTTGCCATATGAAAACTCCCAATGAAGGCCAGGGATGCCAATCTCACTATTTAAAAAGGGGAAATGTCCGAATACCAAGATATGGTTTCTTGGCCCTTTTTGAGGGTCTCTTACATTACATTTATATTATCTCTTTCATGGTGAAATTGATCATGCTTTTTTTTTTTTTTTTTTTTTCTGGAGACACTTTGCTTTTCTGATTCTTGTCTTTTGGAAAGACATCTTCTTTTCAATACTGTATTCATTTTTCTATGGACCGCTTCTCATGAAAAAAAAAAAATCTGAAAAGGTTTCATCTGCACTTGCACAACAGGTAATTCTTTTTATGTAAGACTTTGTTTACCCTTTGGCTTACCACTCTTGTCTACTCATTTAAAACTGATCAAACCAAAATGTAAAAAAAAAAACTATTCTGCATTATATATCACTCAATAAAATACAACTCATTCATCAAAACTACTCAAAAATTAATGTTCTCCCTCATTAATCACCTACCTTTTCAAATCACAGGCTCTCCTAAAAATAAAAAGAAAATGGCTCAAGGGTTTGTTTGCCCATTGATATTTATTCAATACTACATGAAAAAAAAAGCTGATAGATTTGAGAATCGAGCACAAAAAACAAAAAATCTTTTTTTTCAGTACAAAGAAAAAGATAGCCAGATGGAGATACAATGAATGAAATTTTAAAAAGAAAAAATCAGTACCACCACCACCAAAAAAAAAAAAAAACTGATCAAATGTGAAGATTATATGAGTACAACATGTTGATTTTTTTTTTTTTTTGATAAAAATTGTTATTCATGTATTATAGAATTCATTTTTTTTTTGGAAAATTAGTAAGGAAAAAAGAGAACCGATATGTAAGAAAAAAAAGAAAAAATAATAACAGAAAAGTGACTAAAGGATGTTGAACTTTCATTTGATGTTTATCTATCCATACATGTATTTAAGGATTATTGAACATGTGTGTTTATTAGAATCAGATTTATATATATATTGAAAAAAAAAAACTGAAAAAAAATTACTCCCCAAAAACTGTTAATGTACAGCTAAATCCGTTTCGTTCTCAAGGTAACAATCGACATTTTTTTCTTTTCTTTTCTTCTTTTCTCTTTCCTTTGTTATGTGCATTGTGCTATGCTGAATGAGATGCAGGGATGTGCATGATCTGTCGTGAGCGGAAGAATTATGTACAGGACATCTTTGGTCAAGAGTGGATTGCGTCATTTACTTTGTCTTTTGTATGCGTTTCGATTTGTCCTTAAATATCTGTTTACCTCGTACATGGACAGAATCTTTTCTTTCCTCATTAATTAATTGACTCTGTCCATGTGAGTGTTTCCTTTTTATTCCATCGTATCCTCTTATCTGGGTGACTGAGTGTTTTATCTCCTTAGACTCGACCTTTATCCATAGGTCTGTAGTTGTTTATTGGCGTCGACTATCTCCGCCGAGTCCTTGCTCACATAGAGCTGTTGTTAACGGACCCTCATCAGGTCATTATTTGTGTTCTCATCAAACACATCGAGCAAGTAAGTTGTCAACTACGCCAAGAACGCGCAAGGACAATATTTCATTTCAAAAACCCCTATCTCATCAAATACAAAAAAGTAAGTTAGACTTACACCATCTAGATCAAAACAAATTGTTTTTGAAAGATAAGAAATTACTCCAAGAGTCTCATCAAAAAAAAAAAAAAAAAAAAAAAAGATAAGGAAGCCGCCAAAGTGTTAGAATTTATTACACTTAATGAACCAAACTCAATCACCTGGATCCAGGAATCAGCTTCTGGATCCCGCGGATCTGGTTCAGGTGGGGTCTGGGAAAAAGCGCGCAGAGAAGAGTGAGGAAAAACTCTCTCCGCATGCTTTGTCCATCACAATCTAAATACTGTCTCTTCCCCTTTACAGTATGCTTTTACTCTCTTGCTTACACTGGTTGTAGTCTCAACAACACTTCTCTTTCATACCTGTGATTTAAGGAACTGTAGGTTTGTCTATCTCACTATGTAAACTAAAGTATCAATCCACTGCTTACTGATAGACGCACCTTCCATAATGAACTTTTTCCTCATCAATAATTTTTTTTCTTTACTTGGATTGGTCAGGTCAGAGCTCTTTGTTGGCATGAATGAGGCAAGTGTTTTTTGTGTTTGACCAGAACATCCTGCTTGTCTGTCACAAAGTACTTGAAAGAGAGGTGCTGGGAATGTGTATGAGCTGCCCAGGTGCACAATCATAAGGTATAATACACCAGAGGCCCAAACCTGGGATTCTGATGATGATAGTGATGTCATAGAGACATTGTAGGTCTCAAGAGTGTTAGGCCAAGTCCTGTAGGAAGAGTCACACAGACAAGAAATCCATCCGCGGAGGTCAGGGTATGCTAACTTCATAGCTTTCCTGTAATCTTTGCAACAATCGATGATGGCATAGCTTACCATTTTTCAAAGTGACCAGTTTTCATACAGGTCCTCTGCCTGCAACCTCTAAGCTCAAAGAAAAAAACCAACCCACCCACCATCACAGGGCATAGACGCACCAAGACTAGCCTTCACTCTGCAAAGGGGGCATCATATAGAGGCCCAGAGACAAAGAGATCCCCAAAAAGTTTCAGGTGGAAGGGTGAAGGGGACCAACCCTAGCAACCTAAAACACAAGCACCCCTCATACCCAAGACAAGAGCTGGGCTGAGGCACCAATATCTTCAATTTTTTTAAAGTTTTCTGATATATTTGTGTCTAGTTGTACACTAGGAGAAAGAGCCGCGTGCAGTGGTGGCAGGTCATTGCAAAAGTTGAGACCCTTGCTTGACCCTGCAGATGTGGAGAGTGTTGAACAAAAGTGTGGAGCCTCAGTAGTTAAGTCTGGACTTAGTTAGGTTTATCAGACATTCTCCAGTCTCGTACCTTTTCGGATCCTGGTCGTCTGATCAGTAGTCAACCATCCAATCACCAAGTACTTCAAACACCCACACCAATGACTCAGAAGCTTGGCTCGGCCTTCGTCGGTCCAGAGGGAGCGTATTCCGTTATCCTCGAGCTTAACGTCCAACGAGTGCCAGCCGATTCCAGCTCCAACTTACTGACCCTTTCCAATGTGATCGCCTCCACCGGGCTGCTCAGCCTCAACCCGAGCTCGAGTTCAAACGCACTCGTATCGGGCACAAATCCTGCCCCCAGCAACCAGTCTCTCTCCACCAGCTCGCCTTCAACGACACCGAACCAAGGCGGTACTTGTCCTCCTCCCGCCGCTTCTGCCACGCCTAACGTCCCACCCGTTTATATCCCTGCCTGCCCCGGCGTCCCAGCCAATGCGGACGGTGTCAATCCCTCTGTGGCCCCACCAGCTTACCCATCCGCAATGGACAGCGTTCTTATTCGTTTTCCGTCATCACAACCCCCCAACCTCTTCCCTCATCCCGGATTTCTCACCGGCACCAAGTACGGTCGACCGAAGGATCCAAACACGGCCACCCCCGACCAGCTCTCGTCCGTTGAGCTGTCCTCTGCCGACCACACTGATTCCGACGAGCCATCCTCTGCCCAGAGCTCACTGGCAACCCCAATCGCTCCAGTCACAAACGTACCTGAGCCCCCGCCTAGAACCTCACTGTCGCCAATGAATACCAAGACCCGCGGACTTAATTTCGGCTCTGGGCTCTCGGGAACACCTCGGCCCAGAGCGGCATTTAGAGGCTCAACCTCAACGTTTATAAAATCCTCTGAAGGCCTTCCTCTTGCAAACTCTGTTCTCAAGACGCTCTATAGTGAAGTAGGCGAGCCTGACGAACGTGCGTTAGGTTTTTATACATGGAACAAATCTTTATTCTGGACTCACCTCGGCCGTCCTACGGAGCTGGCCCGACTGAACTTCCAAGCCTACCCCACCTCGGTCACCGTCAATCCACTCACGACTTCAGCGGGCGCAATGGATGTAATAGTAGGTTTTGCATCTGGTGACTTGCTTTACTTTGATCCTTTTTGTGCCCGTTACTCGCGTCTCAATAAGGGTGGATGCGTATCGGCATCAGGAGTGAGTAAGGTAGTATGGGCAGGACAGGGAAGGATTCTTTCGGGTCATTTGGATGGCACGGTGATTGGGTGGGACAAAGAGCGCGAGGACTTTGCGGGGTTCATCTGCCAGCCATTCCCAGAGAAGGTAGAACGGATGGTGGTGAGTAGGATTCCGACATCCATGGCGCCTGAGAAACGGGCCCGGTTAAATCCGGTTCTGCATTGGAGGCTGTCGAGGAAGGCCGTCAGAGGTTGGTGGGCTTCCCTTTTTTATGAGGGGAGTCACCTTGCTAGCCATAACTCCTTATCCTTCTCTCACGGCTGCTTTAGATCTGGCTCTTTCACCCGACTTACAGCATTGTGCGGTTGTCAGCGAGGACGGCTGCTTGAGGATTATTGATGTGGCAGGTGAGAGGTAGGTGATTGGAGGCCGAAGTTCGTTTCCTTTTATACCTACACGTCTTGTGTTCTCACCCAACATAAATCATTGTATGAGCAGGAGGGGCTGATGTCCTCCGATCGTTCACAAAGGTTACTGGATACCTACGTGAGCTACTTCGGCGCGCTCTCGTGCGTCTGTTGGTCTTCTGATGGTCGGCTAGTTTTTGTGAGCTGCTCTGTTTATGCACGTCGCCATTCTTCACTGAAACATGTCGAACTTCTCAGACAGGTGGTCAGGACGATCTGGTGACCGTGTATTCGCTGCTCGATAAGCGCGTCCTTGCCCGCTGCCAGGGACACTCCTCCTTTGTCTCTGGGGTTGCATACGACCCTTGGATGAGCGACGAGCGCTCGAGTAGGTTCGCGTCGGTCTCTGAGGACTGCAAGCTCATCTTCGTTCGTCTTCTCTTTTCTCTTTCTTTCCTCAAATACTATGCATGCATTTGAGACTGTGATCTTTTTTTCAAAGTGGGACTTGTCCAGCGCGTCTCTTTCCAGGCCTAGACTACTGCCACAACACTCTAGCAACAGCCGTCGACAGTCAATGACGTCCACAGTCTCCCTCCCGCTCCATCGACGGGGCGAGTTTCATCCAGCCCCAGGAAGGAATGAGGTGTCCATCCTCCAGCCCGTCATGGTCAGTTTTGTGCGTTCCATCTTCTGAAACCAGAACAAATGACTGACAGAGTAGAGGGATAGGTAAAGGAGATGAGCACAGATCCGTTGAGCGGCATCAAGTTTTTGAAGGACAGGGTGGTAGTAGTGTCAAGGACCGGACAGGTAAAGGTCTTTTCCAGACCTGAGCGTGTTGGTAATTCTGTGTCAGCATCCACAAAGCGTGGGATATTTGGTTAGACTAGATGACCTGTTCATTGGAGGCTAGTGGTTTGGGTAAGTTGGAGGGTTAAATTTTACTGGTACCTCGGACAGAGGCTTTTGTGATTCTATATACAGGTTGTATTATCTCATTCTTGGTTGTAGTAGAGGTGCTGATCAAAGTCATATTAAACAATGAAATAATTCAACTTTCATGGCCTGTTTGGTCTCACTCGCCTTAAATACTCCAAAGACTCAAGGAGTCCTTGTGGCTCTATTCCACTTACCTCTGAGTGAGTTTACCTAATGGATCATGTAGTTTCATGCTAATAGACAATTTGAACAACCGACAAGACCCATATAAGTAATAGAATGTCAGATACTCATGAATTTCTTCAGTTTGTTAGTGTACATTCTTCAACATTTTTTCTTTTGTTTTGTTGTTGATAGTAGAATTCATCAACCAGAGGCTGGGATTAACTTGTGCATTTCAGAATTTGGATCAAGACACATATGATTAGGTTTTCATAAGAGTAAAAAAAGGATAATTCTTGTCATCCTTTTGATTGATGCTCAATTTACACTAATTATGGATTTGGTTTAATCCGCATTTTTGTACCTTGAATTTCTTTTGAACCGATGTTTTATCTCACATATATATATATATATATATATATATAGATGAAACAATTTCTATTTAGCACTCTTTGATGAGAAAGTGAGTTAAGGGATCACCTCCAATAAATGAGGAGGTTTAAACAGATATATATATATATGTTAGATTGGAAGTTAGTGAAAGTAAAGCAAGAATTTCCTTATATATCAAGTTATATTGAACTCTCCAGGAAACCACTTTTTTTTTTTTGGATAAAGTTACTCGTTGGTCAGGATGAACCAACATAGTTTAATTCAAAAAAAAAAAAAAAAAACTACTACTGAAAGATGGAATGAAAATGTGAGGAGTTTTTATTCAAATGATATTGATTTGGTTTCAATCATGATTGCGATCAGATGTTGGTTTTTCAATTCGATAATGATTGAGATTGAGATTTTAGTAATCAGTGGCCTAGTACCGCATTAAGAGAATTGAAGGATGATAAATGTATGAAAGGAGATGAAAAGGACAATGAATCGAGAAGAAGAATCTTGAAAAGGGAATTCGAATTGCCCTTTTATGAAAGTCAAAGATGGGAAATCCACCATTACGTTTAGTTTTGGGATAGGCAATTAGTTGAAGATGAGTGAAGGTAAAAGGAAGTTGAGGAATTCCAAATCGATGGACTGTTTTTGTTCAAGTAAATTAGTTTCTGTCTTTCTTTATCACCTTCATCCCAATCCAATCTAATCCCATCAAGTTTCAATACTACAGTTGACATTTATCAGTGACAGTGACATTTATCAGTGACAGTAACAGTTATCAGTGACAGTCTATCGCCCATAAGAGACTTCCTTCGTTGAACTTCTGATCAGAACCATTTTAATCTCAACTGACCCTGATTTTAATTTACCCTCTGTCCAATGTTCACTAACGAGACACCTCTCAAATCTCGAAGACAGTCATTTCGTTCGTTCACAAGTCAATTGGTCGGTCAAGCTTCAAATCAACCTCAACCCCAACCTTCAACTTCATCTCGTCATCCTTCGAATCGAACTACTACTACTACTACCAACGTTCATCAACATTTGGCTCATAATCAAATTCATAGTAGTAATATGACAAAGGATAACACAAATCAATCAAATCAGAATCAAAATCAAAATCAAAATTTACCTTCTGCTTCCCTCATCTTAGGTCATACTACCAAGCTTAACCCTCGATTACCTCGTCCAACGACAATAGTACATAGTAACATACCCCATAGCTACGCCTACGGTGCCGCACCTACCGCACCTCCGCCACCCCTTCGACCAACAGCTGCAGAACTTTCCGACCACTCTTCAAGCGCCCGTGTTCGAACCTCTTCTCGAACTTCAATCCCTCATCGCCCGCTTACCCCCGACGCGATCATTGAAGGTCGTACACCTCAACCTGTTTCAACTAATACCAATACCACATCTGTGATGATTGCTTCAGCCTTTGAACGCGCGCGTTGGGCTGCTCGTGCTAATGAAGCTCTTGCACTCAATCAACAACAACAACAACAACATTACAAACTCTCACAACAACAACAAGAACAATCTGTTCAAGACCCTTCACCTCCAAACGTCTCTCCAGCAACCACGGGTACGAAAAAACGAAAAAAAACTCGAAGGTCTATTGACCCTAGTTATAAGTATCGACCAGGTGATAGTGCTACAAGTGATAGTGAAGCTGGAGAAGGAATTGCCGATAAACGTGATAGAAGGGAAAAAAAAGCAGCAGCAGAGGCAGCAGCTGCTGCCGCTGCCGCTGCTTCCTCAAACTCAGTAGTTTCTGCTCCTAGATCAACTAAACGTCGTCGAAGGACCAATGATCATCAAAATGAATCAGATAGTGATAGTGATGAAGAAGGTGGTGAAGGGATTGCTTTAAGTCGTGGTCGAAGAACCATTAAACCTTCAACAGCTCCTGGAAGTACGTTCGCTCAGTTCTATCTTCGTTTTCATTTCCTTTTTTTCTGACAACGCGTTTTTTTCTTCTCTCCTCTATAGCTCATAGCCCTGCTAGGCCTGCAAGGAAAAGAAAAGCACCTAATCCTAAATCTAGTCGAAGGACGAGTGGAGCTACTAATGAAGAATCAGATGTAGCGAGTAATGCAGGAAAGGGTTCAAGTAAGACAAGAAGAGCTAATGGGAATAGTCAATTTGGCTCCGAAATGGATACATCTGAACAAGAATCAATCTCAGCTTCTAAACCTACAGCTACTTATTTCCTCGAACATCCCGCTAGTCCAAGTTCTCCAAGACAATTACCTGAAGAAGACAATTTGATGGGTACAACTGATAGTAGTCGAGTTCTCAATGGAACTGAAGGAGATAGTTATGAATATGAGGAAGAGGAAAGGATTGTACGAGCCATGGAAGCTGAGGAAGGTATTGGTCGAACAGATCTTATTGATGAAGAAAATCGAAGTAGAAATCGATCACCATCATCTAGTGTTCAACCTGATGAACCATCTCAATCATTTAGTAGAAGAAGTGCTAGTAGTAGTCAACCTGAATCATTCAGTAGATCTGACTCTGGAATGAGAGAGATCGAACAGGTGGTTGCTGCATCACGTCTTCAATCTCCATCTCAAGCTCCTATTCCAATTCCACGACCTAGGAAGTTACCTATGCCACAAAGAGTTCCAGTACCGATTTCACCTATTGAAGAACTAGATGAACCTCCATTCCCAAATCAGGATTCAATTCCTAAACCTAGTTTCGGTGCTTCCGTTGGCGCAAGTCTTTTACGTCAACTATCTAGACTATCAAAATATTCTATCAAGTTTTATTGGAAGATAGCCTTTGGTACTTTTCTACTCGCGATGATCATTAGTTCAGTCAACTTTTCCTTCTTACTTACTCTTTTTCCTTCTTATTCTAAATTCCTCAAGTTTTTTCTGATCTACTTCGTTTTCAAAATAGATTCTATCAGAGTAGGTGATTTACCAATCTCGATTATTTCTTGGAGAAAATCGTCACCCAACGTATTTGTAAAACCTACAACACCTATCGAAAACTTTGATGAACTCGTTGGAAGACTCACTAATCTTGAGAACGTCCTTGCTACTATCTCAAGTGATACCGAAACGACAATCAAGAGATTAGGGAGTGAGATTGCTGAGAGTCGTACAGAGATACTTCAACGTGTTGGTTCAACTGAACTAATGGTAGAAGATCAGTCTAGGATAGTCGAAGGAACGAGGGATGGAATTGAAGCTAAATTAGTAAAGACTGATACAGCTCTTACTGAATTACGTAGAACAGTGAATTTAGGAGGAGCAACGATAGGAAGATTAGAGAAAGCTTTAGCGACATTAAGTTCAGAAGTGATTGGGATAGAGGAACGTGTGATAGAGTCAATTAGGTCAGAGTTAGATGAAAAGATGAAAGGTAAGAATCCAGCGGCTACAATAGATTCAAAGACAGGTAAAGTTGTACTTGCTCCTGCTTTGTCGAGTCAACTTGAACAAACTTTTGTGAATCGAGCAATAGTGGAACGAAGTTTGAAGGAACGAGATGAAAAACTTAGACAATGGCTTTCAACCGAATTAGGTTCGCGTTCGACACTTACTAAGTCTGAAGGTTTAACTTTACCAGATCAACTTGAACTTGAGAAACGTTTGAAAGAGTTAGTTGAAGCAGCAGTATCAGCTGTTAACCCATCACAAATAATTGAAAGACCAGATTACGCTTTACTTTCAGCAGGCGCAAGAGTTGTACCTGAGTTTACTTCATCTACATTAGATATTAGACCACGTGGAATGATACGTAGAACGCTTGCTAATTTATTAGGTCATGGTACATTAGTTCAAGCAAGACCACCAGCAACAGTATTAGATCCAGATAATAATTTAGGAAAATGTTGGCCAATGTCAGGTACAATAGGATCTATAGGTATAGCATTAACAAGAAAGATTAAAATTGAAGAAATCGTAATTGAACACGTCAATTTCAAGTTAGCTTATGAAATTGAATCAGCAATTAAAGATTTTGAAATTTGGTCATGGAATGAAAAATCCAATTTATTAATAAAAATTGGTGAAGGAATTTTTGATATAAATAAAAAAGATTATATACAAAAATTTCCTATAATTACAAAAGACGAAGAAGAAGAAGAAGAAAAGTTTGAGAGTAATTTAGTAGTTATTAAAATACTTTCAAATTCGGGTAATCCGGATTTTACTTGTTTATATCGTGTTAGAGTTCATGGTTCTCGTATTGTTTGAAAAAACAAAAAAAGTTTAAAAAGGTGAGTGAAGTAGAGAGGGGGATTTAGGATTAGATTTATTTTCTGAAAAAATAAAAAAACAAAAAAACGTCGAGAGTCGTGAAATTTTCTTTTCATCTTGTTTTTTTTTTTTTTTTTTTTTATCTCTGCACACGGAGGATGATTCAAAAGGTTGTCTCTCATTTTCCTTATTTTTATTTTTATTTTTTTGCTAACATATATATATCTATATATTCATTACATGATGGGAAGAGAGAGAAGAAAACCAGAACTTTAGTCATATATATCTTTTTTATTTTTCTTTCATTTTTATCTTTCTTCTTTTGTTGTGCGCTTTTTTCTTTCCTTTGTTTTTGGTGAATTATGTGAGTTTTGTCATTTTGATGGACTGATTAAAACATTGTTGTGTCAAGGAAATAGGTGGAATGTGAAAGAAAACCATCACAAGAGCTGTTTTTTTTTTTTTTTTTTCTTGAGTTTCTTGCCAAAGTGAAGTGAGGATTGAGGTGGGGCATTGAATGGGATACAGTACATCACTTACACAGTTTATGTGATCAGACATACTGAAAACCTCCAAAGCCTACGTCATTCGCTTGGGGTACAGTACCACCACTGAGTCTTTGACCACCTTTGACCACCCTTCCCTCAGTCCACCTCTCCATCAATTCAAACACAACCCCTCACTAACTAGCAAACTATTTCCAAATATGGCATCTGTCACCCAATCCTCTGATTACTACATTGGCGTCGATGTTGGCACGGGATCAGCCAGGGCGGCTCTAGTGGCCTGCGACGGCACCATCGTTGCCGAGTCAAGTTATCCAACGACCACCTATCGAGATGACCACAACCACGATGTCTTTGAGCAATCCACCACTGAGAGTAAGCCGTATTTAGAGTTTCACTTCACCTGATGTCATATTCACATTCTATTCTTTCGGTATAGTTTGGGATTCGATCGCCAAGGCTTGCAAAGATTGCCTGCGAGACAGCAAGATTGAGCCCAAGAAAGTCAAGGGCATTGGCTTTGATGCGACTTGCTCCCTAGCAGTCTCCACTCCCAATGGAGAACCGATGTCGATTACTCAGAATGACTGGGGTGTCGGGAGCTCGAAGCGGAACATCATCCTCTGGGCTGACCATCGAGCACGGGAAGAAGCTAACCTGATAAACTCAACTGGAAGCCCGGTGTTGAAGTACGTTGGGGGTACGATGAGCTTAGAAATGGAGATTCCGAAGGTTCTTTGGCTCAAGAAACACATGCCTGAGGATCTCTTTAAGCAGTCTATGTTCTTCGACTTGCCGGATTTCTTGACCTACAAAGCTACTGGTAACTTGGCGCGTAGTAACTGTTCTTTGGCCTGTGAGTTTATCAAAGATTCTGCTCACACACTTGGGACTATAAAATATTTGTTAGGTTCTGTGGACTTTTTTTTTCACCTTTTACAACTCTGATGAATCCAAGACCGTGATTTCTCGTTTGGGTTTTTAGGTAAATGTTCATATGTACCACCCGGAGTTGAAGGTAGCGAAGGTTGGAACTCTGAATTCTTTAAGACCATCGGACTTTCCGAGTTTGTCAGTCTCATGAATCTCACTCTGATTCCATCTTTTGATCGGCTGGTCTGACTGACATGCCTTCCTTCAGATCGAGTCTGATTTCAAGCAAGTCGGGGGTAGCCCCGGTAAATCGGGCTTGGTTCTGACCGCTGGCCAACCGATCGGCACAGGTCTGACGGCCCAAGCGGCAGCCGAGCTTGGCTTATTGCCCAATACACCTGTTGGATCGGGCGTGATCGATGCCTATGCGGGCTGGATCGGCACAGTGGCAGCGAAGATGGAAGGTGAAAAAGAGAGCAGCTTGGAGGACAGTCAGCACCGCCTTTGTGCAATCGCTGGTACCAGTACCTGTCACATCGTTCAGAGCCCCCAACCCGTCTTCGTACCTGGAGTTTGGGGTCCTTATCTTCATGCAATCTTTCCAGGCTGTGAGTTTATCCTCGTTTGATCTTTTTTGTCAGATGTGTCTCAAGTGAGGAAGGAAGTAAGAGTTGATATTTGGGGTATGATTTCTTTATCTTCAGATTGGATGAACGAAGGTGGACAGTCGTCCACGGGTCAGTTGCTAGACTTTATAATTGATGTAAGAGTTTTTCGCTTCTTTTCTTCTATTTCCTATTTGCCTGAATGAAGGTGGTAACTCACATTTGTTATATGTGAAATGGTTTTTGTTTCTTAGACTCATCCGGCGGTCGATAAGTTAAAAGCATTGGCAAAGGAACAAGGTATAAACCACTTTGTCGTCCTCAACAATACTCTCAGAAAAGCGGCCAAGGAGAAGAACGCACCTTTCTTGACCTACTTGACCAAAGATTACTATCTGTCAGTCCACACATCTTCTTCCATCTGCGCCCCCTTCCTGACTATGTTATTCTTTTGGTATTGAGGTAGCTACCCCGACCTACATGGCAACCGATCCCCTTTGGCCGATAATGCCATGAAGGGCATGTTGATTGGTTTATCGCTTGATAGAGGTCTCATGGACCTTGCCCTACGATACTTTATAACCTGCGAGGCTATCGCGCTCCAGACCCGCCAGATAATGGACGAGATGAACGCTAAGGGGCATCACATCAAGTCGATCTTCATGTCTGGCGGTCTGGTCAAGAACGAGATCCTGATGGATCTCTTGGGTAAGCTTCTGTTCTATGCTTGACCGAGCCCGACCCGCAATCTTACTAACAGGAATGAATGGGTGGTATCTGTCGATGGTGTGCAACAGCCAACATATGTGATGTGCCAATCCAATTACCGGCCTCTCACTCTGCCTCGGTAGTGCTCGGATCGGCGATGTTGGGAAAGGCAGCCTATGTGGCCACTTGCGAGAATGTTTCAGATCCAGTGATCGACACCCAATCTAAAGCTGAGCAGAGAAGTCACAGCATGAAAAACAGACTATGGAACATCATGGTAAGTTTTCTGATCGGATATTTGTCTTCTTTTTTTTTTTTTTTTTTTTTTTTTTTTTTTTTTTGACGCCTCTTTTTTGAAAATAGGTTGAGATGTCACGCCCGGGCACCACCGTGCGTCCGTCTATCAGCTCGTCAAAAGAGAAGGCTTTGTTAGAAGTCAAGTACAAGATCTTTAAAGAGTGTATTGATTTACAGAGGAAATGGAGGTCACTCGTGACTGAAGCGTTAGCGTAGATCTTCATCTGGACATATCAAATTTGTTTTGGGGTTTTCCTTTTCTTGGTCGAAGCGCAAAATTCTTGATCCTTTCTTATATTAAAGACTTTAATTGTTTAGATATCTTATTCTTTTTGAGGCGCTCTGGCATTTTTCCTTTATCACAGACAATTACTGGCATTAGAAATTCCAATCTTTTTTGATTTCTCGTTTCCGAACAATGAGACGTGCACTTGCAGAGGAGGACCTTTCGAAGCCGATGGTTTTTCTGATCATGGTCTACAAAATTTTCAGTACTTTTTTTTTTTGAGTTGAACGTCCACAAACTTTCATGCTGATCATGATGAACAAAGTAGACCTTCCTGAACATCTTGATGAAATTCTTGTCAGTTTTTGAGTTTGGATAAATCATAAAAGATAGTAATTGGGATCACCTTCTAACATCATCATATAGATCAAGTGAGATTAAAGAAAGAAAAAGAAAAAGATCCCCTCATCTCCCTGTGGACTAAATCAGTAAATTGCTTTTTGTTGTTTCAATTTTTTATTTTATTTCTATTTTAAGCTTATAAAGAGTGAAAATGAATTGAACTGCAATTAAGTTTGACTTGATATGGTCATTTGAATACATAGAGGGATTTGAGCAGTATGGGCTGTTGAACAAAAAAAAAGAAAAAAAAAAAAAAGTTATAATTTACTCATGAAATTATATACTCCCTCTTGTATTTGTAAATCAAAAAAAAAAGAGGGAGATTTTATTTTCCCAATTCACACCAAGTGCAATTTTTTTTTTTTTTTTTTTCAAAACTTTTGAGTCACATTAATAAATTAAAACTAATTTTACAAAGTCAAAGTGTTGATGAAAAAAGAAAAAAAAAAAATCCTATGGACAAACTATGAGTTTGAACTATAGGTTTTTTTTGTTTTTTTTTTATCAAAAATATATTGATCTCCTTTCATACATTCTACTTTGTTTGGCAAAAAAGAATATGGACAATACATACATGTAATTTGGACATATTTAGGTATATATATGTCTAAATTACATGTATGTATTGTCCATGTACTGTTTTCCAAACAAAGCATTCAGTATGGACACTCAACCTGAGTGTTTCAGTTACTGTAAGTAAATATATTATCAACTGATTGTGATGTCAATATTATCTCATTCATTTCTTAAATCTGACAAGTAAACCAGATTGTTAACTGATTTATATTTGAGTGACTGATGAAAAATTCAGCTTAATTCTTGTCCAGCTAGTCTTGATACAAAAACTTTCATTAGGTATCAAGTGATTTGACCACTGGGCTGGGATCTATCATTGTTGTTTTACCACTACATTGATTTGTGAATGAGAGAGTTGAGATGATTGAGCTTGTTGAATTTGTGAGATGACTTGACCTGTCAGACAAAATCTGCTAGAATGAATTGGAATGAGAACTTGCTAAATATGTGAAAGTAGGAAAATAGTGAGGATATTTGATGCTCTTGTGGTGATTCATGTTTATGGTTCAAAGAAAGAGATAGAAGATCCTACCCATGCACAGAACTATGAGTGACATGATGGGAGCCAAAAGGGAAGGGAAGAATTGCAGTGCATGAGCAGCACAGCATGCATATGTATGCTTAAGTTTGTAAACTTTAAATATCAACTGGTTTTGAGAAAGATATCAAAGAAGACTGAAAATTCCTGTATATTTTCTTACAGTTGTTTCTTAAAGTTGAGGGGGGGTTGCAAATCTCTGAAATTGTCAAGAGGACTGACTCCTTTAGTCTCCCTTTGCTGAAAAAGGTGCAAAAATCAAGGAAAATGAGTTTATCAGGTTCTGCAGTGCTGACCATGTTGTGATAAACAGGGGATAGAGCTTGCAAGTCAATAATAAATGAAGATGGTGTGTAGCTCACTGGAGGGTCTGGCAGGCAGAGAATAAGAGGAGCATGACTGAAGGTAGACAAAAAGATAACTATCACAGCATAAATATTTAATCAAGTGAGGAGCCCATATAACATCCTATATGGGGGGAATATCACTGCCAAGATATTTGTATCGGATGGGCCTATCCGATGTTCTATCACCCCAAGATATGCGATGCAGTGTCAGTAGGATTAGGTGCGATGGAATTACTAT
>MU167291.1:143662-171023 GCA_015951145.1 Cronartium quercuum f. sp. fusiforme G11 | reverse complement strand
ACAGCCTCATTATTTACTATTTCCTTTTATAGTGTTCATGCTAACACAGCCTCATTGTTTACTATTTCTTTTTATAGTGTTTATATTAGCACAGTCTCACTGGTCACTATTTCCTGTTATAGTATCTATGACTACATCTGTGTTCATGTATCTTAACCTATGTCTATTTATATTACTTATGTAATTTACATATGGGCTCTTGACACTGAGCCTTGAGTTGTAGCTTTAATTGGATTTACCTATGTTTACACATATGTCTTCTATTGTAATTGTTACACTGTATGTCACACATGGGGACAGTCTGTGGGACTGCTGTGCAGTCCTCAGGACTGACAGTCCTTATCAAGGTCTTGTGGCAAGATGTTGATGATTGTAGTCATACACTCAGAGGCCTTGTGCTTGCAATTGGCAAGTGCCTCTCATGGAAATGGTGCTACACAACATCACAGTTACTTGCACTACAAAAGTTTTCCATTTTTCCTAGGGGAAAAATGGAAAACTTTTGTAGTGTTATGTTCTTATAAATCTCAGGCTTGTAGGAAGTACATAGTATGTATATCTTGTAGCTTCAATTTACTTTCACACTCCTCATGCTCATGCTGACTTTAAACTGTCTGACTCACACCTTTATTCTTGTACTGTGCTGGTGCAGATCTTGATGGTTTGATGGTTTGACCCCTCAAATATGCAAGAACTCTCACAGTCCAAGGTCTTATAGGGATGCTCTAAGGAGTAGGGCCAGCCAATGTTTTCCAGAAGCAGATGTCACCATGGCAAAACTCATTTTTACCTTCCAGTCAGATTATATCAGGGTAGGTCAAGAAAACTCAATGTTTTTGTATTTTACTGCGCAGATCACTTTTGTTTACCTGTATAATCTTATTCTATGGAATTGAAAACCACAAGTGTTCAATATTAAATACACTTGGGAAAGAAGCTTGCAAGCGGACTTTCTATAATAGCTATATCTTCTGTATAGCTAGAAGAAGTGAAATTGTACAGGTAAATAAAATGAGGGACCTAAAATTAATTCTGGGCTTAGAAATAAAATTTCCAACTCAACTTTATGTACTGTATCTCTGTGAAGCCAGAATCATGAAAATCGGTGGCTGAGCAATGTTTTCCAAGTCATTATGCTACAGTATCCTGACTCTTATTGATTATTTTCCAACAAAGGAGGTGAACATGCTCTGAATAGCTGGAAGAAATGAAATCATACAGTTCAATAAAAGAAACCTTGAGCAGACAAGCAAATAAAATTATCATCAAATTTTATTTACCTGTCCCAATAAAATTTACTGGCAGCTAAAGATGAGTTTTCCTGTAGTGTGTTCAGTAGAATATCTTGGAGGCTAGTTTGGGTTGGGTGATCTCTGTTTGACAGCCTGTCATTTCCATCACAACCCTAATAGGTCAAGACTCATTATGTTTGACTGTTGGTTTGCATTCTTTTTTTACACACAACTGGATTAAAATTGTACTTAAAGACAAATAACAAAAGAGATATGTATGATGGCTAGTGTCAAGAGTGAAAGCTGTGCTGAAAAGGTCTGAAGAGACAATGTCTCATAAGTGAACAAGTGGCAATGATACCACTGTGATGACAACCAAAGGAAGGAGAAAACCGGCTCAAGAGTGTGTTGGAATCGGTGAGGAAAGACAGAAAACAACTTGTGGCAATCTCTCATCTTATATACATCCCAATTACAACATACAGTCTCCATCATGCCACGTCCTCCCTTCTTTCTTCATGTACAGGTTAAGATCACATATCACCTGACTAGAGAATCACATACTCATTTTCAATTTCAAGAAGCAAGAAACTAGGGCAAAAAAAGTAAAAAATAAGAAAAATACAACTTTGCCATGGTTTATAACTCCTTCTTTCTGTGATCTATTGATATTTTTGAATTGCCTATGTCAAAGGCTACTTCCATCTCTAGCTTCCCCAAAGAAATCAGAGGATTTTTTTTTTTTTAAAAAAAAAAAAAAAAAAAAAAAAAAAAAAAAAACATAAAATGATCTGGAGCAGTCAAATTGACAACAAAAAAACATGGTACCCGATTTCTTGCTTTTTTGACACGAGGCACCATACAAAAAACAAACAAACAAGCAAACTGGGACCTTTATGTCTATTTTTTCAAAGTAAATAAAGAGTAGGTCATCATGACACAAGCTGAGTCAATAGAAATACATTTGCAAGATAAAACTCAAGAAAAATATAAAAAAAACATAATGAGAAAACAATAAGCTAAGGTAGCCTTTTTTTTCTTTTTTTTTTTTTTTTGGAAAATAACTTGATAAGAATGTAGGGTGGGACGTGGGCCAACGAGAAAATTACGATACAGATTTCGGATTGTAGCGATACAGATGAGGAATTGAGCTGGTAAGGTAAAGAGGAATGAAAACAGGACCAAGATCTGGTGACCTAGGCTTAAATATAGACAATCAAAGGATCAGAGTCAGACCTACGGCGAGTGGTGACGCGGTTGAAAACGCAGAACGCGCGTGATTACATTGATCATGCTGCAATGTCGCCATTGTAGACGCGAGTCTGAGAAAGATGGGTGAAATAAACGGTTAGCGTCGTGACATGTTCCCCTACCTCAAACAAGTTCAAACACAATTTAGATTCTTTACCAAAGGCAGCCAAGACCTGACCGCCAGACTCGCCAGTCTTGGGTATGGGATTGCGGTCAGCTATCAAAGGCTATCTCCATCACAGTCTGGTAGAAGGTACCTCTATGTTTCTTGTTACCGGTCTATTTATCCTTGAAGTTGTTCTTGAAACAAATCTGTACCTTTTTACCTTTGTACTGACACCAGTGCACTCACTTGTCAAACGTCACTTACGAGCAAAACCGGGGCAACAACCGCTGCAAAGGCGCAAATCCAAGAACAAGTTTGGCAGGCTAAGTATGCAGGTCATATATCGCACGATGAATCAACCAAAGGCAAAGACAATCTGTACTTTGGTTCGACTCAAACGTTTGATGACCGACGAGATCATGTGACAGTGGAGGTCAAGAAAATGCTTTTGCACGAGGACGGTGTTCCGCTTCATGGTTATGACACTCCTGCAGCAGAAGGAATTGCAACAAAAAAAATAAAAAAATGTAAATCTGTTAAAGGATGGTTCCCCAAAAAAGGGTGAGCCAGTTTTTTTCTCAAGTCTTTCAGCTTGGTTTTTTTTTTTTGATGTGGTTTGCATATTGAGCAAAATTATTGTCTAGCTTGGGTACGTCAGATGAAATCGAGACGATGGAATTGACTCTTTTCAACATTGGTTTGTGATTTGATCAACCGAACGAAAGTAAGTTTTTATTTTTTTAGTTTTTATTATCAATCCTTATGTATCTCTAAGCCAGCTAGTGGACATTTTCTACCTGTTTTATTCTATAAAGGTTTTTTTTTTTTTGTAAGCTCTATAAAAAAATGTAAGCAAAGTAAAAAAAAAAGGTTATATTTTATAATTATAATACGACTTGATAATCGTTAGATGAGAATGGTGAATGATCTGATGCAGATACAAGCTTTGTGTAAAAAAAAAAGTACAATATATCAAGCCAACACATCTTGACCCTCGAAGGGAAGACAAAATTGAAGCTGACAGATAAACGAGGACCATAAGACACTCTAAGCCTAACGAAGTCCCTCTGGGTAAGGCGAGCTCGCCGAAAAAACACTTGAGGCCAGGCCGGTCCGTCGTCCACTTGTGTCAAGCAAACTGTCTCTCTAATACATAAGTATCACTTGTAAAACTCACTCCCAAATTGAATTGTAAGTATCGTGAGTCAGTAGGACATGAACTTGAACATTCCAGGACACTGGAAATACAACAGTTGCTTTTTGTAGTAATTCATCCTGACCCCATCTCAAACGTGATTTGTACGCCCACTATTTTAGAATTAAAAAAGAACAAAAACATGATGAACACACTATTTACTTACAGCCTGTTGATGCCTGTATGTGGGGCATTGCATGGATGCTCAAGACAATTTTGAGACCAAAGAAACCCTTGCTTCCGTGAGGAGCATGCTTCTTATAAGATAGCACGCATTAGTGAAGCACTTGGTTGTATTTCAGTCTGACTCTTCAGAAGTGAAAGGATCTGTAAAGGTGAGAGATGGGTACCTGGCAGTACCGCGTAAAATTGCCCCCCCCTCCCCCCAGCCTCTTGAAAAATATTTCCTGGAACACGGCAAAGGAAAGTTTCAAAATATTTTTATATTTTCGAGTGAGATTTACATTATTGATACAACATGCCACATTCAAACTGGGGGTAGATGAAGAACCGCAGCCTCACTCCGGTTAAACAGGGCGTCCCTGTAGCACAAGTGATGTGAATTTCCATTGAGAACCGGGTTTGATAGAAATGACCATGGGTCGGCGTAGGGAGTCAACAATCGAGGTTCAAGACAGATTCAAATGAGGTTAGCAAGCCGAATTCAGCCAAAAATTCCCCAAATGATAAATGAAAGAAAGCCTCAACTTGACAATTTGTCCAACTAGACCATATTGATTCTCGACTTCCAGTTTTTCTACCTCTCTCATCACTTTGGCCAGTTGAGTTTGACGCTGTTGGGTAACGGGACCAGAAGCGGCTTGCGCACCAGTTCCAGTTTTATTATCCATGTATTCAGCGATCGCAGCGGCAGGCAAGAGACATCCGAGACCACACCGAGCGGTGGTCGAGCTTTCCGCTTTTGTCAACTTGGCTGTTAGATCTTGAATTTGACTGGCGGTATAGGCTCGGTTCTGGTTATGGTCAACAGCAAGTCGAAAACCCCATAAACAACGATCACATAGGTCCCTCTATATCATCTTCTCACGAAGATGTGACATTTACCGATATCAACGAGCTTTGACTGAGCGTCATGACCCAGTATTTATTCCACAAGAGGTCCAGAATCTCGGTATCGGAGCTCGATTTGAAATGTTCAATTTCGAGAGAGTAATACGAATTAGCATGAGCACCAAAGTCCTCGATTTTGCTCAATGGAATAGATTGGTAATCGTCCTCCGGTCCCGTATTCGAAGGCGCCTGACCCTCGGGATACGTTCGAAAGCTACCAATGTCAACTCTGCCGGCCGAAATCGTCCGATTGGGATCGATCTGAGCATAAACATGGTTTGTTAACACACACACTTCACGTATGTCGGTCAAAGTAACGTACCACAACTGCGACAAATGGGTCCATGTAGGTCTGATTAGTGAGTTGCGTGTTCACATCGATTCCAGAAAGCCAGCAGCCATAACCAGGATGGGAGTGATACCAGCCTACTGCGTTTTCTAGTCGCCCGACCTACTCTCAGACCAAACAGGCATCAGTCTTATATCACGAAAGCAAAATGGGAGTTGGAAGATTGCATGAGCTGACAGTTTTTGACC
The DNA here is from genome assembly GCA_015951145.1 of Cronartium quercuum f. sp. fusiforme G11. Classification (NCBI taxonomy): domain Eukaryota; kingdom Fungi; phylum Basidiomycota; class Pucciniomycetes; order Pucciniales; family Coleosporiaceae; genus Cronartium; species Cronartium quercuum. Next base: position 165,631 of record MU167291.1, on the reverse strand, counting down.
GTTCCATAAACTCGACCATGTATTCGTTGGCTTCACTTGCTGCGTTGACTCGGGTTTCAGTTCCAACCACTGGTAATGCGAACGAGTCCATAACGACAAAAGTGTCTCCATCAATCTTGCCCTGCCCAATTCAAAACAGACAGTGATAAGCCATACATATGACGGATGATGAGGTAGTGGTTGTACTCACTTGCATCAAGCCCATGACTTCGTATTGACCACCCGATCGAGCATGCATGACCTGAGTGGAGTCTGACACATAAGCCAGATGACTGGACGGACCAGGCTGATCGTTATTCAGCTGACCATCTTGATTAGAGCGACCCCGGATACCCGAACCTTCTTGAAATAGTTTGGGTCCGTCTTCCATTTCCTCTCACTCTGTATAGCCTTTTGCTCTTCTGCATCGTATCTAAATATTTGGTCTTCATCCAAGGTCTACAAGTACCGTCAGGTCCCTCTATGACATTTTGAGATGAAGAAAAAAAAAAGATTACGAAGACGCGTACCTGTACGTTATTAGCCAACTCAAATGTGCGCTGAGCTATTCCTGCGGCAGAATCCGATGAGGTCGTCGCGGCCATGATATCAAGTCAGATCGTGGCAGCGAAATCGAAAGCGATCGGAAAACTTTTATCAACGCGCTGGCTTGGAAAGGTGGAGACTGCAACTGCACCTCAGCGCGAGCCTGTCACAGTGCTTTTTCCGCATCTGACACTGGCTGTGAACGTAGGGATACACCTCGATGACAGACAAAAGACATTCCAGCTGACTTCTCGGGTCCGACATACCCACTGTCAAGCAAATCATTGATAACCTGCCCTGCATTCGGAATCCATATACAATAATTATCAGGTTCAGTTGAATTCAACTGATTTGGATGGTAAATCGATCTCATGGGCGTACAAGGTATGTATGTCAGCCCATTCATCTCTTACATTGATTCCCTTGTGACTTGGCTGACCATCTCATCAGGACTATGGACCCTCATCACTCCGGTGGCACGTCCCATCAAACTGGAAACGATGGGCAATAAAAAACTGGCGATTGACTCTTCAATATGGCTTTATCAAGTAAAGTCACTCCTAAACATCATTCCAAGGCCATTGTGACTGATCAATATGCGTTTGCTAGTTTCAAAACGCAATGCGCGATCGCGAAGGCAGAGGTTTGACAAACGCCCATATCCTTGGTTTCCTTCGACGAATCTCTAAACTCCTTTACTATGGTATCAAACCTGTCTTTGTATTCGATGGTGGGGCGCCAGTTTTGAAAAGACAAACCATAGTTAAGCATACCAATCGCGTTCCGGGATCTTAATCTGGGCCCATGTAATCTCTCCTCTCTAATTATGTGACTGTCCAAAATGATACGATACAATTCGCGCGTTTAACAGACCGAACGAAAAAAACGGAAACAGGGCGGACAAGAAAATTTAGCCAAGACAGCCGAAAAACTTTTGGCAGCTCAGCTGAGACAGGCTGCTGTGGTACAAGCACAGAGGTACGAGGGATGATTTCGATGCATGATGTGCCTGAAATCAATTATGTGTAGAACCATTGATATCACTGAATTGATGATCAGGCGCGTAGGATATAAATCAACTGGAGATCAAATCACATCCGATACAGTCTACTTTAATGATACTCTCGCCCGAGATTTTGCCGAAAAGAATCAAGTCCCACGCAAGGGAAAGCGCCAAACCCCGACATTATCTCCTTCCAAGGAATCCCCCAAGAAAGCTAAATACGTTCCCAAGGATCAGTATCAGCTTCCACCCCTGACAACTCGTACGCCGCCAAAGGAAACTGATCATCGACTCGCAACCGAAGAGGAGTTGAACCAATTCATCAATCAGATGAAGCCTGAAGACCTAGACATTAATTCTCCTCACTTTCAAGCCTTATCGACAGAGATGAAATACGAGATCATCGGTGATTTACGCATCAAGTCTCGTCAACAAAATCATGCAAGAGTAGAAGCTATGAAACGAAAGAATGACCAAGACTTTAGCCAGATTCAGATCATGCACCTCAAGCAACGCAACGAGTTGACTCAAAAGCTTTTGACAGTGACGGATATGGTCGCGAAGGCTAACCTCACCATACCTGTAAAAATCGCAGCCCAACGCAACAAAGAATACTTATTAGTCAAGGCTCAAGAAGGATGGGTGCTAGGAATGGTCAACGGAGAAGGTAGCAGCAAGAAAACTCCAATGAGGATCGATCTCGACTCAGGAGAAGATGTTGATTTTGAAGAAGTAGCTGATCATGCAGGGCCTTCCATATACCGACATACTTCCACAGCTCCAGCTGCTGAGGATAGTGACGAGGCTGAGTTTGAAGAGGTCACCATTCCTTCCACTACATCAAAGAAAACTAGCGAGATCGCCAGCAACCGAGATCATATGACGGAGGCCATCAGATATCACTATGGCGCGCAAAATGTGGCACGGCCAAAGTCTCCACAGTCGCAAAGATCAATCCATACCGGTGCAGACCTTTTCCAGCGGGATGACGACGAAGATGAGCAGGATCAGATCATGTTGGAAATTGCGGCGGAAATTTCCATGTTCGAATCTCAATCGAATCCTTATATTGCGAACAGAGCATCCACTTCAAGTGTTACCGAGACCACCGAGAACCGGGCACAGCATAATTTGGGAGAAGGGACGAGTAAGTCTCACGCCATCAATGAGAACGAGAGTTCTGGCTCGCACGACCAATTGCAGAAATCCGATCGGGCACCATCAGGTGCACTGAACACCGATCTTGAATTAGATGATGATTTCGCATCTTTTGTACCTTCCGATATTCTTCCTGCCAAGAATACCCTTCAACTTGATCCGGCAGAAGAACATCACTCATCAGGACGCGATGATCATCAACTTTCCGTGTCGGAAGTAGGGCTCGGTTCCTCTGCTCATCCGATGTCTCTTCGGCCAACACAAGACCCGAAGGAATCTACCCCCAAACAGGAATTTGATCCATCGACTGATCTCGAACTTGACGACGATTTCTCCACTTTTCAAACCCTTTCACAATCTGTACCAGAGCCCATCGCTAAGAAGGCCTGCGAATTGGCTGAGCCGATGGTGTCTAAGGATTCTAGTGCGGGTCCCGGGATCACAGACGAGCCTAGTGCTGAGTTTATGTCCGCCATAAATTTCGATGATTCTATCCGTACAACGACGTCTTTGCGACCGCCTTCGTTCTGCGGTAACCTTGAAACACACGAAAACGCCGTGGACGAGCAAGCGGAGAAATCATCTACTCTTGATGATACTGGTCGAGTGGATTCTCCACACCAAAATATAGCTAGCAATTTGCTCAGGCATGAGGATGTCGTTGAGGAGAGACCCTCTCTGTTAAGCCCACAAGCAAGTTCAGAGCGTACCGACTTACCCGTGACTAGATCAAAAGTTGTCCCATCTTTGTCTTCCCTCGTACCGACAGTCATAAATTTGCCTGAGACTCATAGATCTGACGGGGTTTCTCAGGCGAACATTGGGAAAAAACGGTCAGACGGTGTAGAACATATGACATCCGATGCCTCGCCCATTGAAGTAAATTCTGCACGCAGAAGTATCTCCGTCAATGATAGGTCGGTGACCTCGCCGCCTTCGATCTCTATGTCGGCCACACAAGCGCCGTCACAAAGCTCAAAGGAAACCACAGTACAGGCTGAAGGGGCCTCTCCCTTACCAAAGTCCCCCAATCCCCTCCCCCCAATCGATCCAATTTCAAGCACTGTACGGGAAGAGGAACACATGTCATCCGATGAAGAACTCATTCCTTGGTCTCGTAGTCCGACTCCTCTTCCCCGTCGCGCGCCTTCCGCTAGGCACTCTGAGACCGCTCTGGACAATGTCCCGAGCGATGCGGAGGATGAAAATGTTGATGATGCCCTGGAAGCAGAGGAACGTCAACTGGCCCATGATCTGGAACACGAATCAACCGAATGGAGCAACTTCTTGTCGGGATTGCAAGACGTAGAGAAGCTGGACGAGATGAGACAGCAGGCGGATTTGGAAGTGAGCAGATTGAAGGAGCAGCGAGTCAAAGATCGAAGAGATGCGGATGATGTGAATGTACAAATGTCTAAAGACGTTCAGTCGATGTTGCGATTATTTGGACTACCTTATGTTATCTCACCGATGGAGGCTGAAGCTCAATGCGCGGAATTAATGAGGAGAGGATTGGTCGACGGAATCATCACAGACGACTCAGACGTTTTTTTGTTCGGTGGTACCAGAGTATACAAAAACATGTTCAATCAGAACAAATTTGTAGAATGTTACCTTATGTCAGATTTGGAGAAGGAGTTGGGGTTGGGTAGGGATAAGCTGATCCAACTGGCTTATCTCTTAGGATCTGATTATACCGAGGGACTGGCGGGCGTGGGACCGGTGACGGCGATGGAGATCTTGAGTGAGTTTGATGATGGGGATGAAACGGCTGGCGGTTTGAATGGGTTGTTGAAGTTTAAGCAATGGTGGAAGAATGTACAGGTCGGAAATGATACTGAAAAAGAATCTGGAACTGCTTTTCGAAAGAAATTTGTAAGTTGTTCTATCATTCACGAAAATCTTTGTCCGAATTTGCCACAGTCTTACCAAGGCTTCTGATCCTTCATGCGCAATGCGTTTATCCGTTTAGCGCAAGAAGAAGGACAAGATTTGGCTGGATGATAGTTGGCCTAATCTGGCAGTCGCTGAAGCATACCACAAGCCGGCGGTGGACACATCGGACCAAAGATTCACTTGGGGCCTTCCTGACTTGGATGGTATCCGACAGTATGTCCTGTCTCACTGTTGTTACGTCACCCATTTACAGTTTCTACATGTTTTGACGCAACTCGGGCTCATAGATTCCTTTCGGATCATCTCAATTGGCCTTCAAATAAGACCGACGACGTAATACTGCCGTTGATCAAGAGACAAACACAACGTATCAGTGGGGTGGCTCATACTCAAGGCGTCTTAGATTCTTTTTTTGATTATTCACTTGGCGATAGCACGACGGCACATGCGCCTAGGTAGGTCCCGGTCATCGTATTGTACAATTTCATGGTGCTGTGGCTGATAAATTACCATTTGTCTTGCGCACAGAATTGCTTCGGGGTTCCAAAGTCAGAAACTACAAACTATTGTACAGAATTGGAGAAAGAAGCAAAAGGAAAAGCACGGTCAGGATCCCGATATATCAATCGTATCTGGTCCGATTCCTTCTTCGGTTGAGCCTGGTCCTTCACGCACCAAAGCCAAGAAAAAGACCACCGCAACAAAGCCTAGAAAAATAAACAAGAAGAAAACTACCAGCCCACTGCAACAGACTTCGTCGGGCCCGAATCCACCCAAGCGAAAGCGAGCCGCAAGAGCTAAGAAGGTGATGAGTGCTGAGGAGCCGGAACCTCAGTCAACTAAGGTTCTTGTGAATCGTGTCGCCAGTCCTGAAAGATCTGGCTCAGCAGAACCCGTGAAACGCCCAACTCGTGGGAAACGCGGCCGACGGATAGAGAGCAGTGACGAAGATTTTCAGATCAATTCTTCCTCTTCAGACGAATGAATGGACAGTCTCTTAAGGTAGTACAGCTCCTTCACACAACAATGTTCAAATGATATGCCTTTCTTTCTTTTTTTTTTTTCCAAACACAACAGTAATTTCTTTCTTCCCGGTGTAATGTGTCATTGTTGTAGTTTTGTGATCTCTCAACATGTCTTGGATTCTACCACTTTTTCACTTTTTCAAGCTTGTAACATTGGTTAGGTTTTATAATAAGGTGATGTGCTCACACCACAGGGAGTGATGTAGCGAGTTTTCCTACAGTATTGTGACTACGAAAAAACTTTTGAAGTAAAGGCTTTATCAGACAACGGAGCTCTCCTGTTCGATTGAAGAATAGGCCATTGGGTCAAGCAAGGGCGGCTCAAACTGACCCCAGATACATATACTTGCTCAATGGGAACTTTAATAGAGAAACCTTCAAAGTCTCCAACACTCTTATGATTAGACTGAGAAGCTACGAATAACCATTTTTGAAGTCTCGATGATAGCTTACTAGTTGGTTTAACTTGTCAAAGCCTTGGAGTCCTGTAAAGGTGAAGGTTTTTGGCTGATTGAAATTTTTTTTTTTTTTTTTTTTTTTTTTTTTTTTTTTTTTTTTTTTTTTTTTTTTTTTTTTTTTTTTTTTTTGAGGTTGTGGTTCCACTGAGAGAAGATGAGATGTGAGATATGATGATAATTTACACAATAAGGTTTTGTGTTACTTTATCAACCCAAAACTTTATTATTATTTTTTTATCACTTTTAATAATAATTATTTTCTATGGTTTTAACCATATAAAACACCTTACCTATATAGATATAGTTCACTTTTTTTTTTCTAGATAGAAACTTGTTTGTAATAAGAGTTTTTTTTTTTTTTTCAAGATTTTAGAAAAAAAAAGATCTCTGGAAGAAGCATATGTTCAATGAATTTGAGTTAAAAAAAAAGAAAAGAAAAGAAAACTTTTTATGAATAAAAAAAATCAAGATTCTTGGACTTTTGGTTTCTCAAGAATTTATTGTATGGACGTTAAGGGTAACAAGATTACATACATAAGTAAACAAATGAGCAAGGAGTGTGTGTGTGTGTGTGAGGGAAAGAAGGGGGGGGGGGAAACAAACCTTGTGTTGGGGTCTTTGAGACTTTTTAGCCACTGGATACACACACACACTTCACATGTTTGACTCTCATATTCATTATTGATTCTTCCTTATCGGGCCCTTGGAGATCTTCCAATGGAAGAGTTGTCACCAAGGCCTGCGCTGTAGCTCCTCTTGCTACTGTAATTATGATGGGTTTCCGCCCAAATTTTTCACAAATGCCTCATGGATTAAGGTAATGGAGGAAGAGATATGGGATTCTGACCCGTTTCACGTACCTATAAAAATATGAACCAATATTTTGTGGAGTAGGTCAGAAGAGTATGGGGCAGCATACGTATGGGGAAGAACAGGGGAAGAATAGAGTCAACTACAGTATATTATAAGTATCATAATCAAGCTTTCAAAATGTCTTCTTTTTCACAATTCAAGGGTAGATCTCTACTTTCCCATCCACAAAGACCCGGTATTCAAGATATCCATCACTCACATCACGCTGCTTATTCTATCAAGCCCACAAAACCAAAAAAAATCAGCAGATTGATAGCAACCCTCAGAGATCTTACTTAGCCCCTTCATTCTTCCTAATTGCGTCCCACACTTTCCCAACTGGCATCCGTTTCCCAGTCCAGATCTCAAATTGCTTCGAGCCCTGTTCGACCAAGACTTCCAAGCCACCCACCGACTTCCAACCCCTGTTTGACAAGTTTTTCTTGAACTCCGCGTCTTGCTCATCCGCATATGCCATGTCCACCATTACACCACCGCCCTCGCGCTTCAACAAGGCCTCTGGCACTCGAGTCGTACCTGAGGGCACCGTCGATACCACAATTCCCGGCTTCATTCGAATGGCTTCCTCAAAGTCCTCTAGGACCTCGATCGCCCACGATTCAGGCATGCGCGCCACCAACTCTTCTGCCCGCGACCTGGTTCGGTTTACCAATCCGATCCGGCCCACCCCCAGTCGATGTAGCGCATACACGGCTGCACGACTGGTGCCCCCTGCGCCTACCACCACTGCCGTTGCCCTTACACTTGGGTCAGCCGGTAGCGAGCGGCGGATAACTGTAGCGATCGCAGCCCAGTCCGTGTTATCTCCTACAAGTCGGGCACCCTTCCGGATGATGGTGTTGACAGCGCCAACAGCCCGAGCTTCCTCCGTGAGCTCGTCCATGAGGGCAAGAGCCTTGACTTTTAATGGGATGGTGACGGAGGCGCCTGTGAAATCGGGACTCGCCAACGCGGCCTTCACCCGCTCGTCCTCGAGTGTATCGGTCTCGAGTGGGCTGTAGGTGTGTGAGGAGCCGAGACCGAGCGCAACGAAGGAGGTGTTGTGCATTAGCGGTGATCGGGAGTGACCAATGGGTTTACCAAACAACCAGAACTTTTGTGGTGGATGCTGACCGAGCAAATCAAGTGTTTGCTGAATTTGAGCGTAAGAGAGCTGACCCGGAGCGGCTGGAGGACCGGGTAGCAAGCTGTGCGTCAGCGGGCTGAGGACGGGTGAGAGGATGCGTGACATTTGGCCCGCACGAGCCATGTTGATAGTGATGAGGGGCGGGGATGGATGTGAGGCCCGGAAGTTGAGGAGTACGAGATTGTCCTCGAGGGTGTGGGCGACAGTAACAAGTTTAACAATGTCGGCGTATTGTCGGATGGCTTGGTACTTGAGCTCCATTTCATCCGAGTCCCATTTCAGCTTGCCAGCAAAGTCATGGTAAGACCCAATCAAGATACTGTGACCCTTGCTCTTCTGAAGCTTTCGTGTCTCTTCGAGTGAATGACCTAGCTCAACATCGACATATTCACATCCCGTTCTCAAACCAAGTTGAAGAAGTTCAAAATACTCCTTCTCTGCGCCTTGAGATGGAAACATCCCTCCTTGGCCTTTTGTCCGAACGGTGAAAATAATTGGTAAAGTGGTGAGTCGACGCAAAGCAGCAACCTGTTGTCGGACAAAGTGCAATGAAGGGACCTTTGGTACTTGAGGTGGTACGCCATCTTGTGAGAGCAAGTCCACTCTCAACTCCACCGCATCACAACCTAAAGTTAGCTCCTCGAAATTAGACAAGGCGGGCTCATCAATCGGCCTAGGCTTTGTCAACGAAGGTAGCGTGAGCGCGACAAAGTACGTGCGAGAACCAGGTCGGAGAGCGACATGATTGGTGTCATCGCCGGTAATAAAGTCAAAGAATTGGCGCATCACGCGCTTCTCGTTTGCCACCGTCGCTGGTGAGTCTAGACTAGTACCGAGGTTGAAGAATTCCGCATTTGAACATTCCAGTAGCCATGGCTGCCGGCGCTTCCATATCGTCTCGATCGGTTCCCCGAGAGACGGTCGACTGATATCCTCGTGGAGATAGGAAACGATCTCATCTACTTCTCGATTGATTTGGATCACAGGTCCTCGATACCCTTTCAGAATTGCTCGGCCCTCCTCGGTCTCCACTATTCCTCCACCCAATGAGATTACGTGTCCTGTTGGGAATTTCCGGAGCAGCTCAGCCAGGATGGCACACTCCTCGCGACGGAAAGCTTCCCATCCGTGTTTCTTGACAAACTCGGTAATAATCATCTGATGTCGGTTTTGAAAGTACAAATCGCTGTCTGTCAACGGCCAGCCAAGCGAACTTGCTGCGACCCGACCGGCAAATGACTTTCCTGAACCTCTCATCCCACACAACAACTTTCAGAAAGGAAAAGAAAATTGAGCCACATTGCATTACGTGCGCTACGTTCACGTATACAAATTGATGAGGGAGAAAAAAGTAAAGGGCGAGTATACTGACAATGGAAGGCGAATCAACCGCGGAACCTTTCCCATTCCCATTCACTTCTTTGTTGTTCACCACGCCTTGGTCTGCGCCAACACCTTCAATCGAAAAGCCCAACTTGGCCGAGAAATCATCCCACCAACTTGGCCAAGTTTTCTCCACGCACCGCTTTTCGTCTAACACGAGGCCTTTCCCCCCAGGCACGCTCCCCAAGACCGCAAAGGCCATTGCAACCCGATGATCATCATAACAGTGTATATTTGCACCCTCCAATAGCTTGCGAGCCGGACGACCATAGACCTCAATCCCGTCCGGCAGCTCCTCGGCCCTGATCCCGAGCTTTTCCAGCTCAGCTACCATTGCTGCGATTCGGTTGCACTCTTTTACGCGCTGATTTGCGATCCCGAGGATCTTGGTCGAGCGAGCGCCGTCGGGCGCTGGCCCAGCAACACCTAATACCACACAGGCCGTCAAGAACGCATCCGTCATCGTTTCCATGTCGATCGTCCCGAGTTGATGGAGCTGATCAGGACTTGGAGGGCCGACAAGGGTGGTAGTGGTGGGAGTTTGCTCCACGCGACATCCCATTGGCTCGAGTACCTTCGTCGCAAATTGCGCGTCACCTTGAAGGGAGGCCGAGCCGATGTTGTCGAGTGTGATGGTGAGACCGTTGAGAGCGGCGATAGCGAGGGGGTAGGTCGCGCTACTAGCGTCACTCTCAATCGCGTATGTACCGTCACCTGGGCAGGTGTATCTACCAAGGGGGATCTGGTAAGTGTGTTCATGACGGGTGACAGAGATACCGAAGGAAGCCATCATGGCGAGCGTCATGTCGATGTAAGGCTGGGAGATGACTGTTCCACCGACAAGTTTGAGAGTCACGGGCGTGCGAGCATAGGGTGCGCAGAGAAGGATAGAGGAGACGTATTGAGATGAGACGGAGGCCGCGAGTTCGATGGTTCCGCCCGATAGCCCGCCGCCCGCGATTTCGAGCGGCAAGCAACCTTCAGTACCAAGATAAGTCAGTTGGTTGCCACTCTGTCGCAACGCGTCGACTAGGGGTCCGATTGGACGCTGCTTCATACGCGCATTTCCGGTGATGACTGTTTGTTGAGATGACAAAGGGTTTTGGCCGTCGGGGGTGATGAGGGTAGTGAGAGTGGTGAGGAACCGGGCAGCAGTACCAGCGTTTCCCAAGTAGACTTGCTTGCCTCCCGGTGGTGGCTGGTAGACCATTATACAAGATTAGTACAAACAAATTACCAGAACAGTGATATGCTCCTAACAAAGAGTCAAGGAAAAGAGATATACTCACGTGTAATTTGCCACCACCACCGCGTACGACCAGCGTTGCACCCCCATTTTCCCAAGAAAATGAAGCTCCTCCCATATCTTCAAGAGCGGTCATCATAACTTGAGTGTCATCTGAAGAAAGCAAATTGGTGAGACGACAAGTGCCCGTGGCGAGCGCAGCGAGGACGAGGGCGCGATTTGATATGGACTTGCTGCCAGGGGTAGTAAGCCAGAGCTCGCGTTGAGAGGGTGGGCCAGGGAAGACCCTAACACATGGCGCAATAACACGCTTTATCAGTCCGTCTTCAACCCCTGTAGCACGCTCTTCGACAGTGCGCCCAATTCGAGATAGCAAGACAATTTTCTTCAGTTTGCCGGCATTTTTCTTGTCTACGCTCATGAGATCCAGTAGACGTTCGGGAGTGAGTTCGGCAGCTTTGGGCGCGCCTCCGATACGAGGATCGGTCATGGAAATCGGAAGGCCATAAGCAGCCAGACACTTGCTCAATCGACCGACGGCGTCATTGTGCAAGAAGCCGAGTGCACGTGAGACCTCAGCTTCGAGGACCATTCCGACGCTGATACACTCGCCATGGAGAAGATCGGGGGTGAGGACAGCCTCGATGGCGTGACCGATGGTATGACCAAAGTTGACGAGATTGCGAAGACCGGTTTCCTTTTCGTCTTTGGTCACCACCTCTGCTTTCACAGCCACAGACGCTCGAATTACCGACAGTAAGAGCTCTTGGGCAGGAGTGATAGCTTGCTTGGCCGCACTGGCCGTTGGGGGCGAGAGGACGGCTGCCCGGATGGCAGCTACGCCAGATTCAAGTTTTTCAAATTCCCTCTCGTTCCAAATGGCCGCGGTCTGAAAAAAGATGATGATGAGGATTCGAAGAAACAAACAGTTAGGGTAGACAGATCAAGAGTTTGAGTGGGATGCAAAGTCAATTTCGTTCACCTTGATGACTTCGGCCATTCCATTCACGAACTCACGCTCGGGTAATGTTTCCAGGTAGGCCGGATCGATGAATACAAACGCGGGCTGCCAGAATGCGCCGATCAAATTTTTACCCAGTGGAGTATCGATGGCGGTCTATAGAATTGGACTCACGCCAAAAAAAAAAAAAAATTACAACACTACTGAGCCGAGAAAAGTTCCCTTTTACTTGAATTGGAAATATCAAAACCAACCTACCTTACCACCAACTGAAGAGTCTACCATTGCGAGTAGTGTGGTCGGAATCTGACAGAAACGTAGACCGCGCATGAATGTAGCGGCAACGAAGCCAATCAGGTCGCCTACGACGCCGCCTCCCAAAGCCAATAGGACGGTATCTCTCGTACAACGTTTCTCGAGCAACCAGTCCTCGATCCTCGCCTTCGTTTCTCGACTCTTACTCTGTTCACCTGGTGGGATGACATGTGTAAGTACCTTTGCGCCGGGGTTCTCAGTTGCAAAGGCAGCCTGAAGGGCGGGCAGATGAATCTTGGACAGATGTGAGTCTGTGATGAGGACGTAAGTCGATGCCGGAAGCTCGCTTAGGACGGTACGGGCAATATAGGATTGTAGGTGGAAGCCAAGACGAATAGAGGGAGAGCCTAGAATATGAACCGATTGGACGTGTGCGTCGGGGAATGGAGGTACGGAAGCCATCTCTCAAGAGCGAATTCTAGAAAAGTATCGATAAAGCTTGATGGCTTGTCTAGAAGGTATTATATTACCGAGTAGTAAGACTCGATCAGACCACTTCTCAACCCAATGTGCTAGGGTATCCTATATGGATGGATGGATGGTTGGTTGGTTGGTTGGTTGGCTGTGGACAAAGCAGTGCTCTCAATGGGGAGAGATGTGAGATGAGCACAGCAATCAATAATTTGAAGGTTCTCAGACGAGGTCACATGACCAAGGTACAGCAAAGTCTTGAACCTAACTACAGTAGTTTCAATAAATGTTGTCACCGGCTCTTCACTGATGGTCCGCGCACGGCCAGCAGTGAAGAGCCGGGCTGACCGCGCGCAAACCATCAGTGAAGAGCCGGTGACAACATTTTTCGAAACTACAGTAAGAGCGTCGCCAAACCCACATCCCACTTTGAAGCGTACAAAACGGGGTTTTATAGCCTCAAGTTTAGATTTGGTAGCGGGTCCCACAGCCGTACGCTACTTACTTCTTTGTGGTTCAAGGCGATCGGGCGGAGGCTTTTTGGGGTCGATGGTTGTGAGAGGTGTGGAGAAGGTATGGGAAAGAGGAGGTATGGAGGATTGTCAGCGTCACTATATACATAGTATCGGGCTTTGTTTCGCTATGCGAACCCGAGATGCTACAATAAAACCGGTCGATTTATAGCATGAGTTGTAGCGTCCATAGGAAATGCTCCAAGTTGGCTTCAGGGTGTGGACCCAACAGGTGACCAACCACTGAGCAAGAGCCCTCTGAGAGTGACCTCAGGGCTCCATCCCCTTGTCATAACATGATATCAATCAATGACTTATGATAAGGGGGGTGATGGAGTTCATATGCCATCACAGTTCCTCGTGCATTTATATAAATGAAGATGAGGATTACATCTATTCAATAGCATCTGGAGGAACTGGTTTCCCTTTAGGGGAATGAGAGGAAGTCCTCTCAACTTAAATAACCCTTTCACTAACATCCTTCTAAAAAACAAATAAGTGAAGTTGGGTTGATTAACTTAAGTATGATTCTTTACAATAGAGGAAACAAGTCTATATATAGAGAAAACAATGAAAGAGAGACATGTGAAAGTAAAGAGAAAACCCATTGGGGGAACTCCCAAGGGTATATCCAGTGGATATACATCTTCAAATGTATTATTTACCCAATCTTGAAGTTATTTGAATATCTATTCATTGTTCAGGACATAGTTGTCAGCCCTTGAGTATAATGTAGTATACCACAAACTGACAAATAAATGAATACAAAAAATAATACACACATCTAGACTTCAGTTTCAAGGATCCATATAATCAAAAAATCTATATTATGACTAATTACATATACACTCATATAACAAGAGTCAATGTAATACACACATATGTACCTAAAGGAAATTATCTCTGAAAGAATGTAACATTCTTTCTTTTGGTAAACACTTAGCATATGCGTTGGAGTCCAATTGACAAGGATAACATGGAAAAGAAGAAGGATCAGAATACAACAATAACAGGAATAAAGATTTAACCAAGAAGACTGAAGAGAAGGAGAACTCGGGATAAACAACACGGGTATGGCAGTATCAGCACACACCTCTTGCCACTGGCTAAATCATGCAACCTCCAACAGTATGAGCACGAACCAGAGAAGGAGAGTGTTGAGGATAGGGCACAGGTTTACACTAGGGACACGGCTTCACCAAAGCCATACATATATATAGACGTGTAGACATGGAAGTTAGATTAAAGAGAGAGAGGGAAAACTCCAAGTGCCTCGTCAGGCAGTTTAGTCATTCATTCATCTTTGACTTGACTGACCAGACGAGCGCGTACGAGGAAGAGAGAGCGACTTACCCTGAGCTCGGCGATAACAGAGAGCAAGAGAACAGAGGTATATATACTTGCCCCCTCTGTGTATACTTTCTACTTCCATGTCTTTGGAAAGAGAAACTACGTACCTCAATCTTTTCACCAAATATGTTATCCAAAGAGTTATATCTGAATGTACCAAACCTCAACTTTATCTTTCATCCTTCCTCTAGCTCCGTAGACCGTCTACTCACCTTGCTCGCGCTCTCTACCTCTGACTACTGTACCTGAATATAGGTAGATGCAGCTTGATAAATAACCTTTCTTTCTATCATGTTTTTTCTGATCTTCATATCTCTCTATTCGTGTTGTAGGTCAGAACTTCTTCCTGAGAGCTGCAGAAGCTACATCACATACTTATCCGTCGTACCCCATATCTATCAGTGTCCTAAAACAGTCGAAATTCTTCAATATGTGAAAGAATTGGGTGAGAGAACTATGAGTCAATTAACTCAAATCAACAAATGTTTCTTAGGCTTGGCACCCAAACAGGCCAAGACTGTAATTACTTCAGTGCTCCGACCCAGAATGCGATACGGCAGCATAGTATGGTTTTCGACGGTTACTCATAAAAGAACATTCAAAACGTGGCAGACAATCCAGAATGCGGCTTTTCAGTTGGTACTAGGTGCTTTCCGTACGTCACCTACCCAGCTGATGCAGCATGACTCTTACATGACACCGATTTATTTAGTGGCCACGCGCCTTAATCTCCAATTTATTGCAAAGAGACCAACAGCTCCTCTATCTCATCTCACAAGAGCTTTTATGAAATATGAATTGAATACTAATCCCCTTTCTCACAAAGGACGGATCCACCTCTTTTTGCAGAGGGACTTTCTAGATACATTACATCAATTGACGAGTGCTTCCCCAGATGACTACAGTTGGCAATGACCAAGATGTACTATCAGAGAGAAGGGATTAATGAGTGAATGACGTGGAATGCTGTATAGGAAACTAGAATAAATAACAGAAAGAGTCTTATTGTTGTATTTCCTCTTTCTTCTTCTTCACCGTTTCCTACCTTTCATTCCGAGCAGGTTTTCTCTCCTGACGGTCTTCACTCTCTGAGGTTGTATTTCCCTCAGATTACTTACGAAATTCTCATCTCTCCAGAGTTCGTTCAATTACATCCACGACAGTACGAAATGATCAAACCTTACCCATGCCCACCTTGGACAAGACGAGCGGGGAAAATCCACAACCTAGAGCTCAAACGCGACGAAGCAATAGAGCAGATTATGAGCCAGATAGAAGAAGAAAAATCAACACGCTCCATGATTGTATTTACAGACGGATCAGCAATACCACAGATGGGATGCGGAGCGGTAGTGATCTCAGGCATCACGATTCGACAGGGCTCGTTAGGACCAGCGGATGAAATCTCACACTTTAAAACTGAGATGATGGGACTCTCTATGGCCTTAGATCAGGCGAGCAATTCACTTATCACTGATTCTTCTATCCTCCTAGGAGTAGCTAGTTTCGGCGACGACCAATCGGCAATGCAACTAGTCAATGATCCACCGAGTTACAGATCAGGCCAATACTTAGCAATAGCGAACAGGGAAATCATTGATAATTTACCGCCCAACTTCAAGACGAATTCTTTTTTTTTTTTTTTTTTGACACTGGGACACGAATCGATCGAACTCAATGAACAAGCGGATGAAGCAGCGAAAGGAGCGGCTGAAAAGCAAGAAGATCCATTAATACTGAACACAAGTTTGGGTAGCCTATTACAAAAGATTAGGGCCCATTTCCATATTAGGCAATATAGGCTTGACTCGGGACATCCCCAATTTCAAGCTTCACCTAAAAAAGATCGCTGCTTCACTTGCGTCTTAAAAAAAAGGCAACGCGGCCGTAATATTTCAGTTACGATCCAATCACAACGCACTCAATGCGAATCTCTATAGATTCAACCTCAGCGAAACCAACCTTTGCGCAACATGCAAAGTTCCGGAGACGATAACGCATTTTTGCTACACTGCAAGAGTTTCAACAGTCAGCGACAAACCTTCAGACAGCAAACTAAGAAGGCAAAAATTAAGATCAAGCTCTATTTATTCAACGCTTTATTAGATTCTCCTATTATTTTTTCCCCTTTGACCCGATTATGTGCTTCACACCAATCACTTTGCTTTCTTTGTATCATATCTACAAGCCAAAGAGTGACCCCTGTAGTCGCCAAAAAATTAGCTCATGTTCTTGTTTCTGTATTAGATCCCTATGCACACATTTAGTCACTTGTTACTTTCATCTTTTCCTAGTACTTTTTCATTGTAAACGACCGTCATCAACTAAGTAGGATACAAAAGTGTGTAATGATATGCGAAAACGCACTTAAAAAAAAAAAAAAAATGCTCCCCACGGCAGTTCTCCTCAAAGGTAGCTTGTGATTTAGATATGTGCAATGTGATACATATCCTAGCATAGCCTGTTTTCCACGTTGTTGCATCTGGACGGTGGCTGGTGCACCAAACTTCTGTGCGGACCTGAGTCTCGGGTGGATATTTCATGTAACCCAGCCTGATATTGGCACCACAATACACTTTTATACAAGTTCCAAGTCCCTTGGAATCGTAATATTGTTTGTAAGGTAGGTGTCACCGGTCTGAGAGAAGTATTTTGGGTAGTGCACCCACCCAGACACACGGATTGGAGCCTAAAGTAAAGTTCAGTCCCCATTGTGCCTCAAGGTTTCCAAGGATCCTTATTGTTGAGATATGGGGTTACAGGACAGAGACAACGGTACATAGCTTAACACTACTAGCATATGCCTATACGTGTAGTCATATTACTCATCTTCTCCGACCGGCTCATCCCGTCTTCATCCATCTTAGACGGGGTTTCCAACGGGCCGGGCACGAGCAAGAGAGAAGCCAGAGGAGAGAGACTTCCCTGGTCTGCTCTTACACTTATAACCACAAGTTTTATTATACCGGATCTGTTTCTGATGACCATTGGTAGTCCTTCGGCATGCCCTGGAAATCGGAAATACAATTCGAAGGTCTGGTACAGATGATATAGTCAATTTTGGTCTACCAAAACGTGGCCTGTTTCATACAGTCTTTTTTTTTTTTTTTTTCATGCGATTGGGGACATTCCAACAACGCCGCTAATCCCTTTTGCCTGTGTGGGCAAAATCAAGAGTACAGTATTTCCTCTTGCTGTGGGGTCAAGGCTGCGCAAAAGCTTTATATACCGAATATCAAAATACAATCTTGAGGGTTTGGCATGTCAAAGCGAAGCTACAGGGTGAGTTACTCGTCTCCAAGACTGACACGTGATGCTACCAAGACGCATATATTTTGCGGACAAGTCTGAACCGAGGCCCGAAGCTCGATGAGTAGCATCTTGGTCGCCCTCACTGAATGAGAAAATGGAATGCCTAAGTTG
This sequence comes from Cronartium quercuum f. sp. fusiforme G11, assembly GCA_015951145.1. NCBI lineage: Eukaryota > Fungi > Basidiomycota > Pucciniomycetes > Pucciniales > Coleosporiaceae > Cronartium > Cronartium quercuum. The sequence continues at coordinate 147,966 of MU167291.1, read as the reverse complement.
ATGCCAACGTCTGCAGTCGACGGAAGGGGGTTGAGGAGGTTGAGAGGGGAAGGAGGAGGAGGGGGGTGGGGTGGGGTGGGGGATGGTTCCAGACTAGTATCAAGCCGAGCTTAATTTCAATCGTCAAACCTTGCCTGATCGGCCAAACTCTATGCACGCCCCTCGCTGCTCAGTTCACCGACGCAGTGATTATCAAATTCAAGCAAATCATCGGCAATCATCTCAACCAAAAAACTCGTGGAGCTCTACCATAATTGTGTATCTGTAATGTTCGACGTCACGTATTGCCCATTGCCTCCATGGATTTGAAGATACCGGAGTTGAGGCAATTAAAAAACCATGGTTGTCAGGAGCTTGTATACATCAGAGATAACACTCCCAAATATGCCTCAGCGACCAGTTCCTAGGGCTAGTCTGCCCTTCTCTTCCGTTTCGCTTAAATCTAAGACTGACAAAGCGTATCACAACATCCAATCAGCTTCCTTTACTTCTTACTTACTCAACCGACGATGAAGCTTGCATCCAAAGAAATAAACGTTAATCCTGATTACTACTTCGATAACCTAAACAGCGAGAGATTTGATAGGAAACGCCTTAGGCGCTGTGATTCTGGCTTTTGTGAACAATCCACGACAGAAGACGTCAATATGGGTGTGCGAGTGATCGGGTGGACGCAGTGGACCCCGATTTCACCCTCTCGACATTCAATCAAGCGTTCTGGAATCGCTCTCAGGCGATCTCATCACCACTTTCCTCAAGATCAATTGCAGAGGCGAATGCACAGCCCTTGTACCCACTCATCTTGTTTGGAAATAGACGCTAGCCGCCTTCAGTGCAAGAACGACAGCAACCGATGTTTTGTAAAGTGCTATGGTCATGAACCGGATCGAAAACGTCAACTCCGTCAAAACTTGTGCACAAGCGGTCCGGAATCACCGGATGGGTTCTATAATGAGCAAAGTTTGAATTCTATATCAATCATCAAGTCCTCGGTTACATATAACTCAGACTCCCCTCGTGAAGCAAGTCCACCTGCCTTGTCGGGAAGCATGATTGACTTTCCACCTACAAGTGAAATTTGGCTAAGACGTTCCAGTTCAAAAGCTGAACAATTACCCAAACAGCATGCATTGGGACTCACATCCGCGGTTCACAGTACGGCCCTCGAGAAATTTGCATCCAAATCTGTCAAATGGCCCTTGCACGTTGTCGAAATCTCGGTTGGTAAAACAGACGATTCCTCTTCCTCCATGACTGATGCTGGATCTGGTACCATTGGGGACGAAAACTACTTCAGACGCGAGTTTCGACTTCGAGAACCTTCGCCACCCGCTATTCCACCGCCAAATGAACCGGACATCTCTTTATCATCGAGAGTTACACGTTGGCTTATGACCATTGAAACCTCTCAAAATGAATTTGAATTAGACCCTCCACGTATATGAGACGCTCCTAACTTGAATTATTAGGACGGCAAGCCTAAGAAGGCTTTCTTGTTTTTGGGTTGTTTTTTTTTTTTTGGTTTTTTTTTTTTTTTTTTTTTTTTCGAAAGCTTCCTTTCGAAAATTCCGGATTATAAAAAGTGTCTACATACAGTACGTGCAAACTTGACCAATGAGTTATTAAACAAGTGCCAAGATATGCTAATGCCTTGACTGGCTATAACACACTGTAGATCAAATTCGACCTGTTGGTATCACGCGATCCTCATGAGCTCAACGCAGTTTAGAAACGGTCCTGGACAACAGAAGAGTTTCAATAGGAGACTAAAAAGTTTGAAAAAGGGGGGGGGGGGGGGGGGGGGCAATCTTTTTCAACGTCAGGCTCGTAAGTCACAAATCATGGAATCAGTATGTGGGCTCTACTGCGTTAAACTGATCGCTACAACTCATCAAATGGATATTCATCTCGCGGTGTGCAAGCAGTAACCACAATTGTGCACAATGGCCAGAATACAATCACCACGAAAGTTGCGCACACCGCCGGGATTCCTCAAAGTCTCTTGTTGCGCAGAGCCAACCCGTGAATTCTCGCTTTTGAGCGCAGTCTCCGCGAAGACAGTGGTACTTGAATGATACATTCTTCTTACGCCTTTTCAGCGAGTGTAATGGCTTGTAAGCTGGTAATCCAAGGAGTCTTCTTATGAAGCCTTTGTAGAGTCAGATTCCACTCTGTATTCTACAGCATCAGTTTTGTGCCGTGAGATTATGGTATTCAACAAATGAAACGGTTTTATTCATTTCTTGCGTCTTGTTTTAACTAAGAGTTGTATAGTCCACTTTTAACAAGTTTGAATTCCAGTTCCCGACATTCGTGTCATTGAACTGAAGTAAGGCTCTTGAGCCGATGAGATGCGCTGGGAAACTTTTAAAGGAAGAAAAAAAAATTCGTAGTGCTGATTATGAGATGGTGTTTTCATGAAAAAAAAAAAAAAATCCAAAGAATACCAAAAGAAAACCTTACTTTTAATCACGTAAAAAAAACGCAAAGAATTGCACAATTTTTATTAAAAAAAAAAAAGAAAAGCCATGAACAAGAAGGCAAGTTGAAACTTTGAAGATTTTGTGAGCGCTGAATGATTCCCTGGCAGAGTACAGGCTGTTTTTCTTGGGCGGGCTGTTATAAAAATTTAGAGGAGGAGGAGGAGATGTGACGTAGATAGAGGTTTTTGGACGAATGATAATATTTCAGAATGAAAAAAGATCAATGATTGTTTACAAATTAAATTTTGAATCATGCTAGATCACCCTGCATTATATAGTGAAGAGAATCGTAGCGTGGAAGTCTGACCACTAGAAGCTACCTAAGAACATGATTTGAGCTTGGTATCAAGAAACCAGTAACTTTTGATGTTAGAAATTAAAGCTTTATAGATTTATGATCGGACTCCTAATAAACATGCCTCTTGGCACCATGGATGATTTCTCGGATCAATGAGTGAACAAAATCTGGTCACTACCTCAAAGTATCTATAGGAATTCAAGAACCAAACCTACCCGACGCCCACACTCTCTTGGTCGTGCACAGTGCCACATAGTTGTAACAAAGTTGGAGAATGTAGATGAGCTTTGCCTTCCCCAGTTAAATCACTGCTATCAGGCAATCAAACTCATGGATCCTAGACAGAAGAATTTTTTTCCAACTAGAACGAACTTTTCCATAGTAATAATGATCAACCAACCCAAAACTACAAATCTATAGCAAACTTCGCAAGAAACGGGTATGAAACTTCTGCTACCCTCAACAGCTATCATTCCTCCTTGAAGAAATTACTCCCCTAACCTATTTTGTTTTAGAGGGAGAAAAAAAAAAGTTGACCAGTTTGAATTGTGTATTTTTTTTCTTTTTTTTTTCGTGTTTCATGGTACTTTGAGAAAATTCAAGCTCCTATGGTCGCCAAGCAGATATCCTACTATTAGAACCAATTATCTGTAAAGTCTTCTAACGATTATGTGACAAGCAGCGCCGAAATTTCAAGTTTTTGATGATCAGAGCCTGAGGCGGTCTAAAACAAAACAACCAAAAACTCGGTTTGTGAATTCATTTATCAAGGACTCACTATGCACTTGTCTTTCAACCTTATCTCCTTCAACTCTGGATTTCCGCCAAATGTCTCTTCCAAAGTTTTTTGCTTGATGAAGTGCAGAGTCAAGTGTAGCACTTGATACATCCAAGTCCACATTGTGATCTGATCCATCAGAATTTTGGGGAACTCCATTCACGAGCAAGGCTGAGTGTATCATGATGACAATTATAAACTTCTTTATCAATGGTGAGTGAAGCGCTTCTACCCAGGTCATCATTTTGAGTTATGGTGACGTGAACCTAAAAAGAACGGCTTGTTTCTTGCTGGACTGTCTTCTATCAACGTCGAAACCGAACTGGTACTATTCAGCTACTGTTGTTCGCCCCAGAAAAGAATATTAAGCCGCCCTGGGCATGCAAGTCCTCCGTCAAATAAGACGTGTATGTATGTTAGATTTGAGGCAACACTGATAAGGGTCAAAAATCAAAGAACCGCGAACATGAGAAACCTATTTGGGGCGAGGGGGAGTTGGCTTTCGAAATTTTTTAAGCAATTGTAATCACATACCTTTCAGTTTGTTCTGACAGTGGAAAAGTTTTATTGAAGAAAACCTTATAAACCAGACGTTGAGCTGACTACTTAATCAGATTCAGGGAAAAAAAAAAAGTCTAGTTGAGCTTTTAATTTCAAACAGCTACTAAGAAACAGCTTGAAATATCAGCTCGCAGTGAAAGATTCCAAGATTACGCAGCTTTTTTTTTTTTTTTTTTTTTTTTTT
>MU167291.1:126372-139301 GCA_015951145.1 Cronartium quercuum f. sp. fusiforme G11 | reverse complement strand
AGGATTAGGTGCGATGGAATTACACTGCAATATGGTGTCAGAGCATTAGATACCGATAGTAATTCCATTGCACCTAATCCTACTGACACTGCATCGCATATCTTGGGGTGATAGAACATCGGATAGGCCCATCCGATACAAATATCTTGCCAGTGTTTGACTTCAACTAACACCAGTTTTCCTTCTTGCCTTCCTTCAATTTTATCTGGCTTAGACTCTCTCAACAGTAACATGTTGAAAACCATATTTACACCCCTCATCAACTCTGGGAGCTTGAGTTAGTATGATTACATGGATACTCTTTTGCAATTTTTTTCATGGGAAAAGTCACAGATTTGTTACTAGTGCTCATCCATATATTCTCCCCAACCTCTCACTCAGGTGCCTTTGCAATGTGTTTGTCATACTCATGTTTGGCTGAGTTTTGGGCATGGTTTCAGTTCCTCCTGCACTTCCTGAATCAGTTTTGTATGTTTTTTGACAGTTGGTATGTAGTTTTCTGCTGTTAGGATACTTACATAAGTAGGTTTGTAATCATAATCTTGCCTTGAACAGTGATACCTGGGTTGAATTATGGGTATTATTATTATAGGAAAATTTGCTAGTAGGCAAGACTTTATCCCAGTTGTCTTGGTGGTACTGCACACAATGTCAAAGATATTGCTCAATGGCCTTGATTACAATATCTGTTTGGCCATCACTCTGTTTGTGATACACTATCAATGGCTGTAAGCTGAAATCAGACTGCTTGTTAATCAATTTTGTAAGTTCAGAACTGAATATCCTTCCCCTGTCTGAAATCATAGTATTTGGTGTTTTCTGGATTTTCCAGATGATTTTCAACATTAGCATGGCCAGTTCTTCAAAAATCACTGTCTTATTACAAGCCAACAAATGGCTCAGCTTAGTTAACCTATTGGTGACAGTAAATATAGGATCATGTCCATCTGATCTAGGTGATTTTGTAATTAGGTTGTAACTGATGTCTTTCCATGGAGCTTCCGGAATAGGCAGGGGTTCAAGACTTCCAAAGGCCTGTGAAGTCAAGGACTTATTCCATTGGTAAGAAATACACTCACTCCGCTTCTCTTTTTGCAATCTCAACTCCAATCACACATGCACAAACCAATCTTCTGTTTCTTCATGGTACAAATCTTCATTCTCAAACCAAAATATAAATCAGTCCAACTCCAGAACAAATGAGTCAGGTGCTAAGCTCTCTGGTCCAAGTAGTTTACCAAATCTCAGGCTTTCATCTTTTGCTAGCTTCAGGTCTTAGAGCCACAACAGCCCATCAGGCTTACTAGTCTTCTGGCCTGGACTAAATGCAGCCTTGAAGTCAAAACAGCTAAGAGTTTTGGCCCAACATGCCTTGCCCCTAGTAAGTTTTTTTGTAGTCATGGTTTTTCAAATTTTGGTGATCTGTATATACTACCACCGTAAGTCTGTTTGAATCACCTGATAAGCAGGTGCAGACTAAGATGCGTGCAGTTAAATGCCCAAGTGGAAAGGTTAGATTATCATTGAGCACAAGATCAACCAACAAGAGAGTGAGAGTGAAATGATGAGAGAGAGCTGACCTGGGATGTCTGCAGTTAAATGCCCAAGTGGAAAAGTGAGGACAGAGATCACCTTCCACCTGTCTTGCATCTCAGATATCAGACTGAGCTTCTCAGTACAAGCATCCAAAGCCACTAGGCTTGCTACTACATGGTACAACATGTCAACATTACCTTCCCAATAATGGTGTCATTCCTTGAAGGCCACCAAATCCACAAGAAGCTCTTTATCAAAAAGTTCATAAAGCCTCTCAGCCTCTATTAGTGGCCTTACAGAAGCCACTCCTTGAGAATTGGGGGACCTTGCATAATAGTATAGTTGAGTTGTATGATCAGGTCTGATGTTGAGTTGGACACATTAACACAGCTCAAAGTGTTTACTGATGTCACTCCTGCAGGCAAGGGAAAAAGATATTGGATTTTGCCTGAGTCTTGCTCAATGGAAACACCCTTCTTTACATTTTCATCTGCTTTTATGAAATAGGTTTCACTGTGGACTTGGACAAGCTGGAAAACTATAGTAGAGGTAGGCTGTCAAACCTGAGGGGACTGCCTGTATTTTTGTGTTGCATCTGGGCATGTACAGTCAAACCTGTCTTGAGAAAGACTTGTATAATTGACAAAGTGGATTATTTTAAAGATCCTATCAGAATAAGGTCTCAAGATGAATCACCCAGACACACACACACACACACACACACACCTGACCAAAGCAAGGAAATGAACTTTCATGAGGGAAGTGTAGTGGTTCTACTTTTTCAGGCTTGAAATAGCATCTGCGATTACAAAGATAGGTTAAACTTAGTGAAAATCATCATACTGTAAACATCCAGATAAAAAGATGAAGTCAATTGAGATATCAAATTTGTTAAAAAGAATAATAGTGTAATTTCTAAGTTTTTTTTCACAAAAAAATGCTGAAGGTAAAGAGGAAACTTAAACATGTTTTCCCCCTATGTTTATATATTTAAGATGCTGTTTTCTTCAATTCATATAAACTTACACTTATGTAGTTGACCACATACATGCTAGATGGTCTCAAAAGTGTTATATCATTAATTGGTGACATATAAATTTCTGTGATGGAATACACCTCAAAAGATTCATATCCCATATTATTATGCCATAGCACAGTAAAAACGTGATCTGGCTTAACCTGTGTGAAAGCATAGGAAAATGTTCAAACCATGGGTATGTCTTATGACAGGTCTCACTGTAACACAACCTGAGAAATTTGATTAATTTTGCATCAGCAGTACAGTAAAGTAAGTGATGTATATATTTTATAAGAACAGCATCTTGTGAGCATTCAAAATTGGGATGTTGGAGCATTCCCAGCAGAACCTGGCGGATCATGGAGAATCCCAATCAGGCCAGGTAATGCTTTTGAGGGGGTCTTGACTATTGTTTTGCTGCAAGACATTGGGGTACAAACATCAACAAAACATTCTTTGGGTAGAGTTGCTGCTTACTGGAGGTTGAAGGTCAAGATTTGGAGGCGGCCTCTAAATTATTTGGCCATAGGGGCTGCCACTGCACGGTTTTTTTTTGGTAAAAATTTGAGGGCTGACCTCTCACTCTAGCAATAGAGGTGCACCATTGCGGGTGCTCTTAGATATTCTCTTAGAAGTGAAGAACAAGCTTGCTAAGGTCTCCCTGACACTCCCCGATCTCGAGTCCGAGATCTGTCCCGAATGGCTTCATCTCGGTACCGCATGCACGAAGCTTTTTCGGTGCTCGGAAGGTGTTCTGCAGGGCATTCATCCAAAGATCGAGACACGACGATGGCCGTTCCACTTTCAGAACATCAGAATTCAAGCGCGGAGGTTGAGAACAATTTAGGACCTCATCATTTCCGTACAGTAGCGTTTCTAGGCCCGGTTGGCACCTACACGCATGAGGTAGCCAATTTTTTCCAGCCTTTAGGTTTCGTTCGCTTACCCGAGGCAGACTGGTGGCAAGTGACTGATCGGTTGTTGTCTCGAGTGGAGTACTTGTAGGCTTGTCTACACAAATTCGAAAGGCCAGAGTTTATCCTCAAGCCTTACCCCGACATTCGGACGGCTGTCTATTCTCTTTTAAGCAACGACGACAGACATGATTCTTGTCGGTCAACCAATTCCTTGGCCCCCACAGCCTGGGTTGCAGTGGTTCCTCTCAAAAACTCGACAGCAGGGCCGGTGATTGAGACGGAAGAAGTTCTTTCTGAACCTGAGGTTGCTCGCAAGATCGTTCGATCAAAGGACGAAATCGTACTCAAAATCGAACATTGTCTCGTTGGTCGGAAGGAAGATCTGAATGACAATTCATCGTTCGCCAAGGATATGTACGATGTTGTTGCCAGCCATACTCAAGTAATACGTCCCCACTACACCTCTAGTCGTTTTTCCTACCGTCGGATGAGACTTTCGAACAGACTTGATGGTACATCAACATTGTGGCAAATAACTCATGACCTTTTTTTTTTTTTTTTTTGGTAGGCTCTTCAACAATGTAACGGATACTTAACCCAGCATTACCCCAATATCCGAAGACAGGAAACCTCCTCCACCAGTCAAGCCGCAAGTATGGCAGCAAATGATTTGTCTGGAAAAACCTTAGCCATCTGTTCGCCCATCTGCGCGTCCATCTTTGACTCATTAAAAGTTCTAGATTACAGTATCCAAGATTCTGGTATAGGTACGATTTTTTTTTTTCTTGAATTCTCCTGGTTTCAATCCTTGTAAGGTTAAAAAACGACTCAATTTTATACCGTTCAATAGATAATCAGACCACATTTATAATTTTACAGAGGAAGAATTGAAGACTTGTTGACAAAAGTCTGAGAATCAGCTCCAAACCGTGCTAGAAAGTGGGTCGATTGTGCTTTTTTTTTTGAAGATGTGAGTACATTTCGTGGAGTATTCTCTGTCTTATATATCAAAATTTTAATCATCGATCATGCTCGGGGAAGACCCAAAGGAAGCATTAGTTAAATGGTTAGGTTAATTGGAGATACACTTTTGGGGGTTTCAATCATCAAGAACTTCTATTGATTCACTGAAACACATTTATCTTGGAATTTGAGATCTCTCAACGCCTTCAGCCCGAAATTTAGATGCTGAATGAATTTTCGTTTGGCCTGATTAGTGGGTGAAAACAGCAACCCGTATGTTGATCCAGGTGATCTATAAGCCTGATCAGGACCAGTACTTTGCACAAATTTGGACATAAATGAATTCGCCCATTGATAGATCAAACTGACATTGCGGTCCTTAGTTTTTTTTTTTTTTTTTATATCAAAGTCTATTGTATTGCTTGAGCCTTTCGGCTATTCAACACACTAGTGGTGTGCCCCACCAGTAAACTCCTGTGGCTGTTTTTAATCAGGGGAAGGATTAGGGCTGGCTCTTAGGCTCTTAATCATGTGCGGGTGATACATATAAGTGGCGCTGCTGTACAAACGGGGTAATTACAGGGAGGGGCGAGAGAGATCAGCGGGAAGATTCTCATCGGTGATTTTGGCCCAGACCCAGCGGATTTTCAGCCGCCAGGTTTCGTTGCAGTATTGGGCAATGAGGGGGTAAGCTTGGGGGTTGTGTAGGATGGCTTTGTTGGGTCTGATTTGGAGGGACTGGAGTTGATTGAGTAGCTTGTCGCGCTGGCCTTCGTACTTGGGGCAAATGAACAGGAAATGGTCGATTGACTCGACCCCCTCCTGGCAGGCGCAGAAGGGGTCGCCCAGCTGCTTGGACCCTTAGTTGGTATCCTCTATTCCATAGCTGAATTGCTATCTTCCTCGGTGGCCCCAGGTATTCATTTAGGGTTTTACAGCAGCATTTATCTCCGTAACCTTTGAAAGCGTTTTCATCATCTCGAAGTAGTGCCAGGTATGTTAACACCTGTCTAGAGTCTGGGTACTGGCAAGGGCGTCACTCACCGTGTCCGCCTGGTGGTCGCTCGTCGACGAGCGCACACGAGTTCCCCTCGTACGACCAAGAGAGGTGGTGTGCTCTCGTCGATAAGCAAAGCCCAGACAGACAGGGTGAATGTTTCGAATCTGAAGGATTTCTACGTTTGAAGAAGTGTTACATACAAAGCTGTTCGATCAAGTATTACTATCCAAATCTGATTGTACAGTGATTGGCTGTGAAAATCTTGCTTTTATAGTTGTCTACCTGCAGCAACGTCTGGTGTGTGGTACCGAACGGTGGACAGAGATAGAAACAGGGACCATCTACGTGGCCATGTTCATGGTGATAAGACTAGAAATAGAGATGTCGACTTTGTGTTTAGATGTTCCGACTTGTTTTGATTTTTGACTTGTACCACTGTACATGTACTTGACCGACTCTTTCTTTGTCTTAACTTGAGAATTCGGTTTCTATCGACAGAAGTCAACCAGTCCAGAGCTCATCAATCTGCGTCTCGCTCATTTCTCAGAAAGAAATCCTACTCCTTCGACCAGAAAATGCGAACAGCGAGAGTCTTGATTCGTTGTCCAACACTTTTTTTTGAAAGTCCAAACCGTCGTAGATGTTTCTAATCGATCACAGGCCAAACAGACAACAGAATCCGGTGAGAGGACATCGTGCCAAGTTTGAAGAATTTCGGAGGAAACCGTAACACGCCTCGACTATGTGCACCCGCAGTGGGGTGGAACATGGTAGAGCCTGCGACTTGTGTCATCGACGAACTTGCTGTCAATCACTAGTTGAATCCCTCGATCAGCTCAAGGAGCCTTTCATTGTCTGCGACCTTAAGGCTGTGCTTGTTAGCGCAGACCGGGAAGCAGACTATTGAGCGCCACACCACACAGTTCATGGCGAACCTTGATCTCAACTGCTATAAAACCTCATCTTCAGGTGTTTGGGCCCAACTTTGCCAGACGATCTGTTTACGTCTGGTCAAGTAGCTAACTTGTTAAATCATACGTGCCTTTTAAATCCTCTTATCGCACTCGACTTTCCCACAATTTATCACACTCTTTTACAATCTAGCACCTCTTTTTCAAGCTTGAACTTTACACTCATTTTTGCCATCACCTTCCCTCCCATCTTGTGGAAGGAACTAAGATCCTGTCAAGTCTCGGTCTTCAAGATGATTTGCACCAAGCGCGTGGCCCTGATTGTTTTTACAGCGCTGATTTGTGCAACAAAATCCTCACCTGCCTCTAAACTCGCGGCAGAATTTCACCACTCTCGTTTGGTCGCCCGTTCTCACGACAACTCCTCGAGTTCCGTCAAGCATGAGCTACCAGCCAAGCTAACCCCAGAGCATTGGCGTGAGATGAACCTCGACGATTATTTACTCAACTATCCGAATGGGAATTCGCTCAGTCTTCCGGTTGGTTATTCAAACCGGTATTAGGTTGGCACGTTGGAAAAATCTGGCTGACGATTTGAAAAACTGGTTTGCCGTCAGATGTACGTTGAGCACCTGCACCTTAGAAACAAGTTCGAGTGTGGCGTTCACAAGCATTGCAGTATTGGGCCTGTAAGTATTCAAGTTTTTTTTCTAATCAAACCCATCCGTAATAGGCCAAGTCACTGATTTCCCAAGTAAACTTGTCAGGTTGGTGATCAAGTCACTGAGAAAGACTACTACGTTTTGTTCGCTACCGCTCAATGGAACTACTACACAAACTCACTTTCCCGTGCGATTCGAGCTGCCAGTATCCTCATCAAACGTGAGTTAAATATTGTTCCTTTTTTTTTTTTTTTTTTTTTTTTTTTGACCCCGGGGGGATAAAACTCGCATTCATTTCAGATTTTTCTGACCAAAACATGACTGTGTATCGATACTCTTCTATTGAACCCCCTTCCCCCAGGTCGAGTGCCTGGATTGATTCACGATTTGTAAGTTTTTTTTTTTTCGAGAAAATATCATAGTCATCTTCATGAATGTCTTCTCTGACTGATACATGTAATAAATCAGCGTCAAGATTCCTCCCGGGAAAGACGATGCGCATGTTATTTCCGAACCCGACTTGATCCGCATTATCTTAGGAGGGATCGCCGAAGGAGGGACAGTAAATAAGTCGGGAGTGGGCAACTCCACGCACCCCGACTATTTAGCAGCTCTCGAGCCGCTGAGTACCGATCTAGCTCAGAAAATTATCGCGGATGCTGCAGAGGGCGCTAGCACATCCGGAGCACAAAAGCCTCCAAGCCCTCCAAGCCCTCTAGCCACTTCAACTGGTGCCACTCAGTCTTTCTCATTACCGTCTTCGCCAAACCAACCGGTCCAAAAAGACCACCAGTCGACAAAACAGCAGGCTGAGGAGCTTGCCAATCAAATAGAAAACTCTGACGACCAACAAACTTCCTTTGATATTGAGGGGGCGGGGATCAGTACACCCGGTACCCGACCTTTGAGCGTTCCTCAAGCGCTCCGCACCTCCCAAATTGATGGCGGTAATAGACACGGTACCACAACAGATGAAGACGTCATTCAGGTGCATTCTGATGAGGGCGAAGACAATCTGCAGCCCACACGCAGAATGAAAAAACGCCAGCTGGAAGAATCCGATGTCCCCGTGCTGCCTATTGTTTACAATTCGGTCAGTTTTTCTGGCCTTCAATCCCTCATATGGTTTCAAAAATTGCTGACTACTCTATACTCATTAATCAATGTCTTCTTTTCTGTAGACTGCTACCATTGAGTCCAACATCGAGACACTATCTGTCCAATTTCAGGCTTTGGTGGATGATTCTTTTACTCACAAAATCAATGCCCCGATAAGCCAAAAAGCAGGTTTATTAGGTGCTCTCGAAGGTGGAAGGTTTTTGGTCGAGCATGTCCAGCCGGCTTCGCTGCGTCCGAGAGCCGAAGAGTTTGTGGATTTGATCACAATCTCAGCTCTGTTACAGTCTCAAGTTAGTGAGGTTCTCCATCAGGACTTGCCACGGGTTTTCAAATAAAGGCTAATTTTATCTAATCCCGTGAACATCTTGATTTCAGAACGCTATGGTGGTCTTCCGACAGGTAGGTCCTTCTCAGTAATCTACGCATCCGTATTCATACTGAACATCGGTTTTCGAATGGATGTCTTATATCATACCTTCCTGCTCACATCACTTTAGACAGACTGCCATGTCTCAGACGATCTTGCCGAACCCGATACTTTGAGGTTTTGCTCTTCTGATGGAACGTACGTCTTCCAAGACTCTTGAATGGTTCCTCACATTTCATCGCTAAGACTTGCTGCTGATCAAACGGTCTTGACATGTTTTGGTTAGGCTTGCGGAGATAGTACTAGTCAAAGGAAATTCTCTAGTCAAGAAGATCTACCATTCCCAGTTGATCGAGACGAAGTATGGTTTCTCGACTGCCTTCCTAGTGGCTGAAGCATGGAGATGTCAACAGTCAACAGATGGAAATCCTGAAGAACCGTAAGTTCTACAAACTTTGATAAAAAATTCAAGTCCACTCAACCGAACATATAATGTATTATTGTATTTATACATTTGAACAGAAAATTTAAGAACGACAAATTCGAAGTGTGCGACTTTGATTTGTCCGTGTGCAACCTCAAGGAACCTCGTAAGTCTCTTTCAAGATATTCAAAGTCTGACACTTAAACCATTTATAATACCCCTGAACGTGATGTTACTCCTTGACCCTCAGGTCTTGCCCGATTGCTCGACGAAGGATCAAGCATTCTTAAGATCTGTAGACAGGAAGTCGGACTTCAAATTTGATAATAGCTGTTCCTGTCGGTACTTTTGTGATGCAAGCTCATAGAACATCAATGTCATTCAAATTTTCATGTTTGACAATAGCTTCCTTTTCAATCTCATCTCTAGCAGAATTTTTCATTCATTCCTTGCACAATCTTTTACTCTCTTTTTAAAAAGACAACAAGAATAACAAAAAAAAAAAAATGTTGTAGAACATCTTGTGCTTTTCAAATTTTATTTTTAACATTGGTTCATGATTATCCTGAATCTGATCCTCAAAAATTTTCAAGAGTCGATAAAGTATTTTAAATCGAGATAGTCTTTTTCCAGAGTTGTTTATAGAAATTTATTACATCCCCCTTACCCCCCAAAAGTCATGTATGTGCAACCATTTAGAGAATTGATGAAAACTTGAAACCAAAAGCTGTTTTTTTTTTCTCACTTTTCAAAAACACTCGTCATCGATTTGTGAGCACTTTATCTAAGGTTTGCTTTACTACGATCAGTTGGAGACATTTACTAAAGCTTATGAGACCTTGAGCACGAAGGAGTCTCGAGTCAGCGCTACTGGTGAGGGAGGACTGAGAGTGCAAGGAATACCTAGGAGGTAAGATTTAGGTTCGGAAGTGACCAAAAAGGATGAAGAAAGGAAAACAAAGTACAAACGATTCGTCTCTTAAATCTCTCTGCTCATCGTGACATCAGGAGTATAAGAAGGCCAATCCCACGTCATACCAAACTACGTCACAGGATGACTAATGTTATGCCAGGACGTGTTCGAAGGTGAGTAAGTATGAACCTTCATACATCTTTGAGATGTCATATGACCTATCCTTAGGCTATCTCACAAGAGGTAACGAAAAAAGGAATATATATTTCAGGAGTTATCTCAGAGATGAAAACAAAGAACAAATTCTCATCTCGGGAATATCTTACTCCTTTGAAACTTTTTAATGGCCTTCAGGAAATTGGGAACAAAATTTCCCAATTTGCCTTGAGGCTTGATACACTCGCTCATCAGCTCCGACACTACCAATAAAGATTACTAGGACAAGGTGGTTCCAAAAAATTCCCAAGACAAGTATTATCTTGGGAATTTTTTCTTAATTCTGGCTTAAGGAAAAAAAAAAAAAAAAAAACTAGGACAAAACTTGTATAAAAAGTTCTAGAAAAAAAAAAAAAAAAATCCTTGTCCAAGTAGTTATGGTTGGAAGTGCAATTGTCAGTTTTTCCTCAACTCAGTCACCCCTCCTTTCTCCCTTGGCACTTTTTGATGGCCAGATCATAACAATTGGAAGATGATGCTTAGCACTTCATGGATATACACCATAGCCACCAAGACTGAGGTGCTAGTGCAATGAGCTACTACTTGAGGAAGCCTGCTTGTATAGTAGTAAAAGTATCTTGCATGCTCATCATTAATTCTGTTGGGTCTTAGTGTTCGATTCTTGCTTTTTTCTTTTCCTTTTTATTTTATTTTATTTTTTTGGTGTTTTTGGTCATTTCTGGGATAATCGCAACTCAGAGACAAATCCGGGTGCATTCCTGAAAAGTAACCCAGCAATACCTCTACCTGATGCCCTGGTGAATCTAAGAGATGTGCGGACTATGCACATTTTAAGGGAGGTCAACACCCCCTAGCTAAAAATCTACCTCCTGGGCGCATCTCAAAACACATCTCTGAGCTGCACCCAACTGACCATAGTGTACACTTGGTAGATCGATCTAAATCTTTCTAGCAACCATAGTCACGATGACTTGAAGCTCAACTTTTTTTTTTTTTTTTTTTTCAAATTTCATCAATTACGGGTTCGTTCGGCAAAAAATTACATATATATCTGTGACAGATATAAATCTGTATCTGTCAACAGACATATAGAAATATATATCTGTCACAGATATATGTGACAGATATATATGGCTTGAGCCCTCGGCAAAAGTTTAATATGATATGTACCAACCGGATATTCTGGGTGATGGTGGGTCTCGGGAATCGGGATAGACCCGCTGACCCTGCATCGGTGTCTCTCTCAAGACCGGTGCCGACCATCATCAATCCACCCACCCACCGAGCCAACATCCAATCCGACCACCATTTTTTCCTCCCTGGTGCGTTACATCAGACACCCCTCTCCAAACAGGCTGCTAAAATGCCTGTAGTGGATGCTCAAGTCAACTTAATTCAATGCCATCATCATTATCATTGTCATCAAGCTCAGATGCTCCAAAGGCTACACTTACATTTAGTTTATTATATAATTAACTCAAAAATGACAATTGTAAAACAGCCTAAGAATGATGCTAGTTATACTGGTATGATGTGGCTTCATCATCTCCTCAACTCCCCCAATGAATTTCTTTTTACTGAGATAATGGGGATGAGGAAACATATCTTTGTCCACTTACACCAATTTCTCATTGAGCAGCATGTCTTGGCAGACTCTCACCGCCAGCAAAAATTACTCGGACAAGGCTGTCCGAGTAATTTTTGCTGGCGGTGTCTTGATAGGTAACAGCAACAGAACAACTAGCTATCTTAATATACTATCTTATCACTGGAAACTCTAATGACAACCTTCAAAACCACTTTCAAATATCAGCTGATACTATTTCTAAATGTATCAATAGTCTAACTTCATCCATTGTCCTCAAACAAAGCCTGATGGACCAATACATAGTCTTACCTGATGGGCATACTCCTCTCTGCTCAAACCTTTGTCATGATAAAAGATTTTATCCGTATTATGAAAACTGCATTGGGGCAATTGATGGAATGCATGTTAAAGTCAAAGTACCAATTCAGAAAGTCAAGCCTTATTTCTATTGCTCAAATAACATATCTCAAAATATTCTAGCATGCTGTGATCACAATATGTCCTACACTTATGTTTTGGCAGGCTGGGAAGGCAGTGCTGCTGACAGCATGCTCTGGGATGAAGCTCAGTCAACCGGACTAGCAATTCCTCCTGGTCGATTTATGTTCTAGTCAATACAGGCTTTGCTTTGAATGAACAGTGTCTTACACCTTACAAGGGCCATCATTATCACCTTAGAGAGTTTAAAGATTCTACAAATCTGTGAGTACATTGATGTCTTCATCTATTGAACATCCAAGATGCTCATTTATCGATTTTCTTGTTTTTGTCTTTCTTAATCCACTAAAACCAAAGTCCTGTGAACAAAGAAGAGCTTTTCAACCTTAGACATGCAGGTGCTCATAATGTTATAGAAAGAATCTTTGGCTTTGACAAGAAGAAATTCAATCCATTCTTGAATGGTTGTGAATATTCCATTCCTATGCAGAGTCAGATTATCCTTCTCATGTGTTTTATTCACAACTTTTTACAAAGAGAAGATCCTGATGAAACCACACAGGAGTTTAACAATTTGAATGATGAAGATTGGCCACTTGAGCTTGAAGAACAAAGTCAACCTATTCTTGTCAGGGAGTGGCTCCTGTTAGGCCCCTTCCTGGCTTAAAGTTCAGTCTACACTGGTCACACCCAAGTGTAGACTACAGTTAGATGACCTCTAATGAGAGGGTTTAAAGAGGACTAGTCTTTCTTAGACTGGGTGGATGGTTAAGGAGAGCTACAGTTGAGCACAACAACTGCCTGGCTCCAATCCTTATTCTTCTTAGCAGGTACTCTTTTTCTGCTTTAGGTTATTTATCTCTGCCTTTGTGAGTCCTCACTGACAAAGGTTCTAC
>MU167291.1:42211-56107 GCA_015951145.1 Cronartium quercuum f. sp. fusiforme G11 | reverse complement strand
CTTTCCTCCTGGACCTCCTCTGCTCCACTCTTGCTGAGGGGTTCTCAAGAGTGTAGCATAGTGGTAGAGGGTAAAAGCTGAGAGCGCCAGCTTCTAGACAGTACAGGATATAAAAGAATCTGTGTGAAGCTCTGCTGATCCTGTGGACATCTAGTTCTTTCCCTAGATAGGACCAGTCCTCATCTTGCCATCAGAAGAGGTTCCTGAGGCATTTGAGCATTAAAGGAACCCATTTCCAACCTTTGGCCTTTGTGCCCACACCTTTTCTCAGACCAGTAGTGAGTTCACTTGCCAGACAGAAGCAAGTGGCTCACAACCATTGTGCCAAGGTGTGTTTGCATTAGAAATGTTGGGAGATGGTTTTGAGATTGAGATAGGAATAGGAGATTGCAAGTATGGATTGACAGGTTTCCCAGATTTCCTAACAAATCTTGTACCATTGTGCCCAGGTGTGGTTGCATTAGAACTGTTGGGAGATGATTTGGAGATTGAGATTAGAATAGGAGATTGCAAGTATTGATCAACAGGTTTCCCAGCTTTACTATGAGATCCTCACCGCCAGCAAAAATTACTCGGACAAGGCTGTCCGAGGTGTTCTCGGACAGTGAAGTCCGAGTTGATCTCGGACTGTGGTTGACCGAGATTTTCTCATCTCGGTCAGCGGTAGTCCGAGCACACCGAGATGAGAAAATCTCGGTCAACCACGGTCCGAGATCAACTCGGACTTCACTGTCCGAGAACACCTCGGACAGCCTTGTCCGAGTAATTTTTGCTGGCGGTGCCTGTACCATTCTGCCCAGGTGTGGTTGCATTAGAACTGTTGGGAGATGGTTTTGAGATTGAGATAGGGATAGGAGATTGCAAGTATGGATTGACAGGTTTCTCAGCTTTCCCAACAGATCCCATACCATTTTGCCCAAGTGTGGTTGCGTTAGAAATATTGGGAGATGGTTTTGAGATTGAGATTGGAATAGGAGATTGCAAGTATGGATCAGCAGGTTTCCCAGATTTACTATGAGATCCTGTACCATTCTGCCCAGGTGTGGTTGCGTTAGAAATGTTGGGAGAAGCTTTAGAGATCAAGATGGGAATGGGAATGGGAGATTGTAAGTATGGGTCGATGGGTTTTTTATCGTCCTTGGCAGTAGCATTCTGGGTTGACATCTCAGTCGAGTGATTAGCTGTGATGTTGTGTTCCAGGCTAATGGCCTGAAGATAAGAACAAAAGTTGACTATTGTCTATTTTACCAAAGAAAAATAAGGATTTGAGAGAAGAGTCAATATGTCAAAGTGTGATTTACTGAATAGACAGATTGTGCCCTGGTGGCATTATGTTTCGCACCGTGATCTAAGGACAACTATAAATGATTCAAATCCTGGATATCAAAATAGGCTGACCTCTTTTGGAGTGACCATCGTATTGCCGCGCATAAATGTCTGTAGTGTTGTACTCTGTGGTAGAGTCCTGAAGATGAAGAAGTAAGTCAGTTGTTTGTAATTTGACTGAAGCATTATATCAATCAGGACAAGAATATAAAGATGGAAGAGAATGACTTACCAGATGTTAAGATTGTCCACTTGAGGTGTTATGTTTCGCACTGTGATCTAAGGAGGGAAAGAGATGAGCAATCATAGATCATTGAAGTCTGTGAAATGAGCTAACCTGTATCTATGTGACCTTCTTTATGCACTAGTGAACCGATGATATTTTGTTTCCCAAAAGCGCCACCGGAAGGGCCTGTTTGATTTGACTGCGATGACAGATCAATTTTAAGAAATGTGTCAATGTTGAGATGAGAACGTGTTGGACCAAAAAAAGTAAATTACCATGTGTTCTGGTGTAGGTTTGAAGCTGTTGTGATCGTCTGTCAGTCCACCAAAGAATGTGATTTTGCGAGTACACCAAGGTTTGATATTCAAGTAGTTCAAAATTTTCATTGACCTTCTTTATCCGACTTGTTTTCTCCATTTGACAAAGCTATGTTCTTGGTCTCTGCATGAGGACCTTCAGCACTTGATGAATTATGAGAGGCATATTGTTTGGAATTGTGCTTTTCGACAGACTCATTTGTCTTTGGCTCAGTCCTGGTAATGTGATTCTTCAAAACACCTGAGCCCATATGATTTTCTCCTTGAGAAATACCGGTCGTAGGGTATTTTCCAGTATGATGAGGAGAAGTGGCATTGAATTTCACTTCCTCTTTTGGTGGTGAGGCACCAGTGACACTGAGTGGTGGTACCCTTCGTGCTCTTGTAATCAACATTGCAATGATGAAGGACCTTTGGATAAATCAAAGGAAAGAAAGAGGTTGGAATATCAGCCCACATCCCAAGAGTGGAGTTTTATAGAGCCACAAAGCTGTCAAATTCGTCCTCAAGCTTACCCCAATAGTTCCATCCGCGTGATCAGTGATCTCATCCCTGGAATCCAAGTGTGTCACACTTTGACGGTCGGTCTCTTGTGCAGTGGCGATCACCACAGGAAGTAAATGGAAAGATAGAGCAACGGGGATCAAGGTGATGAGAGAAATTTTCATGTTTCCCAGGTGTAAAAGTGAATAGTTTGATATCAAAAGCTGATACAACAGAGGAAAGGAAGTTGACAATGTTTGCAAAATGCTGTGGAGAGGTGAACGAATGTTCAACATACCATGGAACTGATGAGAAAAAAGATTGGAATTCAATAATATCTAGCCTGTAGAGCTTGCAAAGGGAGCCAAGATTGACAAAGGAACTCTACAGACAGAAGGTAAGAAGGTGAAGAAAGGGTTATGCTACGGAATTCAGATGAGAGAAAAAGTAGACTTGATTGGAAAGGGGCAAAAACAACCAAAGAAATGGAACGCAGAGAAGAAATTGGAAACAAGCAAAAGCAAAGTTGATCGAGCGACAAGGTCTCGTATTTATTCGCGGTCCTTATGATTGTTAAAAGGAGAACCCTGTCAGTCTTTTCAAGTCGCTCAGATATTGAGGGTCATCTTCAAGGGTACTTGGTCAGCTTTGATCTAGACCCCAAGATTCCTGAAGTCTGGCTTTGGTCAACAAGACCCTTGCCTTGACTGACCTCTTTTTTACTGGTGTGAATGTCTTTGAGATTCCGCAACAACCTCTTCCAGCTTGGCTTCGAGAGTGTCTGGGTCTCTGGTCACCAATCAGTGTAACCCGTTTAAGGTCATTCAACCAGACACCGAAATTGATCTACTTACCCGCTTCGCTTTGCTTTGCTTCATGATTAAATCTCCTGGTGTTTTGGCAGCTTTTGTCTACTTGTTTCCTGGTCGAGCGATAAGACAGAGACCTGCTAATGCGTGTGCATCTGTGTATGATATTAAGGATCCTTGTTCCGAGAGCAATTGTGTGCAGTAGTGTAGCACGTTTATGGAAGTATGCATGTATCTACGATATCTTACCAGCACAGGTGTGGGTCATCACACTAGAGTGGTATGAGTCTCGAGTCTGCCAGGCTGTTGACACGAGGGTCAGCACAGAGCGGCAAAGGGATTGAGAGAAATGAGAACAAAAGAAAATACCTGCGCAGAGGCAGCGGTACAGTGATGAGACGAGTGTCAGTTAAGAAAGCAGTCATGAAGTGAGGAAAGAGGGCAACAGTTATCGTGCACAACATCACATAATTATACTTGTCATTCAGGTCAGTCATTGCACTCAAAAGCCGCTCAGGGTCTGGTACACATGGTGAAGAAAAATGAAAAAAGGGTAGGAAAGACATTGTTGGAGGCTAGTCCAGATTGGGATTGAGCCAGGCCAGGTTGCCAACTTGACCAGACTGGGCGTTCCGTAATGAAGGCTTGTGTAAGGAAATAGTGTATACTCTAAGAATCACCACGCGCACTTGGTCGCGCTCAATCACTGTTCAAAAGTGATCCCAACTATGACCCGGTTGCCAAAAAACCCGGTACACCCAGTCGAGTTTTTGGCGGTGACTCGGTGAAGTGGGTCGAGACATCAGATTTCAGACCCGACCACCCAATTATCCGCTTTTTTGACCCCACCCCCCCTTTTTTTGATGGATACGTTCCCAGTCCACCCAGTGTCAAAATCAACTGGGTATACCGGTTTTTTTTTTTTTTTTTTGGCGACCAGGTCATATTTGAGAACCACTCATCTCAGACTTTCATACAAGACCGGAACACGCGAAATTTGCGTTGCAAAAGGTCATCTTGGCGTTCACAGTACAGTCAACCTTCCCTGGGACAGTTCGGTGCGAGATAAGTTGGGGATGGGAGAGGGACGGACGGGATGGTAGGTGAGCACAATTGGAATAATGCCGAACCTTCCATCCGTCTGCTATTTGAGATCACCTACTGCAGTGCTGTAGTCGTGCCCCGGGATTACAAACCTCAGCTGAGGTACCGATCTGATGATGTTTCTCCGACGGGTATTGCTTGGACTCATAACAAGGTCGGGCTTACAATGCCTGTCCAGATGCCAAAGCCACTGCGCATCGAAACCATCGAACAGGTCAGTGTCCAGGAGTCTACACCGCGGCGCCGGTGACCGCTCAAAGCGTGTTTACTTGGCGTGCATTTGTGAGTGCTCTTCTCACATGACCACCACAGGTCAAGTGTGAAAAGCGATCAGGGCGGTTGACCGCTTAGTATTTGGAGATTGGCAGTGAGCAATTGTCAAACAATGTTGGTGGGCAGTGTTGGAATGTGGTAGGACTTTGAAAGGCATTGAAACAGGTTTTTGAAAATATCCTGCCAGTGATGTCATTGAGTACTCAACTACACTCGTTGTAAAATATGAACTATCGCAGAAAAAAAACATAGGATTTAGGGCTTTGGTAGCGTAGCTTGGGAAAGCTACCAACAAACAGATAATTTAGCCAGCGTCTCAAGCAGCTGCCGGGTGCCATCGTGCGCTAGCTGAGCAAAAAAAGGCACTTAAAATCGTTCAAAATAAACTCAAAAACACTTACAAGGGTGTGCAAAACCTTCATGTCAGCGAAGGAAAACTTGCAAAAACATTTGTCCAAAGCTTGATATTCATCGGTCTCTTGGGTTCTTGCGTGCAACTTTTCCATGAAGGTGATGTCGCCGTCCTGTTTTAACTCTTTGCCTTATTGGAATGCTCACTCAAATTCTAAATGTACTTTTGCTTTTGTCAGATACCACTTGTCAACATATACATATGGACACAATTATTTTGTTATTTGTTTACCATGCATATGAATCCAAATCCAAGAGAAAACGACTGAAGATTATATGAAAGAGTATTGCAATGTGGCGGAGTGACTGTCTTGACCAATAAGTTTTACATAGCCAAAAAAAAAAAGAAAAGAAAAGAAAAAAAAGGATTTTTTTTTTTTTTTTGTAGAAATGAGAAGGAACAAAGTTCCTATAGGTGAGGTCTCTTGGGACGAGGACATCGGCATTGATCACCTTTTGGAACCTGTACATACGTAAGAAATAGTTCGAGATATCAAGTGATGAACCCGAACTTTAGTTGTTTGGAGATGATACAAATCAGAGAGGGTAAAGTACAGTATACCCACCTCTTTCATAACGTCTTCCTCGTGTAGACCACATCCCGACCAGGTCGTTTTCCCACAGAATGAACATCGCACGAGACTTGTTCCAAGTGAAATACAATCCAACATTGGGTTTTAACAGTGTACGTAAGCTATGAGCTTTCCACAGAAGGGATATCGGCATCGAAAGGTTTGAAAAATACTGACTAGCATGAGGAGATCATTTTGATTATCCAGAACTCCATTCCCAACGCAGAAAGCCCCAGATGTTAGAATTCGAGATTCTTGAAATTCTTGAAAGACAGATTCGGCTTTGCCCGTCAAGATACTCTTCAAAGATTGCTGCTGACCGTTTCGCAGGGTTCCTCAATAACAAACAAACGAATCCGCTTGAAGCGGTATCTTTTAGCCGCGGCCGTTGATTGACCGAGGTTTCAGGACTTAAAAATGGGGATACTTGATAAAACAGGGAGAGCGGGACTTCAGTTTTCAAAGAAGATCAGGATAAACAATCCCACTTACAGGCGTGTTGTTAGACGCAGAACGTGTCGAATTAGTTTCGGGAAAAAGTGGTGTATAACAAAGTTCATCAAGGTATCTTCATAGCCACGGGACGAGAACAAACGCTCCTATAAATCCTTTTGCATGCATGCACGTCGTGGCGTCGAACGTATCAAAATATTTCAGTACAGCCACTACTGTATGGTCCGTGTTGATGCGTGTAGAAACCCTCAGGTGATCGCTGTTTTCTTGCAAGGGAAAAGGCTCGGAGACCATGAAATTGAATGTCACTGAACATACATGGGTCTACTGATTTTCTTTGACGAGTCAGGGCTGTTCATTGTATATCTTGGTACGTAAAACATTGAATAAGATTAGATACAAAAAGGGTCGGTCCTGAGTGTCCCCGACTTCCACTATCAACTTCATACTCCAATACGCGGTAAGGGTCCAATAGGCTTTGATCACTTTGACTTGTCTGGTTGAACTATTGATCTTGGCTGTAATGCTGTGAGAAAATTTTACATAGAGTACAAACACCGTGTCAAAGATGTACCTTGAACCTACAAGCCCCTAGGTTTCGTGGGTGCATAAATTTATCGGCCGAAGCGGTAAGATTTCACATTCTATCCGGCTTGCATGCCTTTTCGAAGCAGTACGTCAGTACAGTGAACAACCTCGTGAGATCAAGTGATGTTGTGCGTTTGGAAATTGTTGCGGGATGACCGGCGAGGGACCCATTTGAGCCCAGCCTACTTGCGGTTGAATTGATCGGTGGTCATCGACTCACTCAGTTGCGCAGTTCAAACATGTTCTTTGTTTGTATGCCATAAAACATTTTTCGTCGATACGCATGAATCTTGAACGATCTGAAATCAAGTTTACCGCATGTTGATAAGGCAAACAAAATCTCAAAATCATACTGTGGAGATCTCAAATATAATAATCCTGGGTTTTCAGCAAGCTGTGCAGCTTCTTCCGGTTGGGCAACCGCAAAGATAAATTTATCAATGTCCCACGCTGACACCGAGCCAGTGGGAGTCAGCGAGGGGTTTACAACATGTACGCAGCCCACAATGAGGTCTGGAGTCCTTGTTGGTGGAAACTTGCACTCCTCCCTGGGCTTGTTCGCACAAAAAAAAAAAAAGAAAAACTCTGGGCCCAGGAACAAGATTGTGCGCCTCACCGGGGGGCATAAGGTACAACTTGTTTTTCCTGAGGAACTTGCTCCCCTCTCCCCTTGATGTTTTTTGGGAGTTGAAAGCTTACCTTTGGTGAAGTTCTCCTAGTCACATAGTGCTGATCGTATACAAAGGTCGCTGCCATACCCGGCTCACAATTTCAACACAAGCATCTATTAAAGCCTGTTTTAATATGCCGGGCGACTTCCTTTGAATTAGTCCGGGTCCTTGAAGGTGACTGAAATATGTCCAGCGCCAAGGCACAGGGCATCAGTTGTCTAATACCATGACAAGGGCTTGAGATATCATGATAGACCTAACTTAAACCAAGTCCTATGTTAAATTACACCACCACACTAGACCCCACACCCCCAGACTCAATTGACAGGGACTGGTGTCAAGGTCAACACTGTTCGTAGCAAGAGTTTGAGTTTTTTGCTGGGAGATTAAGCCCACCACCAATGTATTTGCATCACATCTGGGAATGCTCAACATAGCATGCCTAGATACAATGCAATAAGTCATTTTTTCAAGGAGGGGACCTTGGAAAATGGCCAATGAAATCACATCCAGCCATGCTATAATGAGTAGCATAGCTGGATGTGATACAAATATTTTAGAGGTGGCCATACCCACTTTGAACCAGTTATCCCTATTTACCCTCCTTTTTTTTTTTACCAGTGCCACCCCCTGACTTCCAATTCCTGACCAATTGTTCAATTCCAATACCTTCCTTGCATGGATAAAGGGACCTGATTCCACTCCAAAAGTTGAGAACTTGATGGTTTTTAGATTTTGTGTTTCAGTGCCACACACTGTAATTGAGCAGTGCATGGTTGCTAGTCCTGAAGACTGGGAAGTATTCAATCAAGGCCATACAGCAGATTGTAAATGAGGTGAGACAACCCACTTTAGTAGAAAACCTTTTTTCAAGGTAGAATGTTGCAGATGCTGCACTAACCTTCCATTCTCAAAAAGAAAGGTGCTGAAGGTACCTCACCTGTCCATCTCTCTCATTGGCCCCCAAAGGGGAAAACAGGGCTGTCACTCAGGGTCAAAGCCTTGTTTGTGGCCCATGTAGGAATAGTAGATTACTGTGGCCCAAGGTTGGGCCTTGTTATAAGAGAGAGGCACAGGGAATATCTTAAGGAAGATTTTTCAAGGATTCAAAACCTTCCATGTTTGAAAAAAAAAAGAAAAGAAAAAATCAATCAAAAGGAGGTCTTTCAAACCATTTGAAAGCTGCTATACCCCTTCAATTCACATTTTGACCCTGTAGGGTCAAATTCAAGTCAAGATATCATTTTCTATCATCCATACAGTATGTAGTTAGATGCATCACTCTCTTGTTGTCTTCAACCTGATTCAATGATATTACTTTGTGACCTAAGCCAATCAATCCCTTTCTAATCCCAACTGATTTCCCTTTGGTCCGACTTTAAGCAATATATCTGATCACATATAAAAAGGAGTTCAATACACATATTTAGCCTCTTTATTTTATTTTTTTTGAAAAAACATAGCAATTGTCTACAATGCTATCCCTGAAGAGCTTGTGATTCTGAGAATTCTCAAACTGGTCTTGGATGTTCAAATTGTTGAAATTGGAGTGAGGAGATAGAATTAGCCTTATATGTCAAAAAACTGAGGGAGAAGATGTGTTTTGGCCTTGATTGAACCCCAATAAGAAACTTCACAGTTTCAGGACTAGCCATCATACTTGACCTCATGCCATGACCAGAGTTCTTGGATTCCAATGGCACTAGATTATATTCTTCTCACTGGATTTTGATGATTCCTCAGACATTTTTACATACAGCATCCTTGTGGAAGGCCTTCCATTGAGAATTTAACTGTTCTTCTCATGGTAAAAGAGGTGTAGAGGTGTAGAGTCAAAATTGATCCAAATCTTGATTTTGGCCTAAACTTCTACAGCCCTTCAAAGGTAGATGGTTTGCCAAAGGGGTTTTTTTTATGCATTTAGTGGTTTATGCAGTACCAAAATCTCTGTCTCCAAAGGTATAAGTAGTGCATAAATGAACAAAGAGGGCCAATAAAT
Source organism: Cronartium quercuum f. sp. fusiforme G11 (assembly GCA_015951145.1). Classification (NCBI taxonomy): domain Eukaryota; kingdom Fungi; phylum Basidiomycota; class Pucciniomycetes; order Pucciniales; family Coleosporiaceae; genus Cronartium; species Cronartium quercuum. Next base: position 46,875 of record MU167291.1, on the reverse strand, counting down.
CATTGTGCATGTTCAATTTGTTCTGAGGTTGAATTTCCAGAAAAAACCAAGGGCAGAGCACCTCAGAAACCATAAAATCATCTTCTGTTAAACCAAAAAAAAAAAAAAACCTTCAGATTTAACCAACTTTAATTCTTGTATTGAAAAGAGACAAATTCTCATTCTTTTTTTTTTTTTTTTTTTTTTTTGATTTAGAAAAATCAAATACTTTTGTTTGTTTTTGCATTGAGTCAGCATAGGAGGTTGATGAGACTTTCTTTTGTGACTCAATTTCCATAATTTATTGAGCAAGTCATTGTCTTCAGGCAATAGGTTTTTTCTTGATCTCTGTCCCCCCTGATGCCTGGTAGGCTCAACTGTCCCACAGGCTGTCAATGAGCTAAGTACATGTGATACTGGAGTAGATATGGAAGTACAAAAGTAACAAGAAGTGTACATAGGTAAGTACAAGTGTAACAAGATATGTGTCAGGACTCATTGTCTTCCTGAGTACACCTGAGTTCAGACTAAGGTAACCTTCTTTTTTGCACTGGGTTCTTGGACCTATGCCAAGATAATAAGAGTAAGGTGAAGGGTAGGTCAGTCAAGGGGAATGGAACACTTACACTGAGGTGTTTTTCAGAGCGGATGAAGTCACTGTTTAAACAGTGAGAATATCACCTAGATGAGTAACTGAGGTGTTACTGAGATGTTATTCTGATGAAGCGCTGTGGGGAGCAAGACCCATTTTTTATGATTTTTTTTTTTTTTTTCATAAAAATATATAAAAGGAAAGGGGGGGGGGAGGGAGGGGAGTTTGAAAAACCATGTACAAAAGAAATAGATGAAAACAAATAAGTGAAAAAAAAATGAAATAAAAATAAGAAACAAAATCATAAAAGAATAATAATAAACAGAAAAAAAAAAGAATCGATTGGATTGAGATTGAGGTGGCAAATCAGATCAACATCGATTGAGTTGGCGGTGGTCAATCGAGATTAATGGCGGTGCTAATAATTGAGATTAATCAAGTTAGGCAGAATCAAAGCATCGGAGACTAGCAGCAGTAGTCGAATGCAGAAAGCGGTTGGGGTAGAAGTTGCAGTCGGATCAAGATCAAAGTGGCACTAATGATTGAGATCAAACGAGTTGAAGGTGGCGGTGAAGATGAACAAGGTCGGAGTCGATCAGACAGAGATTAGCAGCAGGAGACAGTTGGACCAAGACAAGGGGATTGGTCAGAGTTGATTGAGTCAAGAGTGTCGGCGGTAATCGAACAAGACAAAGAAAGTGGTTCGGGTGATAAAAGGAAGGTAATTTAATAAAAAAAAAGAAAAGAAAAACGTTACAGTTGCGTACTCTAACCGTCATCCCAGGCAAGGAGCTGATGCCAGATATATTGCGTCACACAGACGCTACAGTACTGTAAATTTGAATGCGTCACCTACATACTTCAACACCCTTGAACACCATCTCAATCTCACGACTCATCCTTCCTCTCACAACTCAGACTCCTCAACACATCTACTCCCAAAATCTCGATTGTCATGGACTATTTGGATCCTGATAATCATCCGGAAGCCATTGGTATGGCCATTTTGCATATGCTCCCAGTGCATCAAATCAGAACATACAGACGCGTCTGGGAATCAAGTGGAAGGCTTATGGATTAATTGTGGAACTCGCAGGCATCACATGAAGAGAATGTGTGCTGAACCCCAAGACTTGTCCACACTAAAGGAGTTGTCTGAAGACTTTTGCACCAAGGCTTGTATCAAAGATGCAGATCTAGCATTTCATGTTCTTTTGGAAGCTGATGATATGTCTTCCACCATCAGCGCCTTCGTCTCCAACCTCACTCCTCGCTCAACTCAAGCAAGCCCACTCACGTCCAAGCTCAGTCTGTACCTGGAAAGCTTCACCTTTCCAAAGCCTTGTACTCATTCATTTAGATTGTGTGACTAAATCTGGAGATCGTGGTGATTGATCAGCTTGGTACATGGACTTGATGACTTCAATTGACCAAACCATCGGAAACAAAATCTAAACTATCCACCTACCCTCCCCTTCCAAAAAAAAGTCTCACTTTTGTAATGGTCGAGCTTAGGTTCCTTCATGAAATCAACCCAATATAAGCATAAGGTGATAGATATTACTTCAAAGAAAGCGAATTGAGATTTTTAATTGTCAAAAAGTGAGACAAAAGAATTCCACGAAGGGAAAAGAGAAGGAGATGAGGTCCAACTTCAGACTATAAATAGAGGAGTGATACGCGTCTGACGGGTTGCTCGTCTCAGTCGAAGTTCACCTAACTCTTCAACTATGAGTAGAAAATGAATGAAAAAGACATTTGAGATGGTTATCAGAAGTGAAATATGACACAAGACATAGCGGAATACAACTGTAACATGAGTCACGTGTACGGAAACTTTTGAGAAGAGATATTTAAGAAAAGAAAAACATCAAATCATTACAACAAGTTGGTTGTGGATAGTGCTCATATCCTTTCTATTGAACATTCTTCTACTTTGAGTGATATATATATACAGCCATTCTGAAAACAAATGCCCTGCCTATAGATTTTGTTTTTTCTTTTTTTAATTATCTGCAGGCTATTATACATTCCTGAATTGGCTTGAATTGAGTACCAAACTCAAAAAGCTGAAACCCTTGTGCTGCAACAACCCCTCATCAGCATGCCTCCACCCACATTCAATCCATCACTCCTCACCACCTCTCAAGCATCACTTCTCACCACCAGAAGTAACTGAAAGTCCTGAGAATTGCCTGTTATGAGGAAACCAACCATGAGCAAACCAATTCAGGTAAGTGTTTAGCAGTGGACCAAAAGTCAACTCACAAGGGTTTTGGCTTTTTGAGTTTGGGACTCAATTCAAGCCAATTCAGGAATGTATAATAGCCTTCGGATATTTGAAAAAGAAAAAGAAAAAAAAATCTATAGGCAGGACATTTATTTTCAGAATAGCTGTATATATGCTTGTTTTTATTTATTGATCTTGAGCACACTTCTTTATCCTATTTGCTTTTTTTTTTTCTTATGCTTCATAAACTATGAGTAGCCAACTTTTGTTATAGTCAAAAATGATAAAAAGGTTTTGTTCTTCACATCTACACATCTTTGTTTTTATTTTTATTTTTATTTTTTGGTATATTTCTTTCTCAATTTTGATTTTGAAAAGAATTTTTTTGTTTGTTTGTTTGTGAAATAAGGACACAGATGCTCTGTTGAGATTTTTGTGTCACTCTTGCTCATCCTGGCTCAGAGATTCATCTACTTTCAGTCAACACAGCCCCTGTCTGTGAGTTTTTAGTCAATGTTCATCCAAGTTGGCAGGTAACGCTGAGTTAGTGTAGGTGACACTTTCAAATTTACAGTACTGTAGCAACTGTTGCTACAGCCTAGTACTGTAGTGTCCATGCAATGCTACATCTGTAGCATCAGCTCCTTTTCTGGGGTGTGTTAAACCATAGACACCTTAATGAGGAATTCATGGATGTATATAAGTCCTGTAAGCGGAAACTTTGTTTCTGGGGTGTTTCTCATGATTCAACTTGACAAAAAAACTTGTGTGGGCTGTGCCCTCTTTTGTGGAAGGTATACACACCCTCTTTTTTCCAAAAATTTGTTGTACCAGCCTTGGGTTGAGGATATATAGGTAGGTGGAGAGACTTCTGGTACAGGGAAAAAGCAGCACATTATCATATAAAAATCATAAATGCACCTTTTAAGCAATCCTCCTCTCAGAAATTGAAACACTTAAATCTTTTTTTTTAGTGTGGTCCAATAAATATCTTGCCCCTTATGAATTCTTTAAGGAGACTAGAAGGCCTTTGTTACTATTCATTTTCTTACCATTTTTATTCATATGTCCCTTTTGAGTATTCATTAGATACTCAACCCTTGTCCTGGTATACTATAAAAACTAGTTGGGTCCAAAGCTTTCTAGAATGGTTGGGAAAGAGCAGTATCCCTAGCCTTAGGATAGTTTGGAATAGTTTGAACAAGGATAGTCATATTATTAGTAATTTTTTTTTAAAAGCCTCCTTTCTTATCGGAGAAACTTTACCCCCCCTCCCCTAATCCAAGTCTTTAATAATTTAGAGCTATCAATACTTATCCCTCATATAAATTTCTCTTTTAACTCTGTCTTTACAAAACCCTCAAGCTTCTCAATCCTCATTCACTTCCACAAAATAGTAAATGACTCTTTCCAAGTCACACTTGCTTTAATTTACAATTGTTCATTTTTTTTGAATTATCTGTTCCTCAAAAAAGCTCAGCTTTATCTTAGAGTAGGCTAGTTAACTTCATTTTAGAATTATCACCCCCAGTAGCTTTCAATATTAGTTGTGTGGTGTGTGTGTTTTTCTTTGTTTCCTACTCAGTTTCGGCTGGTTTCCAACTAGAGATCTCACACTGCTGCTACTGGGGGCTAAACTCAACTGAAACAAAGAACCTCATCAGCATGGTCCTCAAGCCCCAAATCATCTTTAGCCATATGGCTTGGTTCAATACATGCACAGAAAAAAAAATTGGAGGAAACATTTTGCCCACTGCAAACTGCAGCAATCCACACCCTGTCCATATGAAGGTGACTTTTTGACAAGAGCACATGGTGTCATGTTTGAAATCACCTCAGAATCCCTCTCAAATCCAGTGCCTT
>MU167291.1:18738-42111 GCA_015951145.1 Cronartium quercuum f. sp. fusiforme G11 | reverse complement strand
ACTGTGCAGTGATACACAGGCATACAGTACACACCTTTCAGTGCATGGTGCATTCAGCAAAAAGAAAAGGAAGTTACTTCGCATAAAGGGAAGGCTCATGTGCTGGCTCTGGGTAAAAAATGAGAACAATTAGAGAACTAAAAAAGTTCTTTGTCTGCTCTCATTGACAAGTCACCTTGATACGGACAGGGTGCCAGCTAATGTCAAGGGCTTTTCAAGAATCACCAGTGATTCACTTAACTCATGCTGCTAGATTTTTTTCTTTCAAAGATCAAGCAATACACAGTATTCATACTTTTATATACAAATCATTGACAGCAGCAGAGGGTCACCCAACAAGATAAATCCTGGAAAACAAGTTGATACTTTATTGAACAGTGCACCTAAGCTCTATACACCTACTACTGAGAAAAAACTGACCTAGTTCTACCAACAGAGAAACCCTTTTGAGATAGTTTACCATGACCCCAAACCTCCATGGCACAACTTGAAATGACAATTAAGCAACATAGGGGAGAAGAGTGAAGAGGTTGCCAAGAAGATACTCCAACAAGTGGAGACCAAGACAAGAAAGGGTGCATGTGTCATATTTACTGGCAGATCTTTTCAACCAGATTTGGGAAGCATTGCAGCAGTGGCAATGCAAACTTTTACCTTTAGTTACATGTATGGACCAATGACAGGGATCTCCAATCATGAACTAGAGGCTATGAGGCTAATTATTGCCTTAACCAATTTCGAAAACATCATGGCTGAGTTCCCAACTTCTTTCAAGTTCCTTTCCCTCTTCAGTGACAGCCAAGCTGCACTCAATCTATTGGCAAAACCCTTTCAACCCAAGTCCCTCTGATACTTAGCACAATACCTACACAAAGCTTAAATCTCTCTATACTGGATGCCAGGACACAAAGGAATAGAACTAAATGAGAAGGCAGACATGTGAGTCAGCCATAGAGATTGATAAGCAAACATAATTCTTTCAATCCCTTGTCAAATCCAAATGTCTAAATTGAAAAGTCTCAAAAGTCCTGGAGGTGCTCTATGCTACTAACCTGGGATGAGCAGGTTACAATTGAGAAGTGAGCAGGGAGTTTGACAAATGAGAGGTTGAGGCAATGGCTCAACAGAGGAGACTGACCTGCAGAGAGCAGGTAACAAAAGTGGAAAGAAAAATGATTAAGTTAAGAAGATCTGAATGGAAAACAGCACACTGTCAGAAAGTCATTTCCTGCCATCACATCACATAGAGAAAAGAAAAACATGGACAAGGGATGCAAGCAAAAACAGGATTTACTCTTCTCTGATTCTCTTTTTTGATGAGGAAGAGAGAGAGAATCAGAGATAGTGAAAAAGAAAACAGATAGAGAAACTGAGACAGTGCATGGGCCTCCTCTGTACTAACCCATGGACCTTTTCCATACAACTAAAACATTCTTAAACTGGCTATTCTTAAATTTTTTAAGCCCTACACCCGCAAGAAGAGATTGAGAATAAAGGTTGTAAACCTTATGTATCCCAACATAAATATGATTATTAGACTTTTGGATTCAACAGCTGACTCAGCAGTTATATGAGAGAGAGAAATTCTGAGTATAATCAAGTTAGGTCTTGTGAATGAAGATACAGAGAAAACAAAGTATGTAGTGCAGCAAATACATGAGATACACTTTATCAGAAATCACAATACATACTGACAAGACAAAGTGGCCAGACAAATGGCAGAAGAAGACAAGGATAGACCAATTCTACCTCCCAGCTTAGGAAATCATTTGCTGTATGCTGAACAAATGTTCACAACAAAGGGAGCTGAGCCAGTATTCCATCTCCAAACACTGAGCACCAAGATAGCTGATGGGTTGAATGAATTAAAAGAGGGAAAAGCATCAGTAAATTCCAACTGAGATGTGGACATAACACTTTATGGAAATACTTATACCAAACCAGCACTGAATCCTAGTGTCAGCTTTTAGCTTGATGTTAAGATAGGAGACTGAATGTAAATGATTAATAATCAGCCCACTTCCATATTAGGCAGTACACTTTTCATCCAGGACGTCCTTTCTTCAAATCTGTACTTAAAACCAAGCCCTTTAGCTTTCTTGTTTCTTTATCTTCCATCTACCAAATGACCATTAATTATTTTCATCCTAATCTTCTTTTGAGTTATCTTTGTTTGACAATGTTATAAATGCTCATGTTTGACTCAGTAGGCTACTATAGTGTATAATGCTATGCAACATCGCACTTTTTTTTTAAAAAAAAAAACAATGGGTAGCCCGCTATGCAAAAACAGCTTTTTCTCGACTCACTCACTATATTTGAAAAAACGCATCCCCAGGCCTGATCGGACACTCACTAAAAACAGGACGTTGCTACGGATACTCCAAGTTAAAGCCATCATATGTGTTGTTTTGTTGATGGAAAATTCGAAAAATTTCCTACGGTTCAGACAGATTACTTTCTCTTGAAGGTTGTTGGTACGAAATAGCGACTCTAAAAATTATAACCGAGTTATTAAACAACCCCAATTAAACCGGTCAGAATTTTGAGATCCGCTCAATGATGTTTTGAATATTGTAGGACCCAATTCTTGCAGGTTCTTGCACAGCCAACACTGAACAGTAAAAAACAAAAAAAACAAAAAACTACCCAGTACGTATCAGTTTTAACAAGATTTTGTGACTTGATTTGGATTGTTTCTCACAATGATGACCTCGAACAGGATTCCAAACAGCTCACACACAAGCATTCTAACATGTCATTCAAAAATACATATGTACATCGCAAAATAATAATTTACATACAATCATTCAACAATGATCTGATTGACATAAACTTTTTGAGCCCGCCCTCTCCCTGCATGTCGGCTTGTCAAACGCGCTAGTCGTGGGTCAACTATAACCAATACCAGCCACCCAGATTTCAGCATATGTAGATGCAAAAGGCTTTTCCAAAACCATCTGGTCTCAGGCGGTTGAGTTTGCTAGGAACACATGACCACCATTCAACTCAATCTTTAAATGAACCAATTGATGTACATGAGAATGGACCAAGCTAAACAGCATTAAAGGATTATACAATGCTTCTATCTATTCCTCAATCAATTGAGAGTTCCTTCTTTAACTTTACTATTAATGCCCACTCATCCTTTGATACTTCCGACCTAAACACATTCTTCAAGACGTCTATCGATTGTCTAGAAATCTGACTCATCAATTCATCCTTATCATCAAATTGTCGACCGTATGTCATAGCCGATTGATAAGACGCGTGCTCAATTTTGACCGCGACTCCGGCTCCAGCTTGTTCCCGCTTCACTGTTTGGGCTGCCTTATGGTTGATCTCGAGTGAAGTACTGCGAAGTCAAATGAGTGATGTGAATTGAGATCGGCATTGATCAGTTATCATGAAGAGATTACTGATGAAGAGTTGGATTTAGATTTGTTTGCTCACACTTTGCCCAGAGGTACTGTCGTCCGCTTTTTGGTGACTGGGTCTACCTTGACTACACATAATGGTGTGCCTACTTTCAATATACCTTCAAGAATGTCACAACCAACGATAATTGCTAATGAAGGCAGGGAAACAGCAAGCGAAGAAGGTAAAGTAAAGTGGGTCAGTGTGACTGTTTAGCGATTCCAAGTTTTGACACCACATATTCCACTCACGGTCACGTTTCGCGAAGACCTGAATGATTTTAAGCCGACAGGGCCATACGGCAATAGGAGCCGAATCGATCCGCTTAGCCTCAAGGATATTAGCATTATAGGCAGTAAATGCATCGAATAAATGATAGATGATGTCGGCTGTATGAGATTCAAGAATATTGACGAACAGAAATTACTTGGGCTGATGATTTCATTACTAAGTTTGGAAGTGAAGATGTTCCAATAACCCGGGCGATCAACTTTTAACGTACCTTTAAATATTTTTACCCCGGTTTCTTCAGCAAGCTTTTCAGCGTCCTTATCGATAGGCACATCGAAAGCTAGGAGAACCGCCAATTCTTTCGCTTTTTCAAGCATTGTACCTGCACGCATCACATCCCGCTTATATACTGGACCAATGTTGATACCCGATACCTAAATTCCGTATGCAATCAGCTGAGTCAGCGTCGTTATAGTTTGCATGAATATAAATCAAGTACTGACCGGAATTTTGCTGGTCCTCAAAAACTCCAACAAAGCTTCCAAGGAACCCAATGTTGATGCTTGAACGCAAACACCTCGACCAGATTTGTCAATGCTATTCATCAGATTTGTCAAATCACCCATCACTTCCTCTTTCAGGTCTTCCTCGTCGTCGTCATCCGTCAAGAGAAGCAGTCGCGAACCAGCGATAGCCTTTTCAAGATCTGGTGCTACGATCTTAATCCCGAGTGCGGCTTTCACTTCTTTGTGGTGCACATATTGTCCCTATCGATATTGAAGATATCGCGAACAAAACAAAAAAAGGTTAACCAATCAAAACTAGCTTCGGTTGGAACCAAATATAGAACAAACCTTGATCCGGAGTTCTTTCATAGGTTGAGGCGTGAGCAGTGCTCTTATCTGGGTCACAATTGGCCCATTAAGACCACATACCACAATTCGATCGCCCTCACGCAAGATTCCGTTCGAAAGAACAATATCAATGGTAGTTCCTAAACCTTCGATGACTTTGACCTCTAGTACAGTACACTCGAGCTCCGATAGATACATCAATCGTTCAGACATTCGTTCTTGTGTCAGTTTGATCAACAACATTAGCAGATCAGGAACACCTTCGCCGGTCACAGCCGATGTAGGAACCAGTGAAACGTTTTTTGAGTAATTCGTATTGTCATAATAAGGTACCGCGTTAAGACCTTGTTCTGCGAAAGCGACGACAACTGACTCTAATCGATTTGCAAACTCTTTTTGAACAGGTCGAACTTGCTTTGAAAGTGAATCTCGAAATGAGTTTTCGCGAATAGCCTTCCAGCCATACAAACGATCGATCTTATTTAATGCTACGATGAAAGGCGTTTTCTTATCCCGAAGTAACTTTAGCGATTCTATTGTTTGTTGCTCTAATCCGTGCTATGCAATGCGATGATCGAGGAATGTGAGTGTCTCTAATGAACAATTTCGGAAGAAGTTCAAAAGATTACAAACCATAATATCTACAACAAGGATGGCAATATTACACAGTGAGCTACCTCGACTCCGCAAATTAGTAAATGACTCGTGTCCAGGTGTGTCAATGACTAGTAAACCAGGAAGCTTATACTCCTTCAAATCATGTTCGGCCAGTACTGATGTTTTACGCTTGATAGCTTCCATGGGGAAGAATGTAGCACCGATTTGTTGTGTAATTCCACCCGCTTCACCTTCTTGTACGTTTGTTTGTCGAATCTATGTCAGAAATAGAAATACCTTCATTAAATTCGGATAAAAAAAAATCAAATGAAGGGTAGAAAGAAACAACGAACCTTATCAAGTAATTTAGTCTTGCCTGTGTCAACGTGTCCTAGAATACAACATATCGGACTTCTCATATCTTCAGGCTTTCTAGCCGCAAGTGCCTCTTCGTGCCGCTTAGCTCGTCGTGCCGCTGCCTCCGCTTTACGCTGTGCCGCCATCTTTCGAGCTGTAGACATTTTCCTCTCTTCACCTTCATCTGAATCATCATCTGAATCGTCGTCTGAGTCGTCTGAATCATCCGAGTCTGTATCGGAGTCATCTTCATCTGAGTCTTCATCCGAGCCTTCCGAATCCCTATCCTCGGACTCATTTACCGTTCCTACTGCTTTCGCTCCGCTGTGTACTCCTGCTTTACCCTTGATTGCTTCATTCGGTTTCTGAACCTTTGTGTTGGTAGTGGCGGGCTTTGTTGCTTTTGTAGGAGCGGTCTGCGTTGGCACCGGTTTGGCGGATGCGGATGCTGGTAGTTTGGCTTTAGAGCTGGGCACTGCTGACTTAGCGGCTTGATCACGTGAATCTCCAACCTTCGCAGCGACATCCTCTTTTTCACTCTCAGCTTCCCAATCGTCCTTAATCCCATCACTTTCAGCGTCCCAATCATCTTTGACGTCATCGGCGGCTGGAGGCGGGACCTTTTCAATGACTGGAGCCACTGGTGGTGATTCAGGTTTGTCGTGACTAGAAACCTCGGGCTCCGTGATTTTGAGATCACTAACATTGGGTAGATCATCCTGTTTCAATACTACCGCTAGTGGATCTTTTTTACCACCCTTCTTTCGGTTACTATAGACAGGCTTCTTCGAGGCGGATGGAGGTGCAGCGTCGCCTCGCTGCTGAAGTCCAGCCACTTGAATACCCGAGGCTACCAACGCTTTCATTTTTGCTTCTGCGGCAGCCTTTTCAGCCTTCTGCTTGGGAGTCAACAGTTTTCCTGCTTTTCGCAACTCTTCCTTCTTGGCCTATCACATAGTTTGAACATAAGATCATGTGTAATCTTGGTGATCTAGTCCAAAATCCTCACGAGCCCTGATTTCTCGAAAAAAAAAAAAACTCACCTTTTCTTTTTCTTTCTTCCGAGCCTTCTCCTCTTCCTTTCGCTTCTCTTCTGCTGCTGCTTTTTCCTCCTCCTCTATTCGTAAGCGTTCTTCTTCCTCGGCTTTTGCTTTTGCTTCGGCCTCTAGTCGTTGGCGCTCCTCCATAGCGGCCTGATGACACGCGAGTATCAATGCACATGACCTCATCACTTGATTGATCAAGTTGCCAATCATTACTTACTCTCAATGCACCCAATTTCCCTCCAACTTTCTTCTTTGGCTCCTCTTTAGTCGCATCTTTCTCTCCCGCTTTCTTCTCTGATTTCAATCATATATTGTTCCATATCAGCCATCGAATGTTTGACTTACCGATGATAGTGATAGAACCGGACATATCACTTACTCTTTTTCTTTTTATTTTTCGATGCGGCAGTCCCGCCACCGGCCTCGTCTTCCTCCCCTTCTTCGTCTTCTGCTTCTGGTCTAGGGGCGTCGGCTGGGTTGGGCGAATCAACATCGGCTTGAAAGGCACTCGGGATTTCGGTAACGGTTTCATCTTGACCAGGACTGAGAGAAGTACCGGTGGCTTTTTTGGCGGCAGCTTGAGCCTTTTTTTTAGCTTTTTCCTTCTCCTTTTTTAATCTTTCCTTTTCTTTCTTCGATAACAACCCATTCGAACCCGCTGTCTCTTTTTCATCACCAGCTGGGGTTGTAGGTGTCGGAGCTTCGGTCGCTAACTTTGCTTCAGCTTCCTCGCGAGCTTTCCTTGCGTTTTCCAATAAGGTATCTTCATCAACATCATCCTCGATCAAGTTTTGCTTTTTCCCGCCTTTCTTCTTTACTTTTTTTGCTTTCTTTTTATCATCCTCATCTTCAGGATAGAGTTCATCAATCGTAAGCTCGACAGGTTTTGAGGGTGGTGAAGTAATGTCGTCGACTGGATCTTCATCGACATTTTCATCGCTAGATAGATTCGCCTTGGTCTTCTTAGCTTTTTTCTGTGAGCCAAAAACAAACAAAAAAGTGATAAGGGTTCAAGCAATTATAAATTTGATTACATCAGTCACCTTGGTGTAAAGCCTTGCGAATCAATTGTAAAAAAAAATAGAAAAAAGTGTATTATTAAACCTGCACCTTATCCTTCTTGGTTGTTTTAGTTTTGGAAGAGGAAGCGTTCTTAAGTGTACTCATTAAACCTCCATAATCTTGTTCCTCATCTTCCTCAGCGTCCTTCGGCTCATCTTGGTCGGCCATCTCATCTAAGGCAGCGTACGCGAAAGCGGATGACTTCAATGATTTACCTTTCTTTTGAATGGGTAAATCATCTTCTTCATCGGATCCTAAATCAGGATTGGTCAACGAAATCGTGGACTTCTCTTTGCCAGCCCTTTGCGAAAGGAAAAAGAAATTCACGTATCAGAATGATAAAATTTAGGTAGGTTTGTTATCATGAGTAATCAGAAGATACTAACCATAGTTCGTCATCATCCCCTTTTTTACCCTTCTTGCCTTTCTTTGGAGGCATTATCTCTACCTACGTGGAATTTTGAAATTTTCTCGATCTGATGAGTTGGAAAAGTTATGACGAGCTGATTTCTGATTTCTCTTGGGTTTGTTTTCTTGTTTTCTTGTTTTTGTTTTTGTTTTTGAGATGGGATTAATTTTGTTCAATTCCAAAAGCTGAAGCAGTGGTAAAATCTTTTTTCTTTTTTTTTTTTTTTGCCCTAACCCTACCCTGAAACGCCCGACAAAACCGTCAATCAATTAAATCCTAATCTGTCCTCACTCTCTCCCTCACAAATTCTCCTCATCGAACTGGTCTCGACTCAAATCTTCAAGCAGTTTATTTATTTATTTCAAAAACATGAACCAGTCGCCACCAACGCTGGACCACGAGCACTCCACTTACGTTGCCGTTTTGACTAATTCAACATCTTCGGCCTTGGTCGGGGAAGCCATATCTACGAAGCTTTCACCTATTCAAGTGAAGTGTCTCGGCCAAGTTGGGCAACTGAAGGACGAACTCTTATTCGAAATCTCAATCCCAACTAGGGCTCTCTTTAACGATCCACTTCGATTATCGAAGTTTAAAGATGATTTATCTAGCATTGAATCTGTTGTAAGGGTTGAGGTCATACAACCGCCCACTCAAAGGTCAAAGAGGATGTTTGAAGGTGATACTCCTATCACCCCGAATTGAACCCCAAACATGAACTCAACTTCACTTGCACTCTTGGCTTTGAGTACGATATATACGATCAATATGATTTGGTTGCTTTTAAACCAGTTATTTGAACATCGAGATTTCGAAAACGTAATTTCTTATTGTGACGCCTCTTTTTCCCCCAAAAACGAGTTCGCACGTCCGCTTTCCGTTATATCATGGCACAACCGAATTATGAGGTGACATATTTTTGATGGGCTTATCTCCATTCCAATCCTGGTTTCAGTCTCTCTCAGATTGAATGGAGCTTTACAATAAGCGATTTTGAGAAGAGATAAAAAAAGTCCAAACATAACAACTCCCGCAAAGCCATAACAATAGTCGGTTGTCGCAAGCGGTTTCCATTTTTGTTTTGTTTTTTGGTCTTCATATATTCCTCAGGGATCTGGCTGGCATATATCTCTGTGGTATGTGGTAGAGCTTGCCCGAATCGCAGCAGAAAGTTCCAAAACAGTAGGGCAACTGACTATATACAAATATGTACATTATGACCTTCCCAAGACTATTCTTTGAAGATTGCAGGCCTGAATGGGTGTCCTGAGGGATATACGAATCGGAAATTGGTTCAGTCATTCACCAAGATGGAGCTTGATAATGATGATATGTTTCAAACAAAATCATTTGCTCAGAGTCGTTTCCGGGGTTCAGTGTTACCGACTTGCTGCGATAGCACAACCCTCACTTTCTGACGACATCTGAGAGCAATTTATATACTCAAGAGCTTGAAGAGTTCTTCTTCATATGTATTCACCGGCCGGGCTACTACCCAAAGGGTGGTAATAACATCGTGACTCTTACCTTAGGATCTACTCGTGCATCTCCATTCTCATTTTTGAACACTGTTGCTCAACATCACGATGGCGCTCATGTTGATGGCTGGTCCAAGTCGAGTTTATGGATCAAATCATGAACGCGCAAATTTGATGGGTGGCCGTCTATAACCACAACTTTCTTTAGCTAGGCTTGCCCGCTTCCTTGGCAAAAATGAATCAAGCATAGCTTGATCGTCGAATTGAATTTACCAGACCATGAGAAGAAATTCGATCCGCATAGACGGAAGAATCAGGTCTCGTGCCTCACCAACTGACGCAAGGCACACATGATGATCTGTAGTCCCCAAAGGTTTTACTTCAGTTCTCGACCAGACCGCAGCCAAAAAGCGTTCCTTTGCTAGTTGAATTTATGGGTACTTCCCGTGGAGCTCATTATTCCTAACTTCAAGACCAGAGAGATTTGATGCCTTTGAAATTAGACTTCATGTTTGACTATGAAGTTTTTTTTTTTTTTGGCTAGCTCAAATAGATTGCTTATCGTTCTGTCGGTTCATCGAGTATAGTAGATAGATTGAACAACAGGGCATTTGATCGACCGGACCAGCCTCTCATGTTCCTAATTGCCTGAGGCAACCTTTGAAGATTATTGTGATAAAAGGAGTGCGCATCGAGTTTCAAGAAGCCGAAAGGAATGTCGATGCGTTCAAGCTCAACAAAGCTTTAGAACTATAGACAACCGCACAAATTATTTATTTTTCACTTTCTTTCATATCCCCCTTCCTCATTTAATATTTTTATAATCTTTCGCCCAACTCAATCTAAATATTCTTGAAAACCTCACTTTACATTCATTTTGAATTTCACTTGGGTCTTCATCTCTCTCAAATTTCAATTAAATATCAAGCCCTTGAATTAAGAGGCAATCTGTTGAAATGGTTTTAATTATCGCCCGACATATGTTCGGGCGTCTCCTTTTTTCATACCTCACCATCTCCATCGTTTCGAGTCAGTTTGCCATTCCTCTTGGGCCCAGGTCGCACAATGGAGTTCTCAACATGGCCGTCAAACGTTCTCCAACTGAAGCTGTGGTCGACTGGGATAGCCTGAAGAGCGCAGCAAGTCGAACGCAATCGCGATACACGAAAAAGAAAATACCCAATCCAAACAATTTTTACCACCGTCGCTGGATCGCCTCCACTAGTTTACCTCAAGCCCTAAGAGACCTACAAGCGATGTCAAATCATCAATCAACAAATTCGTACACCCAACAGACCATCCCA
Organism: Cronartium quercuum f. sp. fusiforme G11; assembly: GCA_015951145.1. Taxonomy (NCBI): domain Eukaryota; kingdom Fungi; phylum Basidiomycota; class Pucciniomycetes; order Pucciniales; family Coleosporiaceae; genus Cronartium; species Cronartium quercuum. The sequence goes on along the minus strand of MU167291.1, from coordinate 31,356 downwards.
CAGGGTTTGGGGCTCGTGCGAGTTTCATCCGAGCCAGCAGAAAACCCCGCTAGCTATAGCTCTCTGGACTTGCAAAAGGGAACCGCCTTCGCTAGATTAGGACTGTCCCGAGGAACGCGATACATTCATCATCAACACGGAAAAGGACGGTTCAAAAAAGTTCAAAGGCCTTTAAATGGGACAGATCGTCTACAGAAAAATTCAGCTAAAACCACCGGAGGTCATTTTACAGGCTTACGCAATGCGTCCGAAACTAAGTCAAACATCGCCAATAAACCGAGTGTTATTACAGGTGATCAACGTAGAGCATCTTTGTTATCACCGTCAAACTCTCAGTCATCCAATAGTCATGCAACTCAACTCATTGATAGTACCTCGGATAAAGGTGATATAGAGTTTTATGGTCAGATTCAGGTCGGAACACCACCGAAGAATTACATGATTGACTTTGATACAGGTTCATCCGATATGGTAAGAAGGTTTTGGAAACATTCTTCTTCTCTTTTTTCACTAAATAGCTGGATCCACAAAGAGTTAATCTGCGTCTTACGCAAATTTTTCAAGCTTGGATTGATCCACTGACGCGCGTGCTGTTTTTTTTTTTGTGTGTTCAATCCCACCACCTTTCGTTTGAGTAGTGGATAAAGTCTTCGATGTGTAAAAAAAATTGTGGAAAAGCGACCGCTAATAAACACATGTACTACAACCCGGAATCATCATCTACGTCAATCGCAATGAATCAAACGTTCAAAATTGCTTACGGAGTAGGTGGTGTTAGTGGAGTGATGTTCAAAGATAGTGTATCCGTATCACAATTCAACGTTCAAAATCAAGCGTTCGCATCTTGTGATATGCTTTCTGAAGACTGGATCAATGATCCTGCTGATGGAGTATTGGGCTTGGGTGATTGAAATTCCATTGCTATCTATTTCATTTTATAACAAAAGTATCATCTCACTCATTTCTTCTCGTACAGCTTTTGAGGCTATTGCTACCAGTCATGCCAAACCGTGGTTTTATAACGCAATCTCTCAGAACCCTACTTTAGCACAAGCAGGTTCTGAAATGTTTTCCTTCGCTATGGGACGGTGAGTTTCATGAAACACCTTTTTTAATATTTGAACGTACGAGTCACATTTCGGATATCGATGGCAATGCCTTTTGTCTTTTCTTATGCATTTATTCTTAGCTTCGCTACTGGATCTTACGGTCAATCTGAACTCTTCATTGGAGGGCAAAATCCACAAAAATATCGTGGCGCATTCCAATGGGCTCCATTAATCTCTCAAACCTATTGGCAAATTAAGCTGGCAAATTTATATTGTAATAACGGCACTAATTCCAAATTTAAAGTACCTATCGCACCTACGACGGCTATCATAGATAGTGGTACTACTTATATTGCGGCCCCGGGTGATCAAGCCAAAGCGTTTTGGGATAGTGTACCAAATTCTTCGACAAATCCTGGTGATGGGTTTTATACCTTTCCTTGTGATCAAAAGATTCAGATGACGTTCGATTTTGGTAACGGTTTAGAACTTCTGGTCAGCGATTTAGATATGAATGTAGGTCTTATTTATGCTCGCGAATCTTTCTTTGTTTTTTTTTTGAAAAAAAAAAATCGAACATGTTTCAGACTGAGACTGATCTTCATCCTCATGTTCCCACTCTACGTAACATCTTTCAGCTAGGAAAGGTCTCGCCTGAAAGTGATCGTTGTGTTGGTGCTGTTTTCAGCGGCGAAACCGGAGGCGATTGGATCCTAGGTGAGAAGGTTCTCTTACCTTCATGGTAGAACTGGATCTTTGCAATGACCAACAAGGCTCACATTCACTCAACTTGTCTCAAATTAAAGGTATCTCGTTCATGAAGAGCTACTACACAACGTTTGACGTGAGTACAACTATTTTTTTCTTGTTTCACTACTTCCTTGTGCGTGAAAAAATTGATTTGACTGATATTTTGTTATGCATCCGCTTGTGTGATCGTTATTCCAACATAGTTTGGAGCTTCGAGAATCGGTTTCGCCCTCCCAAGCTATCATTGAGCCAAACTCATTCCTCGCTGCGCTGTGAATTTCCTTCAACCCCTAGTATTGCTCTTTCGGATCCAATTGTAGGAAATCAGTTTCTGATCCTACCCTTATTTTAGGATTTTTTGAGCGCCTGCTCCTTAAAGTGATGATGAGATTTTATTCTCCTTCTGTTCCATTGAAAATTTTGTCTGTCTTGATAGTGCCACCAGATAGCAATTCCTTGAACAATCTGGCAAAAATCGTTTATCCCATCAAACATAGCGCCTTCACTGCACATTCTACCATGTGTCACCGCAGTAGTGAGATAGCATTGTTGGTAACATAAAATACGCATCTAAATTATATTTCTCCGTTCACAAGAGCTCCTCATCGTACTCAAGCAAATGATTGCCAGGCGTTCCATAAATTTGCTGATGAATGCCAGCAGCAATTAAAGTCTCAAGTCAGCACAATATGTAAAGATATACCAATATTGATTTATTTCATATCAGCTTAAAGTACCAACTTAGTTATTTAGTTTGTCTCTTAGTGATACAGGTAGCTACTCTCAATCTCTTCATAGTATTGATGATTGAAAGTACCAAGTGAAAGCGAAGGTGAAGGTTAATGAACAAATATTAGTGGTGAGAGTGAAAGGGATGGGAAAACCTTGGAGGATCAGGCGCGTAAACGTTATATTGAGTGTTTTATTTCTTTTCAGGTCTGAGCGTGAAAGTTGTATTGAGCTTTGACTCTATTCAGGTCTGAGATGTATTGTGGCAAGGGACTACTCTTTTATATGTAAGAGACTCCACGACTACTCTGATTCTCTCTTCTTTCCTCATCGAATTGAGAATCAGAGTAAGTCATCTTTTCAGTGTTCATTTCTTTTGTTTCTTCTGTGCAGTATTATAGACCTGACTGCCTTGTCTTAGATTTATATTTTTTCTTCAGTTTCTCTTCTTGATTCCTGCACTTTGCAGGTCAGACCTTTTTCTGTCGAGCCTCCACCTCGACACACTTTTTCCATCTCACTATCTATCTTGCATTGAAAAATTGAAACTTTTTTTTTATACCCTAGAATTTATGCCTCGCTACATCAACAAAAGAATTCAACATTATTGAAGGAACTAATGGAATTGTTTTAGTCAACAAGAAGCCAAACAAGAGCCAGTTTTAAGCCCAAAGCGCTGATACATACCAGGTAAATATGACATGATTTTGCTTTTTTTTTTTTTTTTTTTTTTTTTTTTAAAATTTTTTTTTTTTTTTTTTTTAAAAAAAAAAAAAAAAAAAAAAAATCTGGTCATCTAGTGAATCAGGAACCAAAAGGAGCTGTGCACGGCTTTCCAGTTGAGATGATTGAAGTAATCAAAAAGTCCAACACCCAAGTTCAGTCAACTCCTGCTCAAGACCCAATCTCACAGTTTCAGAACAATGGTATAGCAAATGCGATTTCAAAATGAATGGCTAATCACTGAATAGTTCTTATTTTGACCTTTTTTTTTTTTTTTTTTTTTTTTGTTACAAAGCTCTGGTTTTGAAAGCTGCATTCACATCTGACCATGAAAAAGCACCAAATCTAGTCATCAACACCTTTTTTGATGTCTACTGTCTCACTAGCCCAAATGATTTGATAGCGAACCTTCTAATATGTACAAACAGATTAAAGGTAAATATGTAAATATCAAAGCCAAACAATATATTGAAAGGAATTTGAGGGTCACCAAGCAAGAAGAACTTAATGATGCCCTCCTGTTTTCTTTTCTTTTTCTTTTTTTTTTTGCAGGAATATTCAAAGCAAGATATTCCCGTTTCCATTCAAATTCTGGCCACACAATTAATCAGTATCTATAAGATTTCTTGCAAATGATTCCAAGGAACAATGTAAAAAAAAAAAAAAACCCTTGATCATGTGACAGATCAAGAATTTTGATGAGCCTTACACCAAGAGTGATGGACATGATTGTACATCTTGATCAATTTGGGTAAGTGCATGTTTTGGCATGTGTGGGAACATCGCAAAAGTTTGAATTATTGAAAGATTTCATGATGCGCATTACAGTAAGCTGAGAATATTACTTGAGGGGAACATGGGGATCTCAAAGGAGTATTCTCAATACATGAACCCCAAACCTAGTGCCAAGGAAGCAAAACAAAAACTTACTCTACCAAAGCTGCAGAAGGGCTCTGGAGGTTTCGGCCAAGACAATAGTCTTTTTAAGAAACTTATAATTATTTGAGGGTAACTAAAGAGGGCTGATAAAATTAGCTTGTAACTTTGCAGCTATATATACTTTTACTTTAAAATCAGAGGCATTGTTGAAATCTAATAGGTTACCGACCTACCCTTATCAATCTCTCTCCTGCCTCTTTTCCTCGCCTCGTTTCTTTTAAATCTCTCCCACTTTCCTCTTTTATTTTTACTCGTTGTCTCTCAATCTCACTTCTCCCTGTGGAGCCAGTGAGGAGATTGCCTAAAAGACTGAGCTAGGGAACGGCCGGGATCTGCCGTCTCACCCCCCAACGAGACCAAAAGAGGTCGGACCAACCCATTACAGGGACATCACCCTGCGCCTAAGAAAGCCTGCCCTGCTTTACCAGTCTGGCGTGGCAGGACTGGCCTTACCCTAGCTTGCTCTTGACCAGCAATCAACTTACTGCTTAGCACCCAGCGGACTTCTAAATCTAACATCTCTCTGTTCTTACTTTTTTAATTTTATTCTAAATTTTTGACCTTTCTATTTTTATTTTTATCTTATTTTTTATTATTCAATTTTTATTTTTTCTTTTCTTTTTCACTTGTTCTCTCATCGGTTTGCCTTTACCTTACCGCCCGTAGCCTGCTATCAGTAGCCCAGAACCCTAACCCAGACTAACTTTAGCTCACCCGACCCTCTTGTAATCTGTTCTATCTTTACAAGCCTCCCCATTCGTGTTGTTTTTACCCATATAGGAGTAGGTAATGCACGTTAAAGATTTTTAATAAATAAATAAAAAATAAAAATAAAAAATAAAAAACAGGTTACCGACACTATCTTGCGCTCAGGATGGGCAGAAGCGATGCACATAATGGATATTGTGAGGTTGAAAACAATTCACTATCATGTAATGTCATTTGGTGTGCAGCTTTTTTCAGGTTTTGATGGTGCACATGATTACATAAATTTTCTCAAAAATAAGCCACAAAGTTTAAAAGACCACTCCCTCAAACCTTATTCAGAGTTTCTTTGCTTTGCAAATATCTTATAAATAAAATCACTTTCTTTCTAAACTTTTACATTTCACACATACACTATAAAACAGCTTCTAGAAGTACCAAGGGCTCTCCTTTAAAGAGACAAAAGCACAATCAATTCTCAAGCAATTGTTTTTTTTTGTAAACATGCCGCTGAAAAGGCTAGAATTTTTCCAATCTTCAAGGTTCTTTTGGTTTCAACTTGAACCACCCTGGTCTACCCTTGAGTACAGGGCCTAGTGGTGTATTCTCTGGCTTGAGCACACATACAACGTTTATAATTATGTTACTCCCATGGTGAATCTGAACCATATCAGATTTTTACCTATTACAGTTATATACAAATGTCATAGAAATGGAACAGGGGTTTCATAATTGATGTGCCTGGCATCTCTTAACCAGATCATGTTTGGCAATCTGTTAACTGAGATAATATCTGATTGATCCCCCAACAGGAGCATAAGTAGATCTACTTTGCGAATGTCCCAAAGACTTGTTGGTAAATTGAACCATTAAAACTATCATACATGCTGAAAGTCAGTCAACAACGGTGGATACTGAAGAGAAGGCTTACAGAGAAACCAAAAAAAACTTTTCTTCAACCTCTTTCTTCGAGAACTACAGTAGAACTAGATAACATTGCTATATACTTTACAAAAACATAACCTTCACCTTGTATATCTTCCTACCGACGCTCTTTTACAAATACTACCATGACCAACCCAGAGAAGCTCATCGCACCCAGGAAGATCCCAGTCAAAACTGTCATACTATAGATAAATAAAACTTTACGCTCAGTATCATCTCACTAAGCAACAGAGCTTGAGCGCATAAAAAATACTTACTCAGGCCACCAAAAAGCAGTGATTCTGAACCCAAAAAGTGACAAAATACTAGCGGCTAAAATCATACAGGACATTCTTCAGTCATACGAAACAAAGAAAGGCAAGAAGGAAATAATGGGAGGAACACTTACATGGAACTTCAATATCAACCCCATATCGATGATCTTTAAGTGTTAGATACCGTACCTCGTTTACCAACAGAGCCTCAAATGCAGCATGAAAAAATGAAATTTCTTGAATCCAGGCGGTACCGATTGGTAGTTTTTCTCGGTTGACCAATAGGCCAGCAAATAACAGACTGCGAGTCACAAAGACATTTCAGTATGTTTGATTGGGTATGAGTAGAGAAAGGGATGTAGACAAACTTGAAGAGCATGACCAGGCTTCCGACTAAGTTTGCCACGCCTCCGTCTGCCAACACCAAACTGATTAATAGCACAACACTCGCCGAAGTCAGATTGAAGCCAATGAGAACAAGTAAGAACTTCCAGAATTGCTCAAGACTGGCGACGAGTCCGACGGGGTAGTATACTAGCGAGCCTAGGATAAAAGGAGGGACAATACGGAGTGGGAGAAGGTCAAAGAAAGCTTTGGAAGCGAAGTAGGCAATCGGATGGTAATATCCATTGGCGCGCTCGCGCATGAAGATCAAACGTTCTTGGGCAAAGAGGGAGATGGTAGTAAGAGAAGAGAAGCCAAAGAGTGCAAGAATGAAAAAGAAGAGGCCCATTCGGCCTTGGAAGCCGCCGATGTCCATGGTCACGTCATGAAAGAGTGCAGCACATATGACTAGAGTATAAAAAAAAGGGAACTTTTCAGTTCAGCCTGTGACAACAATTCACACAATTAAAAAGGGGATCACTGACCGGCAAGCACGATTGCCAACAGGTAATGCGAGAGCATCAGCATGGGATTTCGGTACAAGTTCTTGAACGCTCGTCCGCTCAGAATCCTGAACTGTTCCCACCCGGTCGCCCGACTAACCCCCTCCGCCGTGTTCAAATCTGCGCCTGCCCTCGCACCTGCGAGTAACCGGTCATAGTCCCTTCCGAACTGCTTCACAAGATCTGAGTCTGCGAAAGCGGTCTCGAGCTCGACTAACAACTTGATATCCTCTTCACCCTCCTTTGCCTCCACATCTGTGGTAAGTTGATATAATAAAGAGAATCTCTTGAGGATTGAACTGCTAGGCTGGCGAAGTCGGCTTGCAGACTGCCGCGCGCGTAACGAGCCTGTCGGTTCATGATACATCTTGCGCGTTGTTAACTCGGTCTCACCGGGCGATTCGCCAGGGGATCGAGTCGTTGCCGCGATATTTGTCCTGGACAGATCCAGAGGTTTGAGTGGGGGAGAGTGCGCAGATGAACCACAGGGCTCGGCACTAGACTGGGGCGCGTCAGTATGTTGCTTCATGGTCAGGTCGATCAAAAAATCGGCGAGGTTATAGCCAATCGGACACGGATGACCAATCTGCTTGAAGTAATCGTGACACTGCGAGAATGCACCGGAATAAACCAGCCGGCCTCCCCTGCCGAGCAAGACGAGTTGGTCGAACAGGGCAATGATATTGCTTTGGGGTTGGTGAATAGTGAAAATAATGGTGCGCTGGTGGTTCCGGGCGAGCTTGGCGAGGGCATCGATAACGTTGAAAGCATTGAAAGAATCTAAACCAGAAGTCGGCTCGTCTAAGAAGAGCATGCGTGGACTCGTGACAAGCTCGCAAGCGATCGACACCCGGCGCTTCTCGCCCCCAGAGATTGACCGGTGACCAGACTTGCCGATAAAGGAATTCTTGATGGCCAGGATGCCAAGCTCGTCGAGCGTCTCGAGCGTCCTTAGCTTCTTCGCTTCCACGCTCATCGTCCTTGGCAGGCGTAGCATTGCCGAGCATAACACTGTCTCATAGACTGTCAGCGTGCTCAAGAGCGTATCCTCTTGATCGACATAGCCTATGAGACGTTTGAAAGCCTCGTTTGAAATCCGCTGGCCGTTGACCAAAATCTCACCCTCAACCGATCCAGCCTTAGGTTTTTTGGCAAGGATGTCCAAGAGCGAACTCTTACCCGCACCTGAGGCCCCCATGATCGCCATCATCTGTCCCGATTTGGCTTGCCCGAAAACTTCGCGCAAGACGGGCTTGTTGCCAGCCACTGAATAGGAGATCTTTGAAAACGTGAGATCTGTCGGATCGGCATTTGACTTGAAATGGTTGCTCTCTTCTGCCGGGAGACGTATCTGTCCATGAAGATAAGCTGGATACTTGTGTGCTCGATTCCGACCACAATGCCAAAACACTAAAGAGAGCATGAGCACAGACGAAAGATACGACCGATTAGGAGCTACAAGAGGAACGTGGCTCACACGAGGAAGCGAGGATGACGAAGAGGAGAGTGACAGCAATGCTGAGAGCTACGAGCTGGCTGTTGTCAGGTCGTGCGGGGGCCTTGAAACCCGGTACGAGGGTGTAGTGCATACATTCGCCTGACTGACAGTCAAGAGTAATGTAGGTATCGCCAAAGACGTCGGTGATGAGCTGGTTCATTGCCGGTTCCTCGAACTTACAACCCTGTCCATCAGAAGAACAGGAAAATTTGCCAGGTCCCTTGATCTCTTCGTGGAGGAAGTCGCCAATGTCTGAAAAGGTCGTACAGATTCTCAGAGGTACATGTGAATTGGGATATCTCAAATATCAGGCGGTCAATCATCAATTGATGAATTCTTGAACTCACCGACGCTTCCAGATTCGCCGCAGAGCATCCGGCCGGGTACGCACTTGCACTGCATCTGGGAACACTCGTTTGTCGTTACATTTATTCCGCCCTCATAGCCGACCTGGATCGATTGTCGACACTGATCGAACGCACAATAGAATGACTCAATGCCACCGATCCAGAATTGAAACTGACAAGCCGCCGTGTTCATATCGCAGGTGAAGGAGACCTGCGGTGGGCGATCTGGTAACATGTCCAGGATCTTGCGATCTGCAAGAAAGAGACCTTCATAAATGGTTGCGAAAGAAGAGGAAGGTATAGAGCGCGATCGACACTCAACTGGTTACATTGCACATCTGGTGATTTTTCCTCACCGCAAAGCCGCCCTTGTAGCATACTGCATCTGAGCTTTCTGTCTCATTGCCCTCGTCCGCTAGGCTGCCAGCGTACATCGGCCGACCAGTATGGCGATCAACGGGTGGAACCAATGCCGAACATGCCTGATCAGTTTCGCAGACTAAACATTGGGCCGCTCGGGATCAATAGGCTGTGGTGCAATTGTCGTGAGGAGTGGTGGATAGAATACCATTGCAATTGATACCAGACCAGCCTGGTTTACATTCACAGCTTGTCGCATTATCCGGACGAGCATGCCGTTTCTCGCCATCCGCCAAACTTCCGCATACTGGTGGGAAAACAAGGTGACAATGTCGATCAGATCTTTTGTTTGATGTACTCAATCGATCGCACCGGACCCACAAGGCTGTCCACAGTCCTGGCCGCCGAAGCCTTCCGGACATCGGCATTGGCCGTCGTACTCGTCACAAGTCCCGAATTGCTTGCAGACAAAACGCGGAAGTTGACAGTTGAAACATTCAGGACAGGGCGGGCATCCGTCGGGCCGATGGTTAGCAAATCGACTGAAGGGGTCGTTAACGAGAGAGATGGATGATGAGACGCGGTTGTTTAGATTGGAGAAGGTAAGTCTTGAGAGCGTTAAGAGCAGTAGCAGACCAAGCCGGAAGCGAGCCATACCAGAGGTGGACATGTGGACCAAGATTAGGATGAGGATAAATATTGAGAGCGGGGGATCGAGGGAGTCAGGTGACAGGCTCTGACACACACAGCCCGACACACACGGTACCGGACATTACATACATTACCACAGCATCCGTTCACATCTACATTAAGAAAATTTTAGAATTTGGCCACCGATGACTGAGATAGTGCAGTAGGTTACAATAGTGTGGAATCTATACAAAACCTGCACTTTCAAAGGGAAAGACACACCGGAGTCAGGACAACTACATAGGTACAACTTTGTGGAATCTGATTAATGAAAGACTAGCTGTGAAATATAAATTGGAGCTTTATATTTCTCACAGAAATTAGAAATGTAAACTAAGTCTAGAAAAAAAAAGGGGGGGGGTGGTGCTTAGGAGGCATTTCAAAACTCCAGTTTGTGAAAATATTTGTAATAGAACAATAAAAACCTTCCTGTAATTCTAAGTTTGGTGCTGTCAACAATGTAAACTGTATTCAAATATCAAAAAAATCCCTTCTTCTGTGGGAAGCTGAGTGTTGGGGAGTATCTGGCTTCCTAAAAATTCCCACCAATCATAGACGCTTTGCTTGCCTTGCTCAGGCTTCTGTATATGGTACACTGGGATTTTGGAGTATGACATGTATCAGAGTCTAAAGTGCTGTAGGGGATCTCTTCAGGATGCTAACAAAAGTTTGCCCGGGGTTTTTTCTTAAAAAAACGTACCGAAAAACAAAAAATGCATTCTTGTGAACATAAAGTAGGAACAGAGAACTTAAACTTCATAAACAATACTATTATGAAGTCCAGAGTGATGGCCCTGACAGAAAGACTTGCCTGTGTTTTACTATCTAGTGATTATTGCCTGTATCATTGAGGTTTTACCAAACTCTTCTAAAACTGTGCCATATTACAGGATATGAGTGTTTGCATGTGCATTGTAGGCTTTTCATCAAACCTCTGTTGCTTCTTTCCAACAAAAGAGAAAAGAAGAGACACATAGATTACCATGGACTTGGAAGCACATCCTCATTGGCATGATTGGAGACATTACCTGCATGAGCACAAATAAGATCACCTAAGCTACACTGCTAAAATTATTTTCTTGGCTTTTTCAATCCAAAGGTTTTCTCATCACCAAGAGTAGCTTTGAATTGTGGCCTCATGCTACAAATACTAGCACTTATTCCTAGCAAAACAACAGGGTTTTATGAAACTTGAGAGTTCTGCAATGAAATACCCACTTCCAACAATGATAACTAGGACAAGTTTGTTCTAGAACTTCTCACACAAATTTTGTCCTAGTTTTCCCCAGTCCAGAATAGGAAATTCTAGAACAACTTTTTCCTAGTAGTTTTTGTTGGCAGTAGTGACTTTGTTTCATCTGCCTAGAAATTTTTTGGAAAATGGCAGTGGGCTCAATATGGCTCCTCTTTGTTTTTTGCCAATTTTTTCTGATATTTTTCAAACTTGTTCAAGCAACCTCAGGCTTTGAGTACACTATTGGAATGATGCCCCTTGTGCTTTGTGATATTATAAATTCATGGTGTACCATATTTCAAGATCTAAAACTTGCACAACAATTTACCAAAAAATCAGGGTAGGTGTCCAGGATACACAAACAGGCTGAACATTATTTTTCTTTTGATTTGTTTTTTTTTTTAGAAATCAATCCCAGCCTCTTTTGCACATCTTGGCCCAATGTAATGTCAGCCCTGAGGACTGTGTAGCAGTCCCACATACTGTACCAATATGTCACATATAGTGTAACAGTTACAATAAATAACATATGTGTAAGCATATGTACAATAAATCAAAATCACAACTCAGGGCTCAGTGTCAAGAGCCCATATGTAAATTACATAATATAAGTAGACATAGGTTAAAATACATGACTACAGAGGTAGTCATAAAATACTATAAAAGGAAATGGTAACCAATGAGGCTAGGCTAGCATAATATAAAGATAGGAGAAAGGGAAATCTTTGTACTGGGGATCTGAAAGGTATATAAACCCCCTTCTCAGATCCCTGCCCCTTTTCTCCCTTCCACATTTAACATACCCAAATACAATATGACTCAATATTCATTAAAGAATATTCAAGTCCTCCTCTCATAATTGGGATTCATAGCATTGACTACAAACATATTCTGGTGCACTATCCTTCTGAGAAATCATCTCTATTTCTTCTTCAGATTTTTGTCTTAGCTGTGTAAAAGGTCTTAGGTCCTTCTCCACAGACTGTACCCTTATCATTACAGACTCTGGGCAGAGATCTCTAGGATAAGGAGTGACAGGGAATGAAACCCAACTGAGTAAGGGTAACCACTAGGTTGCAAACTCACAAATTCTAGGGTGACTACTGTGTGGCAAAGATTCTTATTCTTGACCAAGAGTTTCAAATAAAAACTCCATTGACCAAGAGAATCAATAGTGATTCTCAATATCCCAATCCATACCCAAATCCTCTCATAAGAGGTCACTTGCCCATACTCTGTCCTGGTTTCATCCTTCGCATACTACCTTTCCACCTTCCCTCCAGTCCTTAAATCCTCTAAACCCCTCAACTGTAGTGTTGAGGTAGACCTAACAGCAGTCTGCCCCTCACATGTAAGGTGAACCAGTACATTAGCCATTGAGTTACTGGTATGTAAGCTTGATTACACCACAAGGAGATGAACAAAGAATAGCCAAAGATTATGGTAGGTTCTTTAGTGTGATTCAAGTGCTGAGTGAGTTTTTTGAGTTTTTTTTTTTTTTTTTTTTT
>MU167291.1:1953-12504 GCA_015951145.1 Cronartium quercuum f. sp. fusiforme G11 | reverse complement strand
GACCTAACTTGATGATACTCAGAATTTCTCTCTTTGTAAACCTGCTGAGTTAGCTGTTGAATCCAAATTCTAATCATCATTATTAGATATTTGGATTCAACAAGAGATTGAAAGAAATATGTTTGCTTATCAATCTCTATGACTGACTCACACATAACTCACAGGTAAGGTTTTTTCTGTCATTATTGTTGTGATTCTCTCTATCTGTCTATTCCATTTTTGTATTCTTTATCTTGTGATAGCATATGTAAATGGAAGACCATCCGTTTCAAATCTCCTTATCATAAACACAAGCTTACTCATGGTGTACTTGTCTTTACAGTGCATAACTCACATTACTGCCCACTGGCTGCCCAGGGCATTCAGTTGACCTCCATGGTTTCTCTAAGAAATTTTGATCCACCATCAAATCCAGCATGGGTGGGGGACAGGTGCCATCCCTAAGGACTCTGCAGCAGTCCCACATACTGATGTAAAACATAATTACATACAATAATCATGTGTAACCCAATGTAATACATAATGGACATATGAGAATACAGAGTGTAATATAGAGGTTACATATAGAATACATAGTGTAACACATATGTAGTGTCATCCCTGAGGACTGTGCCACAGTCCCATAGACTAATGCAACACAATGTAATACATAATGTACCTATGGGAACACAGAGTGTAACATAGGTATTACACATAAAGTACATAGTGTAATACATATGTAGCATTGATGTAGTAATATGAAACTTTACTTCAGGCTCAGTTTCAAGAGTCATAAGAGTAAAGTACTTATGACAAGAGCCACCTAACAGGCCTTGTTACTCAGGTTCACAACCACAAGTTGACCAGTGTGACCTGGTAATAGCATAGACTTGAACCACAGGTCAACCCACATTCTAAAAGTGTGCAAAAGGTAATCTGAAAGGTATATAAACCCTTCCCCTTTGATCAAGAGTAGGAACCTTCCCCTAACTTTTAAACACATCACCTAAAAACTGAGCACCACACACAATGAGGATATCTTCCCTAAAAGATATTGCGTTTTATAAATTTTGATTAGGTTAATTGAAATATGATGTGATTTTAAAAGCTTAGTAGGAAAATTTGAGTTCAATCCAGGAGTCTCAGATAAATATTTTTCTATGGAAAAACCTCTCACATCCTTCCCCATCTTTTAATTTTTTAATTTTTATTTTAAAGGGGGGTGGGGGGGTCAGTCAAAGTAGCTGATGGACTCTTCTATAAATGATACAATTCCCTTCCCTCTAAAGTATTGTCAGAAGTTCCAAAACAATCATATTAATTAAGGATATAATACTATGTTTAAGTACCATACAGGAGAGAATGGAAAAAAAAAAAAAAAGTTTACTCAAGCTAATGATGATTTTAACACACACACACACACACATATATATATATATATATGTTGTTAAAAGTAGTGCACAATTAGAGAAAAAAAAAAGTTGTTTTGTTGATCTTTAACCTCATACATCCTAAATTTTCCAAATGAATTTTGATCAAACAAGTTGTAAACAAAAAAAAAACTGAATCATCTAATTTTTTTTTTTTTTTTTTTTTTTTTTTTTTGTACCTCTAAATTCCATTCAAAAAAAAATATATTAAAGATGGCATCTATCCACTTACTCTACCATAGTCATGTGTACACGTGTCAAGGTGTTATGAGTAATAACACCTCTAGGCACCCCTGAGTTTCCACTCCAAGGATGCCAGTGTTTGGGACTTAACACTCTCTTTTCTTGGTTCTATGTGTTTCTTAAGGAAGTATTATAATTTCTCACTTTACTCTATCTGAAATTATCTCTTTCCTTTGCACACCTGTACCAGAAAAGCTGTAAGACACATTGACCATGGATACTTACATGTAACTAGAGACCAGGGATGAGGGTTGGAGTTATTGCCTATCCCAACCTCATCTCCTTCTGTTGGGTGGGAGGTTGGTTGATGAAAACTACGGTAGAGGTTTTAAATGCAGTAAGCCCTAAGTTGGGCCTTGCATTTTTCACTTTGAGATATTTCATTTCCTATTACTACGCTCAGTGACTCTCAGGAGAAGGAAGGAGGATCAGGCTGGATGTGGTGAGTGAGATACGAGGAATGAGGCAGGTTTAGGAAGAGATGGGGTGACCCTTCATCTCTTTCATATCCCGGTAAATTGAGTCTCGAGCTCTTTACCCTGGTCCTATTCCAAACCTGTCTGAATTTAGGCTCAGGAATTTCAGTCCTGTTCCTAGCTTGTTCCTCGTCGATCAGCCTACTCTGGTTTCGTGGACTTCTACCACATCCGTCGTGCCTCCTTCTGAAATATTCATTTTTTTTTAAGTATTTTTCACCTTTGATTTTAATTTAATCCCCAAGGCCAAACACTATTTGAACACAATGTAACTTATACTCACTACTGTATTTTGTGCCACCAGAGCACATTGTGAACAATAGAATTCCGGTGACTCATGAATAGGCAGTATGACTATGAAACATTTGACAGAGTGGTAAAGTTTCACAGCATTATCACTCTTTCAAACATTTAAAGAATATTTTTCAAGTAAGCGACACTCATTTTTCGAGCTTGCTATTATTATTATATTTATCAAAACGTTTACAGTCAATGTAGAGGTCAGTTTCTTGGAAATAACATATAAATTACTAACATAATTCCGTTCCAAATGCAGTACTGGAAGAAGCACGAAAAAAAGCCTACAAAAAAAATCCGTATAACTGATAACAAAAGCATGTGATGAATGTGTTGAAGAAGTCGAGTAAGGGGGAAAAAATAGAGATCGATAGCATAGCGTGGAAAAGTTTATAAACATTAGTTGAAAAAAGGGGCAAATTTGAGTATGGATGAGAGAGAGAGAGAGAGAGAGAGAGAGAGAGAGAGAGAGAGAGAGAGAGAGAGAGAAAGATCAAGCATATGCAGGATACCATTGAAACGATTTAGAAAAATGTTAAGCAGAAATTGACGATCCTTGTACACAGGAATTCACAATTGCAAGAAAGAGATTGGAAACTTGAGAAAAAGGCAATCCGAGGGAAAAGAGTACCAAAACGTTTTATAGGAAAACCGTAAGTGGGCATCTCCATTAAGCTTTCCAGTCTACAGGATTCATATTTGGGCATTGTAATTTGAGAATTGCGGGACTCGCCGATGTTACTTCTCCTGGAAGTTGTGGATTTGGAAACAATCCAGGGATACCGCCTACGTTTTTCAATTGCGCCATGAAGTTCGGATGACTAAAGTTCGAGTAGGGATTGATCTGTGGTGCGGCTAGCGGTACCGGCATCAATCCACGTTCGCATTTAATGACCATAGCATCCAGGATGAGTGCCTTGGAGGATAACTTTCTATAGGCTTCGCTAGCCGCTTGGGTACCTTCAAAGTCAATTATTCCGCTCCCAAGACTCATGCCACTTTCTTGGTCCATGTGAAGGTTGACAGACTTGATTCGTGTGAAACCCTGGTTTATTAAATACTTCAGTAAGTCATCTGAATCTATGCAAGCGACCGGCGAGACGTTATACACCAAAATCTCTGAACTGAAGGATGATGTGACCGGTGTTTGTGATTCAGAAGATCCACTTGTGCGTCCAGAGACGGAAGCAGGTGACTGAACCGAATTTTCTGCCAAGCCTGTTGAGCCGCTGTACACGGATTCAGAGGGCGACGGGAGTGAAATTGACAAAAGCTGTTTCGCTATGGCTTTCGCGTGCGTCGGACAGGATTTCAAGTTGGAATCGAGAGCGTAGAGAGAAGGCTTGGGGTAGGAACTTCCGATGGATGATGGGGGGCCACTCCGAGTCGCAGATGTGAACTCGTCCGAACCCTCTTGCGCGATTTTAGGTGCCACGTGTGTTTGAATAGGGCTTTTAGCAAGCTTCCGAGCTTGCTCTATGGCACATGAAGCGGGTCTAGGGTTGAAGTTCAAAGCTGGGCCGCCGCTGCGCTGCACGAACGCAAAGCTGACGTGAAGCTCATAGCCATGAACTCTTCTCCCATCAAGTGCTTGCATCACAGCACGCGCTTCTTCGGGAGTGGCCATATCTACAAAAGCTCTTCGCCTGCGTACCAATCGTCAATTCAAATGAGTTTAGGACCATGCTCACCGGATAATCTGGATAGCTCATTTGACACCTGACATACCTTCCTGCATTGTCCAGTGTCGCAAGAACACACACATGTTTTAGTTCGCCGTGTTCCTGAACGATGAATCGGAGGTTCTCATTGGTCATGTCTAAGCTGAGGTTCAGGATGTATAGGTTACAATTTCCGGGATCGGATGGGTTAGACCGGTGAACATGATGATGAGAAGACCTATGTGAGATCCTCGTGTTATGTGGAGCAAAGTCGCCTTGTGGTCGAGCGCGCGGCGGAACGTGTTCACTAGCCGTTTGAATGTTCCTGCCCGCGAAAGGAATTCTGTCGGCGAATGATGTTGATGTCAAGTCCAAACTTGAAGGACGTCGCGTACGTTGAAAGCAAGTTGGCTGTGTTCCAAAGCTATTTTCGTGCCGACCACCAAAAATTTCGAGCTTGCTATGGCCTCGAGGAAGAAAAAATCAACATGATTGAGTAACTTGCATGAGACCTATTAGAGAATTGACTCAACACATTGCAGCCAAAGAGTGAAGTCCCGTTCAGAGTATCAAGGGCATACTGTGACATCCTTCTGTCTGTAAAGGTGACAAGGTACTGGCAAAATTCACTTTGTCGCGCCGTGAAGGGTCGAATGTCGACAACCGTACCAGCCGAAGAAAAAAATTCCGCGAGAGTATATTTTGAAACTGAAAGCCAAAGCAGATTCGTTGAGGGCTGAAGCCTTGTATTTGTGGACCGCGCGACTGCATGAAACCAAACTCACTGCTCGGCATGACGTTTTCCACCTTGATGATGGCTGACGAGGCCAGGGTATTAGATGATGGGTCAGTCGGAGCACGAGATATCATCTCCCAACGCTGCATGAAGACGAACGAAAGTGGCGTCGAGCTTCTGTACTTCGAAGATGTCTGTCGAAAAAGCAACGATTCTTGCGTTCCAAATGAAAAATCACAGAGCGTGCGGTAAGGGATAGCAAACTGAAAGCAGGGCAAGCAATAGCGGACAGGGAGTTTGGTTGATTGGTCGGATCTCCAGGCGAGCAATGCCGTAAGGGAAAACTCCGAGGGAAGAAATCTATGTAAATGCCTGAAGGAAAGTCTTCTGAGCTTGATAATATGGTGTTTGCTCAAATGAGGAATATGAGTCCAAGAGGTTGAAGGAGAGAATAACGGTTCGATCCATCCAAACATCTGACCTGAGCTCTGAGCATGAACACAACCGTTGTCACTCATGACTAGCCGTGCTCTCGAAAATGACTTAAGGTCGTGTTGTTGTGGTATTACCCTCTTCATTGTCGATGGGCCTGTGGGGTACAAGATGATCGGTCCTAGACGGCGGAACAAGGAGTGCGATTCCTGGTCACGTCTAAGTTTTTTTGCCTGACCGTGTTCAGTTGCGATGGCCGGTCAGTCGGTGTCATTCGCATCATGCATGCCCAAAGATTATCTCAACATCCAACCAGCCTGAAGAAGAACGTATTAATTGTAAGAGGCAGACGGTGATGGTCGCACTGGCGGTACAAAGTGAATAAAGTAGACATATCAAACAGTGAGTGCTTGATAAACTTGCTCAGTACCACGGCACAGGTTTGATTGTTAACTTGGATAAGTCAGGTTGATTTCTACATACATTTTTTTGAGGAGGGAGACTCACTCACTCAGTCGGTCTTATAGATTCAGCACAACACGAGGTGTTTTGATATCTCCGCCACCATGACCGTTCTGGTCAGGGGGAACAAGCTCATGAGTTATACAGTGCATACACATCTTTTGCTTTACGACCCATATCTAGTTTGCTAGTTCAGACTGAAAGTGGCAAAACAAAAAAACAAAAAAAAACAAGAACCCAGCAAAGATGACTTCCTGCTTGAAGGTACATGGGGCCTTGACCTTTCTTCTGGTCAGCTAACAGGTACAATGGATGAGCTCCTCTGTCAAATTCCATATATGTGATCTGGGCGGGTCACGAGCCATACACACCCAGGTTACCGAACCAGACACCTTTCTTACCCCTGCTCCTTCCCTTTTCACGATGTAGTCACCGACTGCATGGCAATCCTCCTACTCTCCTCATGAGCCACGAATGCCTTCATCCTAGCTTTCTCATACCTACATCGACCCGGAATTTTAAAACAAAGAGATAGAAGTAACACTGGTTAAAACAAGATTTGTGTCATTTGTATAGAGATGATACGGCAGTCCAAAAAAAATCTTAACAGACCCTTTAACGATCCCTAACAGCCTTTTTTCCGCCTGTCGGTCTTCATTTTGTTTAAGTCGATGATGAAGTATCTCAAGGTGTCTAAATACCAGATAAGGTGACTCCAAAGTTGTTTCCTCAATTGGATACAGTTTCACAAATCTCTCCAAATCTGTTAATGACTCTTTGACGCCGCCGAACCTGATCCACAACAAACATCTCAATCACTTAATCATTTTGTCTGAAGCATAAAGGAATGATGACTTAACTTGGCCTGTAAACGTATCCATGCCGCCCAAAGCTGACTTATCAGTCGAGCTTCAATTGATTCTACAAGTTCGAAAGCTGATTGCCAATGTCGAGTCCCAAGCCATTCCTCAAATGCCGCGCGCCCAATCCTCCCCGCTCGCTCCGCCGAGCGAACATACTCACATCGCTCGACAACTAACAGATAAATCCACGTAATCCTGAGCGCCTTAGTACCATCCACAGCCCCCGGCTCAAGCGGTGAGATGGTGAGACGTTCGTAGATAGCGTATAGTCCAGCAATGTCTCCATGAGCAGCGTAGACGGAGAGGTAAGAGCCGATAAGGATAGAGAGCTTGCGCATCTCTGCACGAGTCTCAGCCCTCACGCGAAGCTCACCTGTATCCGTCAAGAACTGGTTCATCATCCGGTCAGCCTCCTGAATCGCTTCCCATTTCGTCCCCGGTATATCGCGGTACTCTGCCATCGCGTCTACCGAGTCCAAACCCGTTTCTTGTTCGTCAATGATGATGGGGGTTTGGTTCTTTGAAGAGCTGTGATGAGTCAGCTTGTTCGCGGGTACAAAGGATGCATAAGTCTGCATCATCAGCGTCACTGCGCGGACATGAATCCATTGGTCGCCATCACTTGACTCTACTGAGGACGTGTTGTCGATTTCACGCCGAAGCAGGCCGTATAACCACTTGGCTCGCCTCAAGTCCCCGACCCGTTTGCAGCCTTCGAGGAGTGCAACATAAGTCTGCACGTCCGGCCGAAAACCCTCCTCATGAATCATTCGGTCCATCATACGTAGAGCACTAAAGTACCATTTTTCGGCCTCGGTCCTCCGCGCAGACGTGCCTGGGGGTGGACGCCTGGCACGGGCCATGGCACGGATGAGGTGATTGTAGGTCTCGCGAGTTGGACTTAGGCCGGTAGACTTGAGGTCGAGGAAGAGGTCCATGGCACGCTCGGGCTCAGTGCTGGCGCCGGAAGCAAGTGCTTTAAGGGTCGCGTTCCAGATCGAGATGGGTGGGAGAGGGTGAGCAAGGAGACGGATGCGATTAAAGAGATCGAGGGAGCTGGCCCGGCGCTGAGAAGTATAGGAGAGATGCTCGAAGAGTTGCAGATAAATTGCGGGAGCGGGCGGTGTACCAGCACGCTCAAGACGTTGGATGTACTTGCTTGCCGCCTGAAATGCGGTTGACGGAGCTGATGCGCTGCGATAAAGGAGCAGGTGGACTTGCGCTTGATGGAAAGCAGACGAATGTGTAAGACCGACTGTGAAGCGATAAGCGACAAAGGATTGTAATCAGCAAAAAGGAATTTGAACCACTGATATAAGTCTGACTGAGATGGTATATACCTTTCTGATAAGCCTCCGATACTACTCGAATGGACTGTTCTGCTTCGGTGAGCTGAGGCAATTGAGCAAGCTGAGTGAGAAGGCTATCAGTAACAGAGGCGAGGTCGACTTTGTGGGTTTTCATGAGCCTCAAAACTTGGATTAATTTCTCTGACTGAAGTTCACAAGCCTAAAAAGATGAGAGCCCCGAATACAAAAATAAATAAATAAGTCAAGTGCTAAAAGAAAACGCAACTTCAAAAAACGTGTCTCAGGATAGCTTTTGGACAGACAGAATTAAGGGATAACATTACTCAACAGCAGCAAGCAGTAGGCTTTGCCAATCTCCAATGCTCATCTCGTTAGCCTTGCTCGATAGGATCTGTAAATCTAAACCAGTGCTAATAGGAAGGGTTCCAAGCAATTCCCTCATAGGCCTTGATAGCTGGTTCAACTTTTTAGGCGGACTAGTCGAGACTGGCTTACTTGAAGCCGGTGGTGATGGCCCAAGAATAGGGACATCTTGCTGTGAGAGCTGAAGGTCTCCCTGAGCATGTTTTGTAAACTGACTTGGAGGGGTGTTCATGAGGGTTTTGTAGAACGAGTCAATATCAGATTCGGAGAAGTATCGATCCTCGTCGGATAGTTTAAGCCGGTCAAGTTCCCGAAACGAGGTTTGTGATAAATCGAGATGAGGAGGCGAGGCACGCAGAGGGAAATTGAGAGGTGCATTTTCGGACGCTGAGTTGTCGAGTCCTGATATTGGATTAGGTCGAGTCTGTTGAGAGTTAGAGTGAAACAAGATGGAGCGATTCCGAGTTGGTATAGCAAGTCGACGATAAGTTTTCAACAAATGGGTTCGCATCGAGTGAGGAGGGAAGTAAGATAGTATGAACGAGTTAAGTACCCAAAGAGACAAGGGTGTTGAAGGTGGGGCCTGATGTGCGTTTGAATTGGTCGATTGAAATAAAAAGCTGCACATGCTGCGGCACCGACATATAACCGCAGCACAGTCTACAATTTGGGTGGCCATTTCAACCAAACGTTTATCACTTCAAGACAATCCAAAACCATCGAACCATTCACGCGAACCCAAACCATGCTCACTCCATTAGCTATCGCGGCAGCCTCTGTAAGCAATCCGAACTTGGTAGTATGAGCAACTTGATAAAGATATCAGTCCTGAGAAATTGACCAAAGCCTTCATTCGATCCAAACAATCCGCTGACCATATATCTATGACCAACTCTGCGCACGAAAGGGACTTGGAGGCGCAATGCTCATACGTTACTCACTTCGATCGGCTCGGTCCAATGGCAAAGTCCTCTCACCGATGATGAACATGATCGCAGGAAAACCCAGTCCAACAAGAATAGGTGATCTAAAAGGCCCTTGGGCGATCGGCGGTTTTCAAGCTCGAATGGATCGTAAGGAGGCCAAGGATATCCTCGGGCTCAAGTTTCGTCTTCAACATTCTCTTTACCCAAATACTCAAATTGTTTCCTGACCTGACCACCACATGTTTCATTTACAGGGAATCACAAGTTACTAAGAATCGATTAAAGGATGCACATCGGAAAATTATGTTGGCCAATCACCCAGATCGGGGTGGGAGTCCATATATGGCTAGTAAAATTAACGAAGCTAAGGACTTACTCGAGAAAAGCCTACGGTGACATTCACACATCTAATCGACTCGAGCACTTTTCATCTCTTGGCCATTTCTTCTTTGTAAACCACCCCCCCAATTCATCGTCAGTTGTTCGTTTTTGTCTTTTTGGGTTCAGTTTTGTATGTTTCAAAGATTATGTGCAAAAATAAATCTATAAAAGGTACAGCATTTTGATGGCGCAAGTGCAAAACCTTTTAAATTAACCCGTGAAATTTACTCGCGAATGACCCACGTAATTGATTATTCAAAGCGCAAGTAGGCCAAAGAATCAGTCGACCCTAATTGGAGCCGACGGAAAATTCCGGTCTTGGTAGTACCCATAATTTACTCATCATTGCAAAAGTTCTAGGAATGTTGGGGCCGTGATAGTAGCTAGCAGCATATGTTACGTAGTAGCCATCTGATGAGCCTTGAACGTCACATTTGCGTATTTGATGTTAAGAACAACTCTGAACCACTGCTAGGGGGAGAGATTGTATAGAATTGGATGAGCTTGTGGGATGATGACCACTTAAGATGTTCAGTGAACTGCAGTTTCTGCCATTCAAGTAGCACCCCAAAACACTTTGGATCAGGTCGGAAGACAAGTTGATCTAGACTTCTCTTCATGTTGATGTAAGAACATAGATCAACAGGTGATCCATATAACCACTACCACTGCCAAGAGGTTGGGTGTGAGGGGCAGACTTCTTTTAGGTCTACCTCAACACTACAGTCAAGGGGTTTAGAAGACTTCAAGGATAAGATGGAAGGGGACAAGGTAGTCTGTGATGGGTGAAAACAGCACAGACTACAGTTAGATGACCTCTTATGAGAGGATTTAGGATATTGATTGGGCTTGTTGAGAATCTCTATCGATTCTCTTGGTCAATTGAGTGTTTGTAAAGAATCTTTATGACACAGTAGTCACCCTAGAATTCTGTGAGTTTGCAACCCAGCGGTTACCCTGACTCAGTTGAGTTTGTAACCCAGTGGTTACCC
>MU167290.1:201983-223777 GCA_015951145.1 Cronartium quercuum f. sp. fusiforme G11 | reverse complement strand
CACCTAATCCTACTGACACTGCATCGCATATCTCGGGGTGATAGAACATCGGATAGGCCCATCCGATACAAATATCTTGGCAGTGAAGGCAGCCCATGCATGTTGGGTCCGGATCCATTGGATCTGGTCACTGGTTTGAATCCAGCCCCAACCATCTTTTGAACTACAATACCTGCCACCATCTTTTGGACTATGATAGACACATCCTGTATTTGACATTGGGGGCGGGTGCTGGCTGGGGGTCCCCAACTGAACTTCTAATTGCGTAACACCTGCCTACAGTGATATGTGCAGTTGACGTACATAATTTTCACTTCTGTTTTAGGTCCATTCACCCAAAAATGCCCCCATGGTGTACCCTTGATGAAATATTACCCTTTATGTGTCCCATGGCAAGCTTAAGCATGTGTATGTATTCTCATCAATGGGGACTACGCATATCAAAGGAGCAATTGAATCAGGGCACAGATCCTTTTAACTCCTGAGTACCCAAGTGATGCATTGAGAAGTATGTCTAATTCCATAAATGCCAGCCCTTTGTAACTCTCTTTTGGACTATATTGCCCAGTCCTAAATACATATTGTATGCAAAATTTTATTCCGAACCTTGTTGAAAGTCCTTCTTAAAAACAATTTAAACTAGATTATATAATCTAAACTAAATACTAAAACGATATAAATATAACAAAGGATTAACAAGCTATAAACGATTTAAATTAATCTATAAAACAGTTCAAGTTAAATAAATTGATTTGTTGAATCGGATCGTTCAAATCGGATGGGATCAGTCGATCGAAACAAAACGGATCGAAGATTTTAAGGCCAGTGTCCTCCATGTGTATACACCAAAGACATAAAGTGTTAATTGAGTTTTTTCAGGTTAAGCCAGAACAAAGGCTGTTTTGGACTTTCCTGACATCGCTACCAGATATGCATGTTACGGGTCTGAGTAGCAACGGTCTGGTGCATGAAAATATGTCATGTAAGTGTGACATGACCCAGGGCGCGGGAATTTTTTCTGTTTTTTACAGGACCGCGCAACCTGTATACACTTCATGACCCCGATTTGCCCGGCGTGTTTGGACTTGGGATCCGGAAGCTAACGTACGTCCGTAACGCCGTCGGCACCCCTAGCTATAAGAAATAACATCTCCACCCGTAGGATCAAATCAGACAATCGGAGCCATGTACCATTACGTTTTGATACTCAGGGATCATATCAGACAGAAAGTCTGATTCGTACACCAAACATCTGTGCACAAATGCCAGCCTTGTTGTAGAACCCTACTTGTTCAGGTCAGTGCTACTCTGCCGCCCCACCGGTCAGTATCAATAATGTCAAATACAACCCATGATTGGGTATCAAAACTCCCAATCCGTTTTTCAGATTTGCTCTTACCAGTGGAGATTCTCTAAAGCCGAGTTGATTTGATTTGATTGCTTGGGATTGATACGAAGAGTATCCAACTCTATTATACATAATGTGCTCAGATTGGTTTGTCATTTCTCACTCTAGAATTACAAAATCTCATTTGACTTCACAAAAATAGTTGCTTTCATCCTTTGAACACCATTTTCAAGACTTGGAATCCTGATAATTTAGATTATAATTAAAAAGATTTATCGCTACAAACATGACTCTCGTTGAAATTCACACATGGTTACTGTTTTATTTGTTTTGGAGCCTTTTTTTGTGTCAAACAAAAAAAAAAAAATAGGCGCGCCTGACGCACCCAGTGGCCCCTAGGTGCGACCCTGAAAAAAAAAGGCGCAAAGGCGCCCCTGTGGAAATTTCGGTGCGTCCACAACCTGACATGACACGAGGGGTCTCTGGCAGGGCTTTCCGAGGTCCTAGCTTTTTCTTCATTTGTTGACGTCACCGGCCTGGTTCTGGATTGCTCGGATCGATAAGCTCAAGAAATTTAATGATTTCGCAACTAGTGCAATCGTGCTTAAGAAATTTTGGAACGCCATATGGACACGGTGGCCAACTTGATGACATATAGTTTGTGAAGGCAAATGCAGACGCGGTCTTCCATGAAAAGCCTAGCTGGCTTAACTACTTGAACCAACCCAAAGCCAGGGATCCTTTTGAAGCTTGTGTATCTTTCAAACAGCCTGGTTCTGGAGTGCTTAGATCGATAATTTTAAGAAATTTGATGCTTTCGCGACTAACGCACTCGTGCTCAAGGGTTATTCGCGGTGGAACCCCGTATGGACACGGCGACTAACTTGATGACATATATGGTTTGTGAAGGCAAAAGCAGACGCGGTCTTCCATGACAAGCCTAGCTGGCTCAATTACTTAAAGAACCAACTCAGAGCCAAACTTGCGCCTCCTCGTCTACCAATTCATTGCAGCAAGTGAATTGAACTCTTACAACCAGTTGTCCATCCCTTTACATACAATCTCATCCGACCTTTACAATCCTCTCACGTGCCGCGCCATGGTTCATCTCAAGATTACGTGTCAGGCTCATCCCTTTTTGAGCTCATTCATCAAATAGTTGATGCTGATGACAAACCAAGTTATCTCTTTTCATGACAGTGTTCTTTGTCCTATGCAGCACTTATGTAGCATTTGGTTTGGCCAAGTAAGCTTGTTGCCCAAATATTTCGAGCTCATCATTTACGCACACTGTGCATCCAACAATACCCATTGTGTGTACTTTTGAACTGACAATGAGAAAAATTCATCTATCGATAGACCTAGCCCACAAAGATACGGTATCGAGCGCAACCCTAAGCCAGAAAAACGGCTCCCAACTTATCAGACTACGCCGATCAAACGTGGCGAACCAGGCTCCCCTCACCCCTATCCTGCATCGGTAAAGCAACAGCCCAACCCGGGGAACCCGAATCCCAGCCCGGGAAACCCAAAGCCCAGCCCGGGGAACCCAAACCCTAACCCGGTGATGCACCAGCCTAGGGAAGTCAAGCTCGAGCCGAAGGAGTTCAAGTCTGGGTCCAAGGAGGTCAATTAAGCATAGGGAAAGAGCAGGTCTGAGTGACATGAGATGGATGAGGAATAGCGCTGGAGCTCCTTTGATATAAGCATCTTGATCCTGTTACTGTGGCTGGGCGTGTGCTACTGTACTTCCACAGATCAATCCCTTGGTGCAAACCTTGGGTGAAAACTCCCCTGATTTCATCAAAGAATTGATCGGAAAATTTCATTTTAAGGCCAATTATTATGGCAGTGACTGTACACATATTTATCATATACAATGTATGTAAATTCAAGTATTTATAGATGTAATTTTTTTCTTTTTTTCTTTTTTTTTTTGACCTGGAGATAAATTAGTGCTTCTGATCAAATCATTTCTTAATTTATAAATTTTATCTAGGTCTCTGTCAAAAAGTAAGCCAATCTGATATCTTATTTATTTATTTATTTATTTTTATAAGAGATAGGCGCATGCAACCCAGTGTTAAGTCAAGTAAGTTTCCAACTCAATCCTCAGACACTTTAGGTGACCAAAACATGTCTTTATCCAATACAACCCCGTTTTGATGTGATGTGAGGTCAATTTTAATTTTTTTTATTTCTTTATTTTATTTGAAAAAAATCACTAAATGGTGCCAAATGACCCAAATATCCAAGTCGAATAACCGCAATCTTTAAACTGAAAAAGTCATTGTAAGTTTATGTGATATATAAGTTTACCAAACTCTCAATAAGAGATATGCCAAAAAAAAAAAAAAAAAAAATGGTGGCTGAAACTTTTACAAATAAGACCTTTGATGACTTCTTTCCTCAAATTCTAGTTTTTATGCACACATTTTGAATCAAAGTCAGAACATTTTTCACTCATCAAGCGCTAAGGACTTTTGAGTTTTGTCATTTTTTTTTTCTGGCAACTTATACCTCACTCTTGAAAACCTATTAAAGCCAAACTAGAGAAAGTTTCTACTTGAGAATCAATATATAAATAAAAAGGTTGAGAACTTGAAGTGAAAAAAAAAAAACGGATTCAAAGATGAAATAAGGGTTACCTTAAGTAACATCATTGATTGAATAATTAAATTAACCTTCAAGTGTGAATGAGTTTATTGACAGAAAACAGGGATTGAAGTAATGTTCAGTTCAATCTTAGTTTATACCAACACTCTTTGAGACCCTCACCTTGATCAATTTTAGAAAGAAGCAATTGATAAGGTAAAAGAGAAAAAGGGTCTCAGAGAGGGAAGGTCTGTCAGGTATACGGAATACAATAGGTTTCAAAGTGTGAGAGATCAAGGATAATTAGGGTTTGAATTATTAGTGATCTCGAGTACACGACTGTATGTCATTGTATGCTAGGGACGAAATAATAAAAATATGAGAAAAATAAATACTGTAATCAGTAGTGGAAAGAAATGAAAAACAAATAAAAAATAAAAGTTGATGCAGGGAAGGAAATTTTAACATTTATATCTATCTAGGAGAAACAGTTTCATGGATAAGCATTGGATGTGTCTCAGACAGTCAAAATGTGAATCAATGGTGAATGAAGAAAAGAGTTGTAAGGAGAGCACCAGGGAGCCCCTTATTTACCCTAAATGTTTAATCCTCTTATATCTCTGTAATAGAAGAAGTAAATTCAAACTTGTTGGTTTTGCCTCGTAAGAAATAATATTGCTTTGATGTAATTTTATCACAAGTTACCGAAAAATGCTTTTACATTGATTTATTTAAATTTAAACCAGAAGGGAACACATTTTTAAGATTATGTTTACAACTTTCTAATGAAACAGTGATTCAGAGTTTGAACTTATAATCTTCAAGTGTTTCCTTTCATCCCTATGTTACTTATCCAAAGTTTTACTCATTTATTTATGTCGTCATTTGAGTTCACATATAACCATACTTATACGTATATATTCAATGTTCTTTTGTCTTGAATTTTTCAGTTCCAAAACCATCAGGTTGAGCTATAGGCCACATTATCCAAATACAATGAACCATAGGGTATGTACAAGTATTTGGAATGAGAAGCGTTGAAACTTTTAGTGGGACTCAGACCCATGATTACACTTGTTATAAATAATATGTATGCTGATGACTTTTTAACTATTTCATTCAGCATCTCACGGGATATTTAAACCAATTCAAATAAGTACTGTAAAATTTTATTCAAGTCCATTCTTTATCTAATGAATGGAATCCCTTTAAAAATGTTTTCATTGTGTTACAGTGTTGGCTTACTGATAAATCATTCATCCTCAATTCAACATAAAGAGAGACAGTGTAGGAGATGTTTTGAGTTTTTTTATTTTATTTTTATTTTTTGATCATGTAACTCAAAATGTATTAAAATGGGTATCAATCTTTGATCTATCTTGACTGAGTCCATCCCAGTTTTGTGGTGAGCTATACTTTAATTTGAACTGAATTAAAATAAATTTAAAGCCATGTTTTGATTTTAATTTGTTATCCTTTTAAACTTCAACCCCTGCATCCAATTAAAATTCAAACTCATTCTCCTTGCAATTTCTCACTTGAATTCATTTTATCAACCATCTCAACACACACCAACATGTCGTTCCCTCATTTTCAAATTAGAACGACATCCAATGAAACCAAGAAATCAACCAATTCAATCTTAAAATCCATTTTTACCATTTATTTATTATCAGCAATCATTTATTCATCTTTCACTTTTATCATCCAGCCAATATTTGAAACGGTATTAGAAAATAATTTATTCAATTTATCAATTTTAAATAAATCATTTACCAACTCAAAGTCAAACACTATCACATCATCTTTAATAGAAATCACTCCTAGATTACTTCCAGGTGATGCTCATTTTTTACCTATACCTGATCTAACTATCAGACGTACACTCAAAGGTACTTCAGTAAATACAGATGAGGTCGTAAAAGAAGATGAAACTTCACTTTGGAATAAACCAAGATCTCAAAATCATCGAAATCGAAATCAAAATCAATCTAATACATCACGTACAACTGTTTTAGGATTTGATCCTTCATTAGAGCCTATCAGATGGTATCCACCACATCATCCTTTATCTGGAATTCCGAATCATTTAAAATTACCCTCTACCGTTAGATTAAATGAAGAATTAAATCATGAAGATTTTTTTTATTCTAAAGCTTTTTCAGATAGTTTAGGTCCTAATAAAGTGATTCCTTACTTTTATAGAGCTAAAGGACCTTTAAATGATGGAAAGTTTGATCAAGATGAAGTTACTATCAATACCCTTGTTACAAGTAATCGATTTAAAGTGTTTTCTAAACTTGTGGATCATTATCAAGGTCTGTACTACTTCCTCTTTTACCTTTTTTCGGAGCTCTGCGAACTTTAAATTCGCGTTATTTTTTGGATTCGGACTTTTTTATACTCAAAATTTTCTCAACTTTCTTTCTTTCTTTTTTTTTTTAGGTCCTATTTCTGCTACTATTCATGTTAGTAATGATCCTGAAACATTAGAACCTTTATTAGCAAGTTTAGAAAAAATTTATAAATCTTCAACATCAATGACAACCTGGGTCGTAAGTGAAAAGAAATAAATATCCACACACACCCCAAGAAAATGAATGAAACTAATAATCATAAATTTGCTTTTTCATACTTTTTAAAATATGTAGGATATACATCTAGTAGTAGATTCATTCGATAGACAATTTAATATGTGGAGAAATGTAGCTAAATTATTTTCTAGAACAGATTATGTGATGATGTTAGATGTCGATTTTTGGATTTGTACCAATTTTCGAAAACATTTGAAATCATCTCCATTATTATTAAAATTATTAAAGAAGGGTAAAATTGGTTTAGTTATACCTGCATTTGAATTTACAAAACAAATTGATGGAGTGAACTCTAATAAATTTCCAAATAAGAAATCTGATTTACTTGAATTATTTCAAAATGGTCAAATCGATATGTTTCATAAATCTTGGTTACCTGGTCATGGTCCAACCAATTATACTAAATTTTTTGAAAATGATGATCCTTATCCAATTTCAGGTTATACTCATTCTTATGAGCCTTATGTTATTTATAGGAAAGATTCTAGTCCTTTCTGTGATGAAAGATTTATCGGTTATGGTGGAAATAAAGCAGCGTGAGTTCTTTTTTGTTTCCATTATATCTCCTCCTACTTTTTTTTTTTTTTTTCCATCCCTAACTGAATTTATCTATCTTTCAAGTTGTTTATTTGAATTATATTTATCAGGTGTAACATTTTATGTCTTACCCAATGATTTCTTAATACATCAATCACATCCATATGCAGAACAAACAAGACAACATGAAAGAAAATTTAATAGAAAACTTTTTACAGATTTTAGGGAAGAAGTTTGTTTTAGAAAATTATCACAATTTTTTCAAAATGGTTCTCTTTTCAAGTTTGAAATTTCTAAAAATCTTTTAAATGAGTGTAAAAAAGTAAGTCTCTCTTCTTTCTTTCTTTTTTTTAATTGAGATTGAAAACTTGATGAGTGTTTGGTTTTTTTTTTCTTTTAGATTAAAGGGTTTTCAATTGCTGCTAATAGGTTAATGGGGACTCAAAACCTTTCTAAATCTCCATCTTTGACTTGAAATAAATTGGTTTGTCAAGTTTTCTTTTTTTTTTTTTTTCGATAGTTCGGTCATGATCATATGTAGCTTTTTCTTTGTCTCACAGTCCGCGAATGATGTACTCTTTTCTTATCTTTCCTTTATATCTGTTGTAGCCTTTCACTGTTGCACGATCAGTATTGTTGTTTTTTTTTTTTTTTTTTTTTTTTTTTTTTTTTTTTTTGATACGCGCGTTCGATTTCGATTGTTTATCATCTAGGATATGTTGTTTTTTGGAATTGAGGACAGAGTTGAATGAATTATTTCCAACAGTTCATGTGAGGAATTGTTGAGAACTTTGGTGAATTTATGGTTTTCCATGAGAATTGTATTATTGCCATTTATTCTGAGTGAATGGTGAATTGACAGCTGAAGTAGTTGAAATCAATTTTGAAACTTCTGAGCCCCTGTTCTATTTTTTTTCTGTTTGCCCTTGAACACCAAAAAAATAAATAAACACTTTCACCCCCTCAAATTGAACTCCATGGATTCCTCAACTCCAACTCATCCTAACCCAATTTCCAACTCACCTAACACTTCAATTCAAACACAACCACCACCTCAAATCATAACCTCAGCATCACCACCACCTTCATCTCCAGGACATGAATTAGAACAAATTAATAATAATACTAATTCCACATCCAATCACTTTTTATCTTCTCATTATCATCCTCGTCTACAATCTATCAATCCTAATCTTAGACTTTCACCTAGTTCCAGTACTCCTGAATTACGTCGTCACTCTTCTCCTCCTCAATTTGAATTAATGGCTAAGACTGATACTATCACTGATCATTCAGACCATCATCATGAGACTAGTAGTTTGGTTAATCAGCCTCATATTTCATTAAATGATCAAACAAATTCAACTTACGATCATCATTTATTAACCGTAAATCCAATCGATCATCATAGTCAGTGTATTTTACTTTATTTTATATCTCTAATTAAATTTTTTGAAAACTAATGAATTAATTATTATTATTATTTTGGATAATAGGCTCAAAAAGATTAAATCCAATTCAACAAAGACCTAATTCATCAGCATCACATTATTATCATCATCATCATCAAAATCCAATCTTTCATTTATCATCAGCACAAACAGATCAAACTAAAACCAATTCACATTCACTTCACTCATTTAATAATTCACCTACTCCTATTGCTCCTACTGCTGCATTGGCTCTTGCTGCTGCTGCTACTGGTGGTGTACCTATGTCTATTAATAGACCTGGTTCAATTGCTCCTTCTATTGTATCTAGAATGCCTCCTACTAATTTTAAAGATATCTCGGTGTACGATTCTCCTCTTTTTTTTTTTTTTTTTTTTTTTTTCACTGATTTTATTATTATTCTTATTATATTTTTTTTCACTGATTTTATTATTATTCTTATTATATTTTTTTTAGGTTATATCAAGTCGTTGCTGAACGTAGAACAGCTTTTGATAACTTACTTTGGTACGATATCTCTTTTTCTCATTTCCCAATCAATTTCATTCTTTTTTATTTATTTTTATAACTTATTTGAGTATATATATATATATATATATGTATATTTTTTTGTAGGCAAGTTCCTGCTACATCTTTAACGGCTCACGCATTCCTTTTTAGTATTTCATTAGCAGCGGATACAGGAAGGTTTGCAAGAATAGCTTCAATGAGTCTTTGTATAGTCATAACAATGTAAGTCTCTTTTTGTCTTTTTTTTTTTTTCTCCTATTCTAATTATTTTTGAACAAAAAAAAAAAAAGAATTAAAAGATTGATTTATATATATATTTTAAAGTTTAACTTTACATTTATTCACAAGACAATTACAAGCTGAAGATGCAGATCATAGATGGTTAGCAGATTTTGAAGAACGTCATCAAATTGATTATTTTGATAGAGCACATGGTGCTAGATGGAAAGATTATAGAGGTATTTTACATATATATACATTAATTCTTATTTAATTTAATCTAATTTTTTTTTTTTCACCGATTACTGAATTTTGAATTTTTGAATTCTTTTTTTTTTTTTTTCCACAGCTCAAAAACCTCCAGGAGCTGGTAGATTAGGTTGGTTAGCTATGCATAGATCTTATCCTCTTTGGTCTAAGGGAATGTTAGCAATAGGTGCTTTGGCTTTTGCTATACTTATCTTGGCTATATTTCATGAAGCTGCTTTAGTTGGTTATAATTGTCAACTCAATTAAAATTTCTTTCTTCCGGTGGTTTTTTGTTTTTTTCTTGGGGGGGAAGTTTTCTCTCTCTCTTCTATCTCGACTTTTTTTATTTTTTTCATACTTTCTTGCTCTCACTTATTTTCTTGCATATTGCACTTTTTTTTCTTCTCTCTTATTATTATTATCATCCTTCCTTTTTTCTTGAATAGATGGAAGCTGGAAAAGTTTGGATAAGATCTTTTGTCTTTTTTTATTTTATTTTATTTCTTTCATGATATGATGATGATGATGATGATGACAGAAAAAAAAAGACCTAGATATAAAAATTCAAAACTTATCCTTTATATGATTTCAAATGACCTCAGATTATATGATATATCAACTCAGCTTTTCAAACTCGTCCATTTGGTACTGTGCTGTACCATTTCAAGTCCCAACCCGGATCGAATTTGGAGATGCCACCCAACCTGCTTCAACAATTACTTCTTGTTCTCGATTTTGTGTCGATTTCCATCTTTTGCACCCGTTGCAAGTTGAAATAAATTGAGAGTTGATGCTATTGCGGGTTCTAGACAGAATGATTTTTGATGTCTTTTGCTGCCTGACGCATACAATGATGAAATTTGCTTATTCTTTGAATGAGAGGGGTAAATTTGACACCAGCTCATCTCATTCAGTCTTGCCGCATTTCCAAAATTCCATACCATCATTCTATTCCATCCCCACCTCTTACGCTTGATGCTGCCGAGGCCCAAACATCCACAATGAGTTCGTCCATGCCACCTCGGCAATACGTTCAAAAGGGACATTCATCAACTTTGCAACTACCCAGCCCACTTGTCCAATCGTACAGGGCTCGTTACGACCTTTGACAATCTTTCCGTCCTCGGGTTTATGTCGTTCTTTCTTGATCGAGAGTGGAAGAAAACATGGGGGAAGGTCCGCGAGGTAGGGATGTGAGGCGTGGCTGGCTCGGATGTCGCACCACGGGCAATCTGTTGATACGATGGTCACTCAGTGGTCATGAGTGAAGGATCTTCATCATAGTTTGTTTATTGACGGACCAGTTTCGAGCATTAACCTATCCAATGGGATATGCTTGACGACTTCCAGGTTATCTGCAGTCTTCAACGAGCTATCGAAAACACCACATGAGCTTTGGTATCACCTCTGTTCGCTACCCAAAAAATACGGACCATCCATTAATCCCGATACTGTATCCCAACTCAACCAATTCCTCCATCTCCTCCTTTGAGCCCGTAAAGCTATGCACTACGCCTCTTAGCCTCGGGGGCAAAATTTGTGTAGCATGAGACGCATGGTGATCTCGAAGAATACGAACAAGGTCAACGTGGGCTTCAGGGGTACGGCTATGCAGGAATAATGGAAGGCTGAATTTCGTTGCTAGTTCGACTGGTACACATCTCCATCAAATACCATAAGAGAAAGCTTTCCAGACTCGTCAGGGTTTCGATCACACACACTGCTAGGATGACTTTCTTCAACTCACGTTGGGGTGGGAAGTGACGTAATTGAACTTCCTTCGAACAATAAGACAAGCGATCATAATCTATTACCGAAGGCCCCTAACAGCAGGCGTCAGTCTCTTTTTGATCAGGAATCATTCGGAGATGTCACCTAGCGTACCCAGCCCACACTCGCCAACCGCAACCACCCGTCTCTTTTCCATTTCCAGTCTTTGATCGGTTTGTATCAGAGCTTCGAGTTTAGCCAGATACTGCTGAGGAACTTCATCTCCAGCCTCAAACTCATCTGCCCGACAAGGATGGCATCCGACAGTTGCATACAAGCCACCTAGGATTGACAGATACATTCCTTATAAGCTTTCATTACTCGTCAATTCATTTGTAGTTAAGAATACTGACGATAGGTATGGGCCAATTCTAAAACTTGAGTGGATCCAGAAAGACAGTCGCCGGTGAGGATTTGTTGCTCTACCCCCACCGCCCGTGCACGAGCGAGGATCTGCTCAAAGTCGTCTGAAGGTCGGTAAGTAACATTCCGTGGAAGAGATCAGTCACATGTAAACTCGAATGGGATCTTGACATCAGCACAGACAGGCCGGACCTTCGTGAGCCTGTTTGCCGTAGTATGTTCCATGGAAGACGGGGTCCGATAGATTCGAGCCGATGTCTATGGGAAGACGAGCAGTTACTTGAGATTAGAACACATAAATGGCCGAGAGCTATTACTTGCTGACCGATGAACTTGGGGCTGGTTTCCGATGTCATTGGACGACAGTAACGTGGACCGAGCGGAGATGGACAACGAGGCGGAGGTCGTAGTCTCGGTAGGAGTTGATGCCGGAGGCTGAGAGGTCGATACATGCGTTCCAGTCCCGGTGTTCTGATCCTGACGCTGGCTGTTTGCCGGTCTCGACTCGGTGCCAAGCTCGGCGGTCAATCCGGCCCTGTGGTCGGTGTCCGTTTGTGATGATGTCACCGCTCACTCCTTCAAGGTCAAGGCAAAAAAGAACAAGCACGATCGCTCACATTTGTTTGACTTGTCCCCCATGGCGCCCAGATCAGTTCAGTCAATTTCAACAGACAAAGAAAATCGACAAGTGTGACACAATCATGCAGAAAAATGCATCCAGATGGCTAAACTCACGAACAATCGCTTTTGTTAACGCGACGAAATTTTCTGGGGATACATTCAAAAACAGTCCGGCGAGAAAAAGAATTGATTGATCAGCTCGAATTGTGGATTGCTTAGAATCTGATATTTGGGACATTACTTGGAAAAAAAAAAAATTGCATCCCGGTTCAACATCAACGTTGAGCGACCAACGCGAACTCGATCACACTCGTCAGTTGAGTCTTCTTTTCTCGAAATTATGTACTCCAGCTTACATTTCTGCCATGCGTTGAGTCACTCTCGGCGAGTTTCTTTTCAAATTTGTCCACAGCTCAGCAACTTCAACTACACCTTGATCCAAAATTCAAGCATTTGGTTTTGCTCTGTTGACGTCAGGCTGAACAGAAATGCAGAACCACCACTCAAATCTCAACGGATCAGCTCACAAGATATTGTCTTGGCCTTCCCCGTCTCTGCACGCACATTTCTGGCGTAGAAATGCAAAACCGCCGCTTCAATATCAACGGATCAGCTTATAAGACATTGTCTTGCGCTTCCTCGTCTCAGCAAACAAATGTCTACCGTAACTTTAACCACATTTCTCATTTCTAGAACTGGGACACCATGGAGTGAGATGCTGAGCTGGATGGAGTCCGTCAAGTATAAAACTATGAGTTATGGCGAGTTTCCGCTCTGCTCCTCACCTCTCAATCTACCTTTAAACCTTTAAACACCCACCAGCGGACTTTAAATCACCTCCAAGCGTTTTTATATAAAACTCCTGATAAATATGAATACTAATAATATTTCCAATAATCAACCCGAATATCCGGACGCCGCAGGAGATTCTCTGGTCAGTAAGATCAATTGTTACTCTGGCCTCCCACCTCAGACTGAGTTGACACCGATGGTACTTCAGAATCCTCCAGTGTCAGATGGAGAAGGTGGTTTGTGGGGATCCTCTCCCATTGCAGGGCCTCTACCAGCATCCGCTCAGCCCACCTGTCAAGACGAAGACAAAGGAGGCTTATGGGGCTCTCCTGACCAAGTGGAACCCACAACTTCAGAAGTTTTTCCACTGCCAGGCTCACCTTCGCCTGCAGTCGTGAACGATTGCGATACTCTTGTTCTACCAAGGTGTGCTGCTCCACCTCTGGTGCCATCAACCCGCGCCTCGCCACCTTTGGTCTTTTCAAAACGCGCCGCTGTTCCTGCGCCCCTACCTAACAATATTACCCCGGCACCTGTGCCCTCAATCTCAAACACCCAACCAATATCATCTACCTCCTTGGTCCAACAACAAGTCTTTGGAGATGTTGGATTGGACATTTCAACTATCCTGAGCATCATACAATATCCCAATACCTCAGCGCCCTTGCCTTCGACCGCGGCAATTTTCCCCGAGGCATCGACATCCTCTTACTCACAAGCCCCTTTCAATGGCTACAATTACCCACTCCCAAACTTCTTCGACATCTCTGTCGAGGAAGCTCCCAACCTGACTCCAAACCAGCCCGCTTCCCAAGAATGTGTTGATACTGGTTCTTTGTTTCTCAACCCATTAGCTCCTAACCTTCCTCCTCCAATCTTGCCAAACCCTGCTTCACAAGATTTTGTTGATCCTTGCTCTTTGTTTCTTAATCTGTCAGCTGCTAACCTCCCTCCTTCAATCTGGCAAAACCGTAATCCTCCCACAGCGCCCACAGCTACTCCACTTGTTGCCAACCCAAGCACATGTAACTCAACCTCCAAGAAACGTTCTCAAGCGGAGTCTGACTTTGACGCCGAGCAGCCAGAAAACCAACCACCAACGAAGAAGTCTAAGACTTCAAATGAATGTATTGGTCCTTCTGTCAAAGCTCAAACCCCTTGCACTGTCTGTGGAAAACTCTTGAGCTCAAAGCCCGCTAACATGAGACGTCACATGGCTGCAATACACGGTGAGGTTAAATATGATTGTCCTATTTGTGGTCAAAAGCTCAAGTTCCAGGGCGACGTCAAAAGACATATTAAACTCAAACACTCAAAAACCTCCGACCAACCTCCCCCTCCGTCATCATCAGGAGGATTACCGCCACCACCACCTCCTCCACCGGGAGGAAGCGCGGCCCCTATTGCCCAAGTACATGTTTCAACTTATTAATGATCCCTTGAATTCTCAGTCACTCCTTTATATTTTTCTTGTTTCTATGTTTTTGCTTCTGATCCATCCTTGCACGGTTTGTTCAATATCAGAGTCTCTGTTTGCAAATAATTATTTTCTGAAAAAAAAATTGGAGAGGTTGAATCTTGACTTCTTGTTAGCAGAACTTGACCTGTGAAAAACAAGATCCAATTGCCCAATAATGCGCCCTTTAGAGATAAGGAAAACTGATTGTTTGCCTTGAATTTTTTTGGTTGTGAGAAAAATTCAAAATGAGCTTCATACCTCATTTCTAATGGGGTGAAGAGTTATTTTGAATGTGTATACCATTCAGGGCTCTGACACTTGGGTGCCACACAAAGAATCACATGAAAATTGAGATTGAAGATTTTGGAAAACAAGATTAAAGTGGAGACCATTGCTACATGTTAGAATAGACCTGGAAGTTTTATAGGGCTGGCCTTATCTGACTCATAACTAGCCAAGTGACAACTAGGAAGACCTACTCATGCTGACTACTATCTCGACAGCTCTCACCATTATCTATGTACCATTGATTCAATCAAATGGAAGCATCCACCCATTGGACTGTGAGCCAAGCTCTCATCCAAGTCTTGACCTGTTGGGGTTGTGATGGAGAGATGCTTGGATGCTAAATGCATTCCATGATACCCAATCCCTTTGTCCCAACTCTTGTCATACGGCATTCAGGAGAGTTCTGTATAGCCTCTGTGCTGGATGCTTCTCTGGCTCCGTGTACAGGGAGGATGGGTTCAGGCATTGAGGCTGGAGTGTTAAGGGCTCAGAGCTGCTCAGTTGGTCATATGCCCTGGGTCTTGACTAAAACTGATAGGTTTAGTCTGGCTGCAATTCATCCCCCTTTTTGATGATTTCCTATGTGTGGAAACCATTGACCCACAAAAATTACACAAAATGAAGAGGATTGCAGAAATTGGAGGCCCCCAACATCAGGTGTCCTCTCCATGGGCATAGTGAAGAATAAAAAGCAATTTAGGATCATATTTATTTGAAAACAAAATTGAGGATTAGAAAATTGATACAGATTAGGGGTGATCTGTAGGTTTTACTGAACTAAGATACACAACTTCAGAGGTGGAGTTCAACAATATAGAACATAGCTAACTTGTTCTGCTACAAAATGAGTAAAATGATAAGTTGGTTCACAAAAGCAAATAGCAACATAGATGCTATATATTTTGGATTAGGAGAGAAGCAACAGCACAAGAAGGCCATCAAAACACTTGTATACCCTCTCATTCAACCACTCTGAAATCAAACAAGATACTGTAATAATGGAGTGTTCATTACAAAAGGTCACCTGGGGACAAATAGCCTTGAGGCCAGAAATATATGACAAAGAACTAAATTACACTCAGAGATGGAGAAAAAATCACCATGCAACAAGACCAGCTTATAAAAGAGAGCCCAGATTATGACAGACTGCAACATTCTGTGAATATCATCTATACAGGGAAGGTCCTGACGAATGAGGAAACGGCCCAAAGGTTAACGGCTGCATATGGTTCAAAAATAATTTGGGTCTAGGTGAGAGTGAGAGTGAGAGTTTAGCCCTCATGAATACCAACACATGAAAAGCACCACAGTGATGTGGAGTAGAGTGGTCCTTATTTTTCAAACACCGAATCTTGTGTGGTCAAATATGGCTGTCAATGCATTTCAGCCTCAATATCTATATGACTGAATGGTTTCCAATAACCTATCATGTAGAGCAGACCACCCCGTTTATATGTTTTCTCAAAAACCACAACTTGCGCTTTGCTTTTCCTGAAAAGATCGTCTGGGCCAATTCATTGTTTTGTAAAGTTTTTCTTATATATATATATATATATTCAATACCTGAAAGTAGGGAAAAAAGCTCACAGATACCAAATGGCACTGCTTTTCTCTGGGTTCCATGTGCTGTAGCAAGCCATTTACCAAACTGAAAGAAGTATGTCTTAAATTTATTTACTATTATTTTTCAACAAGAAGGAAGTAGATATGTCGAAATGGTTCGACTGATACAATGAAGTTCACACTATAGGGTACAGTACATAGCTTATCAAACTCAAGAAAAACACGGGAAAAAACTCATATTCTCTTGTAAAATCACAATATATTCACTATTTCATAATCAGACGCATTTTCAACTTCAGTCAACAAAAACTACAAAAACTCGAAAATGCCCTTAATCGAGGCAATATACTGTCCTTTGGATGAACACTAGCTAATCCGATAATTTTGAGCCCCTAAATTGCAATTTTGGTATTGGGATCACACACGAGTTGCTGAAAGTGTGCATCCACCCTTCACTGTGATACTCCCACCCTGTAGTAGAGCAAGACAAAGAGAATGAGTTTCTATGATATCTTTTTCTGGTGGGCAATTTCACTTACTTTACCCTTTGCCAAACAAGTCTTGGACAAGCTCAAGTAGCCACCGCTCTTGTCAGTGTCAACATCGTGCAGGAGACGTCCGGAGGATCTGTATGAGAGGTTCGCGTTTCTTCCCATCAAGAACATGTCTAGATATGACTAGGAAATCATTCACGTACACTACAATGGGTGCAGTCGGGCAGGTGATATCAATCTAGAGAAACCAGACGTGTCAGCTCTCGTATTCGTCTCAACAATATTGGCCGGGTTAAGGATGCTCACCCGGCAACCTTGATAGGTGTTTGTGACTAGGGTGGTTGAGCTGCGCAACATCCCGTCTTGATAACCCAGGTTATATATTGCACTGCCAGACAGATTCATTGGGATGCATGTCAGCCCTTGGTCCAGGCATAATGGCGTCCCAATGTAACGTTATGTTTGCTTACCGATTGCAGTCGTACGGAGTCGGACCCCGCGCGCCCAACGAATCACAAACTGGTGGTGGTGGTGTATATTGAGGAA
Source organism: Cronartium quercuum f. sp. fusiforme G11 (assembly GCA_015951145.1). Taxonomy (NCBI): domain Eukaryota; kingdom Fungi; phylum Basidiomycota; class Pucciniomycetes; order Pucciniales; family Coleosporiaceae; genus Cronartium; species Cronartium quercuum. The sequence goes on along the minus strand of MU167290.1, from coordinate 206,378 downwards.
CAAGAAAAATGTACATGTACACTATGATCACCATAGTGCGCTCTTCCAAGTATACGTTGTAAATGGCGGGTGTGGTTCGGAGCTTTTCACCGGGAAGTGCTGGAAAAAAGCAAGTCAAGAGGTTCTGATTAGCGGTGGTGATTGATTGAAAGTAAAATGAGAAGGTACACAAAATTGATAACTGACCAGGCCCGGCGCGATACATTTGCCCCGGCGGTAAGGTGTTGGTTTCAAAAATGGTAGTCGTGCGCGTTGATAAACCTGCAAGTTATGTTAAAAGGGTCAAAAGGTGCTTTTTAGGGGTAGTGATTGGTTGAGGATAAGTTTAATGGTATAACTGACGAGGCCTAGTGATTTCGTTATTCTCGGAAGCAGTCGCTATGATGGGCTTGCCATGTACCAACTCTGAAAAAAGCGTTAAAATGTACTGGTTAGTGGTAATGATTCCTATTGAGCAAAGGAAAAGGGAGACAGGAAGAATATAATCTATGACTGACTGGGCCCAACGCGAACAAGTTGGATCGCACAACACAGGACAATAAGCTTGAACATAATTGAGATACTTGAAAACATCTTGATAGGAAACGAGGGCGCGGAGGTCACTTTTTGACTACAATGTTTTCTTTTTCAAAGAAAATAGCTTCTTGGTAAATCGGTTGTGATGAGTGAGTGAGTTCTGGTTCTGGACTGCTCGAGACTGCTTTTATAAGCTCTCCAGCTATGTCCACTGAGGGGGCTAGCCCCTCCCTCGACCGAAAGCCTGCGGGGATTGTCTCCAAGGTGTCAAAATAGTCGAGGGTATCTTTGGGCGTCGCCTTCGGTGTTTCAAAACATGCACCCCCACTGTATCTGAGGCCTTTGATGGTTGTGGATTGAAAGACCAGGGGGGAAGGTCGAGGGAGCTCAGAGCAGGCTCGCAACAGGATTCAAGAAAGCTTTATGCTAAGTACTGAACAAATAACAACTGCAAAGCCGGAGCCCTGCACCACTTCTGATCGACCCTTGACCGTTCAAAACATAGAGGGCATCCCCACCCCTTTGCATTCGCAAAAGACAGCCAATCACTCTCGAGCTGGGACCCGCATGTGGGCCATGTGGTAAGTCTCTGAGTTTATACTCTATCTTTGCTTTCCTATGACACTTTGCAGTCAAGACTTTTGATGCGGGAAGCTGTCATTTCCCCATGATTGTTTTATACAATAATCAGGTTCTCCAGCTGAGACATCAGACAGACCAGGAAAGTTTACAAGGCCGATGAACACTCCAATAAAGAAGAATATTTCTCTTGAACCTATAGACTACATCCCATGTGATACCCAGAGCTTAAAATGGAATATTTCCACATGAGATTCATGAAAACGAAAGCTTGTGACCTCAGTCCACATCTTTTTGAAATGGCGTCTCTCAGGTTGAACTTCAAAAGACTATTTTCAAACATGATTTTATCAATCGTGTCACATATCTACGCTGGCATGCACCAACTTGATCAGCTTAAATTCAGGCTCATTTACTTTCCTATCTTCCTAAAGTCCTGATTCTGCCAAGTTTTACCAATCCCTGATGGATGATAAACTCACTCATGAAGTTTTTCATGAATGGCTCTGATAAATGAACGAGAGTTCATTGAGAGGTACCGCTATCTGATTAGCATGCTTCGGGTCTTTCAACATATTTATTCTGCAAATGGAAAATCATGTCCTTTGAGGCCTTCTCCTTGATGGCCTTCCAGATAGAGTATTGAGACAAAACCTTGTGCACCTGCTTGTTCATGCTGATATTTAGGTCTGTTGTGTATACTTACCCCTTCGAGATTAAGGCCGGTGAAGTTAGATATAGTGTCTCTCGTACAACCAAACCTCACCTTGCAGACTTGCACAAAGTCCCTCGAGAGATTTTTGAAGCACTAGGCCATAGAGTGATCAGGAATTCTTCTGGATCGTGAGACCAGAGGAAAACTTTGAAGCATGGCCCAAAGACATTGTCATCCTAGGGCTCTTTGCTTTTTGGTGTTCAAAGTAGACTTGTCAGCGCTTCTGGTACCTGATGTCTATTGATGTACCCCCCGCTCGTACCGAATCCTCCACTTGCCCAGAGAAAGAGTCCGATAACGTCGAAAAAAGATGCTAGAAATGTCTCCTCCATCGATTCTTGAACTGTTGTAAGAATTTCTGAAAGCCTCAACTAACAATCTTCTTCATCTGTGCGGCTTGAAGAATTTGTTTCCAGAAAGGAATAGTTTGCGGTTGAACGGTGCCGTTATCAAAAGTTCCCTTATGCGTCATGAACTGATTCTAGTTCTCGTTGAGCTTACGCGTAGAAAGGTGCCTTGAAACGCCTTGGGTCCGGATTGGGGAAGTGATTTTATGGCGAAAAGTGATGAGTGAGGAGATATTTTTGAATCCAAATTGAGAATTTCCCAAGCTTTTTCTCTCACGCCCGTTGTAAAACTTGAGACTTTGAGATTCAGTTGATAAATAATTTTTCTGTTTTACCTTTTCCACCATGAGTCTTCCACCTGACTTAGCCTTCCTTGTCTCTGGCACCCTCGCTGTCTCCTACGTCGCTATCCTCTACATCCTACCCGCCGCCCGATCTAAACCATGGGAAAAAGACCCGAAAACGGGTCAGCCAAGGGACCGCCAGCACCCCGCTGTCATTCGCGCCAGAGTCTTGGCCGTTATCCTCATCACGTTCCTTAGCCTGCTGGGCATCGGTGGCCTCGTGAAGCGTTATGGCGGGAAAGCTGAAGTAAGTCTGGATCAACTGACCTCATCGGCTTATTTCAACTGACCGCGATTGGTTCTTGTGTCGCCTTAAGGCTGCCGACCCAATCGAGGCAACACTCCGGCTTACAGGCTTCCGTCCAAGCGCGACCGTTGGTCAATCGACACCGTTCGCTTTCCTCCGGCTCCAATTCCAAGCCCTCCTCCTCACTGCAACCCTCTTCCTCGGCCCACTCTACGCTCAGCTCCTTCCTAGCTCATCTTACCAACATGCCTTCACATGGAGCGACTATCTTGAGCTACAAACTTTGAGAAACTTGGTCATCGGACCAATCTCTGAAGAAATTGTCTACCGTGGATGCATCATCGCCACTTACTTTCTGATCGATCCTCTTCTAAGGCCCTCGGCTTCTCAGATCATCTTTCTTTCCCCGCTCTGGTTTGGTGCAGGTGAGTCTTTAGTGTCCCGATGTAATCGTTCGTTCGGGAGGTCTTGTGTCATATCCAACCTTTGCGTGTCCAGCTCACGTTCACAGCATTCGTGAGATCTATATATCGAACGGTCGAACGAAGAGAGCACTTGTGAATGGCTGCCTAATCGCCGGTTCGTTGCTCCTTACATTGTGTATCACACACCATCCTTCCTAGCTTATCGGTCCACTAAACCCATCTCCTTCTCATAGCGTTCCAATTTGTCTATACGACATTATTTGGGTGGTACGCTAGCTTCATACACCTTCGAACTGGTCAGTCTATCTCATTTCTTATAAAAACTGAGATAAAAAAAAGCCAAGAGAAGGACTGAAGATGATTTCCTCTTGGGAATCCAGGATCGGTCATTGCCGCTAGCCTTTGCCATAGTTTTTGCAACATGATGGGCGTGCCTCGGTTCATGGACTCAATGCGAAAGTTCCCCCACCGAAGATTATGTAAGTCGGATTTTTGCCAGTCCACTTCAAGGGTCGATAATTTCCTTCTAATTTTAACAAACCATCACTACTGTGACTTATCCATCTCCTCAGCTATTGCTATCAGCTACATATCGGGCATGGTTCTTTTTGCCATAGGCGTACGAGTTTGGGCTACCAACCGAAATTTGTTTCCGAGCTCAAATCCGCTCTGGTGGGATTTGAGATAGGGAGTTGTGATTGTATCTCTCCTGCTTGCGCAGTCAGTTTTGAATGAACTTATTGAATTTCAATGTCTATGTTTCTACCTGTATACTAGGCAATGGGTAATGTTCTGAGGAAAACTTTTTCATGATTTACACATCTAGTTTAGTCAAACTGTTCAATCAAGCTGTGTCCCCTGTCCAATGTTGCATTTGTTGCTCAGCCAAATTATTGAGCTGCCTACTATCTGGCGGTTTTCGCTGCAACTAAGCTCTAGCTTGACCCTCTGGTTATGGTGTCCAGCAAAACCTTTGCAATGTTATGTGTTTTTGAAACTTTTGATAGGTATTTTTTATTCTTTTGTCCAAAGGAGAGCCTTGAAAATGGCATATCTGAATTGGTCAGTTATAGCCCTATAGAGCTTGCAAAAAAGTGGACTTTTCCCTCTTATTACAAAGCTTGCGCTGATAAGCATGAAGAAAGCTCAAGTTTCTTGTGATTGGAACTTACACTTGACCATCTCACCGCCAGCAAAAATTACTCGGACAAGGCTGTCCGAG
>MU167290.1:188762-199738 GCA_015951145.1 Cronartium quercuum f. sp. fusiforme G11 | reverse complement strand
AAGTATACTATGCTTATGACTCTTGAAACTGAGCCTGAGTTGTGGTTTGATTGTTACTTAACTCATTACATATGTAGTACATATGTAATACATATGTTACACTATGTTTCTACATGTGTACATTACTTATTACATAAGTAATATGTATGTTACACTATGGTTCTACACATGTAATATATATGTTATGCTGTGTATTGCATCTATCTCTCTTGGTCACTATACATGTACATGTCTGGTTTTCAGTCTGTGGGACTGTTATGCAGTCCTCAGGGCTGACAGACAGCTATGGCATAATCTGAGGAAACCAGATTATCTCATAGCTGACAAATTACGTATTTTTTACATACAGTACTGTTACATTGCATATGTTATCAGCACTGTAATCAATTTTGTAACAATAAAACACTTTTAATCACAAGAAGTGTTGTATTACACATAGTTACTGTACTGTAACAAGCAGTACTCATACTGTAGCATCTCTATGCTTAAACTGAGAACTTGTGTTCATGGATATGTTTCTTTTGTTATAACATCTCTCTCTCTCAATTTGTTCTCATTCTCTCATTCTCACATATATGTATTCAAAGGATACTTTGAGCCATATAAGTTGGTTAATAGAAAGATGGGAGATTATCCATGGAAAAGGTCCCAGTTTGGATTGTGCATGTGTACTGGTCAAACACACACCGCCAGCAAAAATTACTCGGACAAGGCTGTCTGAGGTGTTCTCGGACAGTGAAGTCCGAGTTGATCTCGGACTGTGGTTGACCGAGATTTTCTCATCTTGGTCAGCGGTAGTCCGAGCACACCGAGATGAGAAAATCTCGGTCAACCACGGTCCGAGATCAACTCGGACTTCACTGTCCGAGAACACCTCGGACAGCCTTGTCCGAGTAATTTTTGCTGGCGGTGACAGTGCTGCCAACATCTGAAACCAATTGTCCCCATCTGGTGGAATGGAGACAGGAGGTCTGGAGCCTAGAACATGGGTCTGACCCCTTTCAATCTAAAGAACAACAGCATTGGTAATAAGTACTGCTTGTAGTTTTCTCTTCTCATTACATCACTATTTGATTACTCACTCATTTGTAATTGGATATATCTGGTTGTTTCTCTTGTGGTTTTTGCTCTCCATGTCTTGTCTCTCTTTGTCTCAGTTTCTCTTTAAAGACTTGTCTGTCTCATTCTCTTCCCTCCAATCATTCATATATTACTTTACTTTTAACCAATCATACTTTTTAACTTACTTCCAAGATAAAAACATGTCTAATCATATTAGAGCTGAAGCTACCCATCATTTGCCCTCTTCTTTGAATCCTACCTTGCATTGGAGCCTCTTTGATCTCAAGTTTCATCTCTCTCACAGATTGTCATACTTCTATCTATTTAAGTAAGTCTTAGTAAGACTGGTTAAATATATAAAAGTATCCAGAGTTAGAATTACTCTGAGAACAAGCCCAGATTTGGCATCTCAGATAAGGCTAACTCTGACATGTCTTATACACTCAATAGCCACAACTAGAGAGCAAATATATGCCTTTTCCACAAACAGAAGAAGTGAAAAAAAAAAGGTTAGGGGACTTGCAGCAACCCACATAATTGACCTCCACAGCAAACTTACAAAGAAAATCACAAAATACACTGAGTTCTCATTCAGCACATACAACAAACACATGTACAATCAACAAAGCTACACTGAGAATTCAGAACACAAAACAAACCACCCCATCTATCCTGCACTAATTTTGTAGACCCACTTTCTTGGTAAAACCTTCACTGCCAATATATTTGCATCGCATGGAAGCTTGCTATGTAACATAGCATGTCTTCATGTGATACTATGGACCATTTTTCAAGGTCCCTACCTTGGAAAATAGACCTATTGCATTGCATCTTGGCCTGCTATGTGACATAGCATGCCTCTATGCAATGCAATTTTCTTGGTGGTGCCTGGATAGAAATCATTATGCATATACTGGGTCAAGCTATGATCTGATAGGATTGTAGGTTTCCCAGAACATCTATAAATAGAAGTCTTTACACTGTTTCAGAGTTGGTTCCTTACTCAATCATACAATACAGCAGCTCAATAAATTCTCAACAAGTGACATTTCCCTTCTGGAAAATTTGTTTGATTGTGTCCAGAGTTTAATTACCCAGGCTTGAATAACTAGCCAGTCTTGACCTTCAGTTCCTTTGGTTGAAAGGTTCTCTACCTTCTCCATTTCTTGCTTCACTGTTTGTAAACATCTTACTGCAGCAATTCTCTTATTGGTTGTTTGACCCAAGTCACTGCCAAGATATTTGTATCGGATGGGCCTATCCGATGTTCTATCACCCCGAGATATGCGATGCAGTGTCAGTAAGATTAGGTGCGATGGAATTACACTGCAATATGGTGTCAGAGGATTAGATACCGATAGTAATTCCATCGCACCTAATTCTACTGACACTGCATCGCATATCTTGGGGTGATAGAACATCGGATAGGCCCATCCGATACAAATATCTTGGCAGTGAGTATGTGCAACCTACTGTGGCCAAGATCCCTGTTGCCTAAAGAGACAAGCCACATATAACCAGTACAGTTTTTGTGGCAAAAGCATCAGATGTAAGACAGACCACCCACCTTCTGTGGGTTTACAGTGAGCTTTTGACTTGGTTGTGGAACTTCTACAAGTCTCATCACTTCACTTTCCCCCTTTTTCCTACTTTTTAGGACTGAGGAACTCCAACCCTATGTACCCAGTAGGATCTCTGGCCAGGTTATAGAGTGGTGCCTTATGAATTCCCCTGATTCTTTGTATGTCTTTCAAATTTTCTATGCATAGCAGTTTTTTCCTTTGGTCTTATCAAAAATATCATTTGCTTCACTATAGTGAGCATGATTTCCAATCATTTATTGATCACAATTTTCAGCCCTGGCAAAATCTGAGGAAACTAGATTGTCTCATGACTGACAGAGTACTGTAATTACTTTTTACATAAAGTACTGATAACATTACATATGAAATCAGTACTGTAATCATTTTTACATACAGTACTGTAACATACACACAGTACTGTATTCACTTACTGTAAATATTTTAACTGTAATACATGAACACTCATAATTGTGAGTATTACATGTAATTACTGTAGTGTCACAACCAGTACTCATACTGTAGCATTCAGATGCTTAAAATGGGAAAGAGCTTTGTGGACTGGACACTTGGATATGTTTTGTTGTGATTTCTATTCCTCTTTGAAATATCTCTTTCTCTCATTTGTTCATGTGATTGTCTAGTGTTGTAGTCATATAGACAGACCCATATAAGTCTGTCACAAGACCAAAGAAGACAAGTCCTGTGGTTTTGCTTCCAGTTGGACTGTGCACATGTATTGGTCACACAGTGCTGCATCATCTAAAACCAACTGTCCCCATCTGGTGGAATGGAAGACAGGAGGTGTGAAGCTTGGACCATGGGCCTTAGCTTCATTGTTCTTTAATAACAGCACTGGTGGTATTGTAGGCTCGTGGTTTCTCATCTATTTTCTCATTACATCATCAAGGGCTGTTCCATTCATTTGTAGCCTAATGAACTTCTCATTTTCATTCATGGTTCATCCTATTTTTGATACTCTCAGTCTCTATAAATACTGTCTCTCTTTCTCATGTTTTCTTCATTCAATCTATCATTCAAGCATTTTATTATTTACTATCATTAGCAATATTATTCCTTAGAAATACTAGCCTTGAGAAACTGCCATCTTTTACCTTTTTGCTTTGATCCTTAATCCCTTGCTTAGAACCTCTTAGACATCAAAACTCTCTCTCTAGTCATAAAGAATAACTAGTCTCATGATAAGTAAGTCTTAATTGACTTGTTTATCAGTACAGAAGTGCAAGTTATATCACAATAAGACCTCTATTGGCATGTAATATAACCAAACTCTCTGACAACATAGTGGAATTATACTGGTTTAGGTTGTGCACATGTACTGTTCACACACTGCTGCCACTATCCAGACCCATAGAGCCTCCTAGGGTGAAAAGGCAGCTGAATGGTATAGACCTGGCCTGTGTCATTCTTTTTCAAATGTCTTCTTCAGATCAGCCTGTAAGTTCCATTGCTGGTTCCCTGGGTGAGTTTTCTTTGTCCACTCGACTCGCTTTACTCACGCTTTCTCATTTGTTGAATGATTCCAATGATTTCCTGGCCGTTTTGTTTGGTGGGATTTTGTGAGTTTTTTTTTTCCTCCCATCTCTTGCCCAATAGCAGCTCTCCCTCATGTTGTCCCATGGTGGGATTGATTCATCTTGCTATCTCAATTGATTTTTTTTCATAAAAAAAAAGTTATTAGCTAATCATTTAATCTTTATTCATTCTAGTTCTTGTGCTCACAAAGATTTACCTCCAGTTTTCCTTTGATAATATAATGTTCGCTTGTACATCTAGTAAGTTGATCAGAACACCTAGTCCATTGATAAAACTGTTTCTCTGGTAATTCTAAGTCTTGATTGACTTGATTCCCTGGCCTTTACACATGGTAATAGATGTATGTCAAGTTAAGGCACATTCTAAGTTAATACATATTCTCTGACAGAGCTCTTGTTGAATGCTGCAGTTAAGCACCTCCTACAGAAAACGCTGTGATGCGAGAAGTCTGTTATGAAATATCGTTTCACCATGAGTATTATCTCAGATTTCACACATTCAATCGGTCTCAAAAAAACCTTTTTCCAAACTATCTCTGTTTTTTATGACTCCTCCTCAAAATTCTCCCCCCTTTTTTTTCCTTTTGAACTTCAAATAGATAACTTCTGCCCGCCAAGGATCATTATGTTGACTAAGTCCATTCTGGGAATTTTCTGCATGATTTATATTAAATGCTCTATTCTACCTTTTGGTAGATTAGAGAGTGGATCAGAAAACTGGAACCTTGAATCATCTCAAGATATGCTTCAGACAGGCAGTCACATGGCTAATGACTACACTCAAACGAATGAAAATGAAGAACAACAATTTGGACGAGAATTCTATCACCGGAAAAGCTATAACAACATGAGTCCCGATCACTTTGATACGATTAAGGATTGCAATCGAGGAACTCATTTTCTTTCAAATCTGAAAGAAACCCCGCACACTCCTCAAGATAACCCTTTACCAATGACTCAACTTCCGCAATATTCTGGTTTGGAAATACCTTCTGTTGGATGCAGTAGGAATACTTTTCACGCATCCAATCATCTCTGGGATAGTCCTCATATGGACTCACTAACAAGCTGGCCTATGAGTCAAACCACTGGAAATCATGGTCTGCAAGACAAAGTGCCATTGCAAACAAGGTATCCTTATGGTACAGTGGAACAGTGGAATTCTTATGGTGGTCATCAAAGTGGATACCAGAACTCAGAACTCTCCCAAATGAGTTCTTTGGCCTCTATTTTTGGGTACAATGGTATGGTGCCAAATAAAATGGATGCTATGCCACCAGATGCACATAGCTTCCAACAAAATTGTTTGTTATTGGGTGGACAACACTTTTCCAATGGTCAATATAACTTCCAGAAAAACCATGAATTGAATGTTCAACAAGGTGTGTTTTATCTGAAGTTTGGAAAAAAAAACTTATGATTGTGAAAGCCCACTGAACATGGAGTTTTGTTTCATCAGGGACATATGGACACGGTAGACTGGATACATTGCAAGTCCTTGACTGGCATCATAACTCCAATAGTTTTCTGGATGATCCCCCAAAAAGTGCATCCATTCCAGGTAGTTCATTGAACTTGGAAGACTACAGGGAGAGATCAATTGGAGTTCATGTGGAAATACCTGGAATGGAAAGCTTTGAAAAGTTTCGGCAACGGTGGGATTCTCCCTTACACTTGGATATACAACTGCCTCCTGGACCAAGGACATTATCAATAACAGGGGGTGCAATCGAGGATTCAGTTCAAAATCATCCCAGCTCATCAGATCTTCAAGGCCCTGATGGGAGCTCAATTGAAAATTCCTTCCCAAAATCTGGAATTGACAGCTTCGATGATCTTCAGCGTGTGGTGCACTCTGGTACTATCAAACCAACTTATGGACCCCAGGCTATACCAGTAGCAGGCGATGCAATGGACCATTCTATGCTGGATCAAGGTAGTTCAGTGAAATTGAAAGGCTATCATGGTAGCTTAATTGGATCTCCTGTTCAGCCCCCCGAAAAGGCAAGACTTGATAGTTTTCACCTCATGAGGGATTCTCCTCTGCACTCCGGTAATAGTAATCTTGCTCAGGAACCCACGAATCTAGCGGTCACAGGCGGTGCGATGGAGCGTTCTCTGTTGCATCAGAATAAAAGATACGATAACCAAGAAAATTTTCAAAACTTTGAACCCGATGAATTCCTGGGCCTGGAACACTTTGGAAAGGAACAAGATGATAAGACCATGGACCTTGGACCAACCGAATCCATTTCCCATCGAAACCAATCCAAATTCAATCTAGGTATATCGGAGACGCAAGAGACCCCCACAGAGCAAGGATTATTGGTTTTTGACACTCTTAAAGTTTCACCCCGCGGGCCAAAGTCTGTGGCTCTGAGGATTGTGGAGAAGCCAGATGAAGATGTTGAACGAATACCCAAAAGACAGAGAATTCAAAAAACCAGAAAAGCAGTGTGTTCTCAAGCTATGGCACCAAATGCCCCATATTCATCTGAAAACCAAGCCAGAGAATCAGAGACATTACATATGCCCAAAGGAAGAAAAAGGTCTAGGGCAGGTGGTGCCAAGATCAGCCCAATTGAAGATCCAAACCATGGAAAATTGCTTGAGCGGATCCGGCAATTTGGACTTTTACAGATTGATTCATCAAACATAAAAGTAGACTACTATGAGTGGCTTTCTAAACTGAAAGGCACAATGGTAGCTAAGTTTGCGGGCCATCCTTCTGACTATTACAGAAGAACATCGTTCACTGAGTCTCTTATGTCAATGGTTTGTAAACAAGTGATTGAAATCTTCTTGGGCACTGTTATACTCACCACTCACAAAGATAATGATAGCAGTAGTAGTGCTCCAAGTGCATCAATGCTTGCAGGATTTAACTTCATTCGGGACCTGTTTGATGAGTGGTCTACATTGGATGTCAAAACTTGTTTGGAGATGCATTCGGAAAGAAGAAAGTACAGTTATAGTGATGGCACACAGCCTTATGTATTCTTAAATCATCTATCAAGGCTGCCATCAATACCTATAATGAACTTGGACAAACTGTGGAAGCTCTGGTTGAGATGGTGTAGAGCCCGGTCTTCCTCACCGCCAAAATTTTATGCAATTCAAACGCACTTTGCCTATGAACTCCAAAAATGCATGCACCAGAAGACATCCACAACAACCACTGCGGAAGAAAGTCCAGATGGGAAACTTTGGAAATTTCAAAAAAACCCTCACCCCTATAAACATTTATTACTCTTGCAACTTCATCACTTCTACATTGATCCAAATTTCAAATTAGCAATCAAGAGAATTGAAGCTCCATCTGAATGTATTGGAGCTGAGGTTCCAACTTTGATGCGTGTGGTGCGATGTGTAGGCCATGTTGAGGTGCAACTTCTTGAACACCATGAGGCAGTGGGGGATTGGTTTGATGATCTTGCACATTCCCTTCACTCTCAATGGCTTAGTCTTGAACTTGGAACCACTTCTTCCCAAGTTCAACCACTTATAAGGGCCATCAATGGGGCATACCTTAGCATACTTGAAGGATTCATGGGAATTCTCAGGATTGAAAACTTTGATAAGATCCCCCAAAATTTTGAAGATTTAGATCACGTCATGGTTAAGGGTTGGACATTCCTCAAACAAAACCTTGAAAGATGGTGGAGCTTTGACGTGCTAAAGAAGACCTTTAACCTTGGCTCATCAATCACACCATTAGATCATGAGCCCTGTGCATTTGAGGTGCTCTTTAAAAAAGTTTTGAAGTTGCCAATGAACCACAAAATAAACCTCAAGGATGTGTGGAATCTCTGGGATTCATGGTGCACTGAGAGTGGATACAGGTGCAAGAATTATGATAACTTTATTAAAGACCTCAGGACCTTTGAATTCAAAAGATGGAGGGACAATATGTCTCATGCACAACTTGGTATTCTAAGAACCTCATGAAGATACAGTATGCACAAAGTTTGATACATATATATATATATATATATCTTTGCAAAGTTATCAATCTAGCTGTCCTCATACAGTGATTAATAGAGTAAATGATCTCAAAAATATACCATTCTCTTGCAGGTTTTATTTCAACAGTGCAATTGATTTTGAATCTTGGAATTGACTATTAGGCCTTTTCACATTCAACATATATGTATATGACTTTTGTATTGCCCTGTCTTTTTTTTTAAAAAAAAATATGCAAATTTTATAGTGTGTTACCCACTGCCCACAAAGACTACTAGGACAAGGTTGTTCTAGAACTTCTAGGACAAGATTTGTTCTATATTTTCCTTGTCTACAAAAGGAAAAACTAGGACAAAGCTTGTCCTAGATGTCTATGTTGGCAGTGACCACCTCTATGCACTGCCAAGATATTTGTATCGGATGGGCCTATCCGATGTTCTATCACCCCAAGATATGCGATGCAGTGTCAGTAGGATTAGGTGCGATGGAATTACACTGCAATATGGTGTCGGAGCATTAGATACCAATAGTAATTCCATCGCACCTAATCCTACTGACACTGCATCGCATATCTTGGGGTGATAGAACATCGGATAGGCCCATCCGATACAAATATCTTGGCAGTGATGAGAGTTAAAATGGCACTGGGCTTATTAGTAGCCGAAAAGTGGGGGTAAAAGTTGATGAGTTCTGGATGTGTGTGAGAGAGAGCAGTCAAACTAACACAGGTATGGGGTCAGCTACTAGTAGCAATCCATTGGGAGGTAGGGTGAGAGAAAGAAGAGACAAAATAGAGTGAAGAAAGGAAAGAAAAATAATAATAGTGAAAGTGAGATAAAGATGTTAAGATTGAGAGGGTCCACTGGGTGCTAAGCAGAGGGACTACACTTCCTGTCTCTTAGCTAGGGTGTCAGTCTTGCCATGCCTTTTGAGGGTGGTAAGGCCTTGGTGGTGCAGGATGATGTTTCTGATGGGCTTGGGTGGGCCTCTTTTATCTCAGTCTGGGTGCAAGACAACAGATCCCAACATCCTCACCAGGATCCAGTGGCATACACTGCCAGCAAAAATTACTCGGACAAGGCTGTCCAAGGTGTTCTCGGACTCAGTGAAGTCCAAGAACACCTCAGACAGCCTTGTCCAAGTAATTTTTGCTGGCAGTGATAGGCTTCCTCTGGCCTCCAGGGAGAGAGAAAAACATGGTGAGGTTGAGGCACACCCAATATTGTCCTGTTAGTATTATACACTGAACATGAAGATTTATAGGCTGTGTCCGTTCAATTGTTTTGCTGTACCAATGTTGAGGTAGTGGCTTCAACTGACATCACAAATGTTTTGTATATCCTTTGTATTTTTTTCCCTACTAGTGAATAGGGTAGCTTTTCCTGCCATATTTCTCAAGAGTGGACCACCATTGCACAGATGGGAAGTATTGTTTTCAATCCACATGTCTCAAGTTCACAGATTTTCCAGTAGAAGTAAGGAAAATTTGGAATTGATAATGAAATGCCTATGAAGATTGTAGCCCTACCTTGTTTCCTCAACTCCCTTGATGTTTCAACATAAGCCTCTCCAACAAGGTTTCTTTTTTACATGCACATTTTTAACATTACCTCATGCTTGCTATCTAGGCATTATAAGATATTCCTATCTGATTGCATGCTATGTTGGTTGTGTTCATGTGGAGAGAAAAGAAAAGCAAGAAATCCATTGTTGACAGACCCCTCAACAAGTGATGGCCTGGTTCTCTTTTTCAAACTTTTCTGATTAGCCTGTGTATCATCTCCAGCATTTTGATGTTGCATCTGGGCATGCACCATAGCATCACATGCACAAATCCAATACAAGAAACCCTTTTCAAGGAGGAGGAATTTTTTTACTTTGCATCTAGCCTTGTAATGCTATGTTGCAGGGGTTACCCAACAATGCTGGAGGGGGTTCTCAGTTGAACCCACCTAGCCACCAATAGCTGGACTGGAAATGTTGCTTCTCCCATTATTGGGCATGTCAGCCCTGAGCAACAAAGTGCCATGGACTAACAAGAAGAATTACAACTCATACTCAATTTCAAGAGTAACAACAAAGTACTGTACTTAACAACTGAGGTTTATTATTACATAAATGAACTCTACATGTAATATTACATATAGTTACATATTACAGCTTTAACAGATGAGCTGTAATTTATACTGTAACATACATGTAAACATGTTACATCAACTATTACACATGTTACTGATATGTAAACTACAAGGCATTAATTCAGTAATGGATTCTACATGTAAAATAACTTACAGTTACTATTTACACTCTCTGAAGAGGAAGTGTAATTTATACTAGGATACATGTGTAAACATGTTACACAAACATGTACACTTACTACTGTTGTAGTAATGGTCAAGTAGAAACCAGTTAAGTGTCAAGGACATCAGCACCGCCAGCAAAAATTACTTGGACAAGGCTGTCCAAGGTGTTCTTGGACAGCCTTGTCCGAGTAATTTTTGCTGGCAGTGAAAGAGGTGTAAATAACAATGCAACATAAGATTACATATAGTACTAATGAAAGTACATATGTAATCATAAGAGTAATAATGAATAATCACAGCACAGGCTCAGTATCAAGAGCCATAAGTATGTACTTACAACAGGAATGGATACACAACACTGTAATAAGTACTCAACCACAAGTTGACCATCACTGCCAAGATATTTGTATCGGATGGGCCTATCCAATGTTCTATCACCCCAAGATATGCGATGCAGTGTCAGTAGGATTAGGTGCGATGGAATTACTATTGGTATCTAATGCTCCAACACC
>MU167290.1:87142-101780 GCA_015951145.1 Cronartium quercuum f. sp. fusiforme G11 | reverse complement strand
GCTAATTATTCATTCATCTGGAATTACAAATTGTTCTAAGACCTTGGGTTAGATCCCCATTGAGGCTAGACTTTTGTAGAGGTTTTATTCATCAAGAGGTTTGTCTAAACTTAATCAAATTTCCTTAAGCCAGGGTGAGACCTGTTAAAACATCTGTTGATTGTCTTGTATTGTAAGCAGAGAGGCATTTTTTTTGTTTTTTTGTTTTGTTGAATTGAGAAGTCCCTCTCAAGCTCTGCCCTTGCTCAGTCTTTTGGGAGTGCCACAACGGGGGGGAGATTTGTGTATCATATGGGTGCATGTCAATGATGGGGCTGTTCTTGGCAATTCAGAAAAGTTACTAGATGAAATTGCCAATGCTCTAACTTGCAAGATCAAGATATGATGGTCTAAGACATTGGACCACATTGTTGGCATAGACATCAAGTGCCACGATGACGGATCTTATGAATTGTCTCAACCTGGTCTTACAAAAAAAGCCATAGACATATTCTTAGAGACACCTGGTAAGGCATTGACACCTTTGAATCCACAGAACATTCCGCAGACGGCTAAGGAAGATGAAGAACACATCAACATTACCCGCTACCTCTCAGCAATTGGAATGCTCAACTATCTAGCGGTTGCTACACAACCAGATCTGACTTACGCCGTCAACTTCCTAGCAAGGTTCTCAGCAAACCCAACCAGACAACACTGGGATGCCATTCAGCACCTGATGCAATATATCAAGACACTAGGTAACATATCACTACATATGAAACCAGTAGGAAGGGATGTGAAGACTGGACTACACACTTATGTTGATGCAAATTGGGGGGGCGAATTTTCGAGGTTGGTACATGGTTACGTTACTTTATTCTTAGGTTGCCCACTGGCTTGGACATCAAAAAGACAAACATGCGTGGCAACGTCAACTTGTCATGCGGAGTACATGGCTTTGGGAACGGCTAGTAGGGAGGCTATCTGGTTAAGGAATTTAGTGAAGGATGTCATTGGGGACATGGGACCAGCAACTTTACATTGTGACAATACTTCGGCAATCCATGTAGCAGTCGATAATGCATCAAACAAACGTACATGCCATACGGATTGGGAATTCTACTATGTAAATGAACAGTTATATAAGGGCTTTATTACTTTACACTGGATAGACTCGAAAAATCAGAAAGCAGATATTTTGACTAAGGCACTAGGCCCTCAACTGCTGACAAAGGGGAGGGAAGCACTATGTTTACATGGAGGAAGTTGAAATTGTTTTTCTCAATTATTACATTGGCTTATAATCTTTTTTATTTTCTCTTTATTTCTTTATTCTTGTGTTCTTTTCTGTATTTCTCTTCTGGTTACGGCATCTGTGCCTTGTCGTGGGGGGGGTGTTGTAGACTAGGGTGTCCACATTGGAGTGTCACAAGTCGGGATGTCACACGACTGCGGCACAGCGACACTTTAGACTCTTCAAGGTCGGTCGGAGAACGGGATCCTCATCATCTGTTGTGTTCCCACTCACCGACCGTCCCAAGAAGCTTACTGAACACTTAACGTTTCGTATACTTTTGGGGTATGCGACACGAAGCCTTGGCCATCCAAGACCAATGAATGCAATTGACAATATAGTTCAGAAAAGTCATGTTTCAAACAAGCCTAGTGGGATTGAAAAGCCTTACTTATCCAGCTTAGATGAGAAAAATAGTTTATGGCAGAAGGCTCACCCTGGAAATGAACCTGTTGGATTAATTTCAGGTCCGGATCTGTGTGAGCATTCTGAATTGTTGAGAGAGGTTTGTTCACTTCAGGTTGGAATCTCAAAATTGGGCCAGGATCTTGATGAGAAGTTTGAAGACCAGATCAAGTTCTTGAAATACGCACTAAGTTTTTTTCATGAGCTATCAGAAAATTATACTAAACACATCAGACTGAAATCCAAAAGTTCGAATTCCATCTTGAACCAGGTTCAGAAAGTAGCTGATTATGCTACCAAGTCACTATCAGCTGCTGTTTCAACAAATTTGTTCATGAATCAGCCTGGGATGGCTGACTTCGATAGCATAGAGTCCTATATGAATTTATATGAGGTAATGCAAAAGGGAAGGAAGTTTGGAAAGCTAGAAAAAGCAGCTTTGCAGCTTCTCAGGCTTAGAAAAAACAATTTGCAAATACCAGTCAGATTTGCAGATCTTGCAAACTTTTTGCTAACAAACCCAGACTTAGAAAAGCCCCCAACTACCAATTTGGAGACCCTGGCATATTTTTTGGCTGTAAAATTTGACCAGGACCTTTCACGGCCACATCAATCAATCTTTAAAGAGGTGAATCATCTCCAGCAGTTAATACAAACATCAATCAATGAGAAAAAAAAGATTGTAATCCCAAACCTAATTAACACGGAACATGAGTCAAAAGAATACCTCTGGGCAATCTTGGCCGCAAGAGCACTGGAGAGTTTAAGGGAAGAGATGTCTATTGCTAAATTTAGAGAAGAAACCCAGGAAAGTTACTTTTTCAACAAAGTTGTCCAATGTGATACATATGAAAGAAAAATTTAAAAATGCCAATGCACAAATCAACGAAGCAGTTGACTATTTTTATCAAAAGCTTTCAAATTCTCAAGAACAATCTAATTTATTTTCACCCAGATCTAAGGCATTGATGTTTTACATGGCAGAAGATTATATGATTTCTGATGAGATTCAACCCAAAGATCTCAGCACAAAAAAAGCGTTCAGCTGCCTAAACTTTCCTGAAAACAGTCCGATGGAAAATGAAAGATTGATTGGATTGGGTAATGGGAAGCTTGATGTCTTGATGAAGATAATTCCAGAGGAGGAAAAGGCAGAATTAGTTTACTTTTGGATTAGAACCTTTGCGTTTATTCCTGGAATCTGGCACCAATTCAATACAAAAGAGAAAGCATTTATTGAATTGTTGGAAGAAGCTGACCAGCATAGGATTATAGATTCTCTGAATTTTACGGAAATGGTTGCAATGATGAACTATGTGGAGATGTCTTCTGATTCAACACGTCAGCTAGCCAAGGAATCTACTATGGATTATTCTCAATACCAAAACAGAAAAGAGCTTTTGCCTGGAACAAATGAGAGTGGTACTTTGAAAAGCGTGAAGGCAGAGTTTTTTCCAAAACTGATGGAAATTTACAAGCTTGACAATCATCATGCACACCATTTTTTTCAGGAATTGACTGTAGTGCCTGAGACTACCACCAGTATCAATTCTCAAAAATCCATGTGGGGTATGGCTCCAAGCATGGAAAAAATTTAAACGGCATACTTGAGGAGAAAATATGTTGAGCTCAAAAGGATACATACCGAGCTTCGGTCAGCTATTGATAGAAACTTTTCCCCAGCTTTCAAGAGTATATTTGCGGGGGGGAGTACAATGAGTTTATCCTCTATGTTGTCACACTTGAATGAACAATTTCCTCATCATGAATTTTTCTTCAAGTCCTTCCTAAATTCTTTGAGTCCTGAGTCGAACTACTTCTTTCATGCCTACATTCTGAAAAATCTCCCTCAGAAGATTCCTTTGAAAGTTGAGAAAACTATCAGATTCTAGTGGACCAAGTGTTGAGTTGTATACTCACATACAATCATACTTTACTCCTAGAATATCTACCGTGCTTGTACTGAGAAGTGTTATAGCGTCATCGCTATACATATTCTCTTCCCTTCTTTTTCTCTGTTTGGTCAAGAAGCATCTTTCTCTTGTCCAAACTGACCACCAGTCCATACTCGCTCATACTCTACCATATTCTCCATATTCTCTCGTACTCACCATGTATCGTATGTTGGCTCGTGTCTTTACCAAGTTATACAAAAGAGACCCCAAAACTTTCAGATATGATATTAACGAGCATCTGATACTGCAAGATCATGTATGCGTTGAAGCGTTCCATTTGCTTTTCATATTTGGCTTACTTTTCATGAGTTTTGTTTACAAATTTATAATGCCACTAGCCTTTCATCGAGCATCAGTTTGCTCTTTCTTACCATCAGCTGAAAATCTATCATAGAAGTTTGATCTAACCGTAATGGCGTTCATGCTCACCAGGATGACCTATGTGCAGGAACAGGGCGCTCAAAATGTCTGGGGATGAGCCTGAGAAATTATGATATCTGTATTCGAAGCTACTCAAAAACTCTAACAGGATAATTTTTTTTTTATCGGGAGATGCCGTGATTATTTTGCGTCCCTTGGAAGGGTGGTAAAGAAAATGTTTGAAAGCATTGGCGTTTGTGATGAAGCGGCTATAGGTAGGACAGGTAAACTGTGCGCACAACGGCAGGGTCTGTTGAGAAAAGCTTGAGTGTCAGTAGATGGCCAGAAGTGAAGCAAAATGGGTATGGGTGCAGGGTCAATGCGCGGTAAGAGTATCATTTTACATCTCTAATCTCAGTCTTAGACAAATGTGTGGTGCGCGATGGAGGGAAGAGGGAGACCTGAGTGGGAACGGAAGACGCTCTCTCTTTCTCTCTCTTTCATCTAAACGCCTCCTGCTTGATCTAGGAAGCCTCAATTCTGACAAATGCTATAACCTTCACTGAATGGCGGCGTCCTACATCAGATTGGACATCTGCATTCACCTCCGCGTTTGTGAGAGCTCGAGCTAACCCTCTGGGATAGACATTTTCTCGGTACGATCTGATATCATATAGACTTTTTATAAGCGAGACTTCAAGTGTCGTTAATGCTTACCTCCTTGCTAGTCTGGCTGCTTGCCACTCCCGAAGCCGAGGAACTTTGGCCTGAACGAAGGCAAACGAGTGTAAGCGGTGGGGCGTGCGAAGTGGAGAGTATTGAAGGTCTCGGCCGTGATATTGAATTTTCTTGGAACACCATACGGTCAACATTCGGACAGCCTGGATTTGATACTGAACCGGCTGAAAAGCTGGAGATGAGGTTTCTCGAAAAGGCAGGACACAGAGGGTGGCTTGGAGCAGGGTTGGTTGGTTGGTTGGAGAGTGAAATGTAGTCCGAATCAAAATCAGTCAACCCTCAAAAGGCATCAAAACTGGCATCAAATCCTGAAAAACGCACACTCTGAGACCAGCACCAATAATCCTTGAACGGTCTCTAATATTACACACTCCCCCGTCACTATCAACAGGCTGTCATACGACCAACGGAAGAATTCTGAGCATCTCTTTTACCTTCACCTTCATTCCTTTCATCGCATCCTCAAACTCCGCCATCTAAAATGCTTCCTTTCATATCTTCACCATACGTACTATGGGTAGGTTTTTCCTTGGCTCTAACAGCGTCCGCAAAGAAGAACACACTTCGAATATATGTTGGAGGTAAATTTCAACAATTTCCCTCTATCTCTCGTCGATTTTAATCAGCCTTACATGTTCTGACTAAAAATTGAATACTTCTTTTCACCTCCAACCAAAAATGCTAACAAAAAAAATAAAATAAAAAAATAAATAAAATAAAAATGCGTTGTAATCCAAATAGGATACTCAGGAAAAATTACTACATTAGATTTTGATACCTCTTCCTACATTTTTCATAATCGTTCCGTAACGAGAGAGATGGGAGAGAAACCGAGCTGGCTAACACTTGATCCAACTGGAAATTATATTTTTAGGTAAGTTTCTTACAGAAAAAAAAAAACAAAAAAACCTCTTGATTTATGTACCCAGTCCCAAGCTCATAATGACCTATTTTTTATTTTATTTCTTTATTTTCATTTTCTCTTCATCAATTTATAGTACGGATCAAATCTCAGATTTTGATGGAGATAAAGATTCCGGTGGAGTTTACTCTGGGGAAATTGATCAAGATGGTAAAATTACTACTATTTCAAGTGGAGAATGTTTAGGTGTACCGGTGGCAGCATCCGTTTCACCTGATGACCACTTTCTCCTTGTGGCTTCTTAGTAGGTCTTTTTGGTTCGATTCATGCTTTTAAATTATATACGATCTTACTGAGCGTGTATGTGTGTATGTGTATTTGGGGGACTTTTTTTGTTTACTTAAGTGCTGGAGCAGCTGTGAATTTGTTCAAGATTGAGAAAAAGTCACATATGTTATCGAGAAATCCGACTCAAACTATTCATCTTCATGGCTCAGGACCAAATCCTCAACGTCAAAGACATGGTCAGTTTTTCAAAATCTTCCCTTATAGACTCCAAAAAAAAAAAAAAAAAAAAAAAAAAAAAAACTAAAGCTGATCTTACTTTTCATGGTTCTTATATACTTAAGCTTTTGCACGTGATGCAGTTTATAATAAAGAAGGTTCATTGGCGTTTGTACCAGATCTAGGTTCAGATCAACTAAGAATTTTTCAAGTTAATTCATCAAATGGACATTTAACCGAATTATCACCTGTCATTTTCCCACCTGGTACAGGTCCCAGTCATTTAACTATAATTGAAAGTTATATTTACGTAATTGGTGAACTTTCATCTAAGATATTTACATTAAAATTACATGAAAATAGTCAAGATGAACATAGAGCTGAAATCATTGGTGTAATGGGAACTCTACCCAAAAATTCAACTTTTAATGATTTTGGTGCAGGTGAAATTTCAAGTTCACCTGATGGTAAATTTATTTATACTACTAATAGACCATTAAATTTAACAAGTCCAATTGGAGATAATACATTTGCTGTCTTTCCTAGATCTTCTTCAACTGGTTTACTTAGTTCACCTTCTTTTTATCCTGTTGGTGGTCGTACTGCTAGACATTTCTCTATTAGTCATGATACCATTGGTAGATTTATTGTGGTTGGTGCTGTTGATAGTAATTTAGTTATCATTCATAGGAGAGATCCTATGACTGGTGCTATTATGCAAATCGCTCGTACTAAGATTTCTAAACCTAGTGTTCAAATCTTTGCACCTTGAAAACTTGTTATTTATGATTAATTATACTATCAACAACTTTCTGGTCTCACCCTTGATTACACTCTTGATGTTTCTTTTTTTTTTGATATCTCTGCCTTTATCTGATAAATCAATTCACCGCAATAAAAAATACCTTAACAGCAGACTTGGCCTTCTTGTCTCTAGCTGGAAATGTAACAGCATCACAAAATTTATGATCTTTGAGAACTTTTATAAGCTCCCTATCGCATTTGAATTGAAGTTGAAGTCAGGGTTACTCAGCCCTCAGAATCTCTTTTGATATAGACCTTGGTTATCAGAGATTGAAAAAGGATATGGTTCTTATTCTGGAGTATATACAATATTCACCCCTGATGGAACTCGATGAGTTGAATGGATGAAGGACCTACTGAGCACGCTACAAGCATACAGTGTGGCAACGGTATGCTTACATCCTGAGCACCAGGTCCCTGGTCAAGCTAGTTCCGAACGCGTTCAATTTTGGTTTATGCTTAAATTAAATTAAATCTCCATTCTCACTTCTTATTTCTCACCCTTCATTTTCATATTTTATTCTGCGCTGCGTCTCTGCCTTCTCAGACGCTTTAGAACTCTTGAAAAACTTCAGCATCCCAAATTTCTGACTCAATCAACCATGGCAAAGACTTCAAGTATCCCGCGTCATCGAAACTTTTATCGGTCAACCCAAGGAGCAAGACAAATCCCATCATCGCCTTCAAAGTCTAATGGCTCGCTCAAACTCTTAATAGACGACAAGGATGATGAAACTGACTCAGAGGAGGACCAAAACGATGAAGATGATCTCACTCCGGCCGCGTCATCTAAACCTGCTGTACATGTCTCTAGAAATGAGGAGCGCAGACCTGACAAGACGGAACACCAGAACGATACATCACTTTGGATTTTCGAAGGAGGTCAATTGGGGGCGGCTCAGAAGGCTTCTACTTTTGATAGCAGCGTGAATCTCCTCGGAGGTGTCACTGCACCATGGGATATGGATGATATGCCTGATCAGGATGAAGATTTCTTAGGAGCTGAAAAAAGTACTATCATACTCAAAGTCACCAGTTAGTGCTTCTATCGTTTTTTAAAACCTCACTGAAGATTCATACCGTCGCGCTGACATGGCACTATCTTTTCTTGTCCTATGCTTTATCAGCTAGAAGTCCAACAAAACGTCACACATTGACTCCTAAAAGTGTACTGCTATCTCCTACTCGCAAACTGCCTAAAAACAAGCTCTCAAAAATACTTCAGACGGATCCGAAGAACCTAGGAGTTGCTTCTGGCTCGGTGACCAAAACAAACCTCAACTTGCACCAGCCAAACTCCCTTAAGAATACCCAACCCCCCGGTCCTTCGGAACTCAACATGCTCAACAATCAATTGTCCAGAAGTGAGGTGACTCGCCATGATTTGAACACAGAGACGCAAACGGGCCGCCGGGATAACCCTCCTTTGGTGATCTCGGCTGAACCTCCCCCGAGAACTAATTTTCCTCCTTCTGCAATCAAGAAAAACGCCACCATGAACGGTGCGGCCCCGAAGTCAAGTAAGAAGGCGCGGTTTGATTCATTGGACAATCAAGACATCATTCAGCCTGCTTCCTTTCCAGTCGAACGAAGTGCTATAGGTCAACTCAGCGCACAAGGCCAACCGACCTCTCTCGACGCGTCAACAGGCGTAGCAGAACATTCAACCTCACAAGCTGTTGAGAGATCACAGATCGAAGCAAATGTGGGAAAGCGTACAGCGGAGATCTTTGGTCCAAAGGATGCTGCACTAGTAGACTTCTTAAATTCACCTGTCCCAAAGTCACTCCCTGCACCTCTCTCCCCTGATCGTCCCTTGGTGGCGCGTTTACAACCTTCTCGACCAAAATCCTCTTCGTCTAGAGATTCTTCCGTTACATCCGCCGTCCCCCCCAGTACTAGGCAACCATCCGGAGACACAAATTTGCTTGTTCAACTTGACCCGTCCAATGTCCGAGCTCCTCAAGATTTGGCCAAACTAAAGTCAACTAAAGCGCATACTCCCCTGGCTAGCTTCAACCGAGTTTCTCGAAATAACTCGTTGAAATCTAAATCAGCGCAAGATGTTGAAGGTCGACCTACGGACGCTGCTTTGGCGAAGGCGCTTTCAATCACCACATCCGACTTGCTTAAACCCACACGCGTGGTCCGGCCTTCGGCTTATAGTTATAGTAGAACGAAGGACAGTCGGGTGGAGGAGTCATCGACAACCAACAACCTTCCCGAGGCAGACGGCGAACGTCCTTCGAATCGTGTTCAACACGTCGCGACCGAATCCAAATCTACAAAGGTCGTTCTCAAGACTCAAGACGTTGCTCAACTGCCGCCTATTCCCTCTCGCACATCTAGTGTCGCCGAAAACTCTCCACCGTCACCAGATCTCAATGTTGTATCCACCTCCACGCACCAGACTCGACCTTTGGAGACCAATTTAGACCCCACAGAAAAAGAAGGATCACAAACTCCTCAACATTTGGTACATGTTAAGCCAAGCTCTCGGTTGACTAACCGAGTGCATGTGAGTGAAATTGCAGGAAGGAGATTGAGTACGTTAATTGAACTTCCGACACCTGAATCAACATTAGAATCGATGAGAAATGTGACAGGGATGATGAAAAACTCATTCGAGACTACTGATGATTTATCAATCCTTAGTCAAACTGAAGGAGCTATCCCAAATTGTTCGACTCCCTATCAAACTGGTCCACTCAATTTGCCTTTACCACCTGATACTATTCATTTATCTGCATCTCGACCCAAACGAAGTGCGCGTAGATCTTCTGCTGGTAGATTGTCACCTCTCAAACCACCTTCGATTGTACCTTTAGATTTGTCTAGTCATCTTCCTTCTCAAGCTAAGGATTCACAAACAGTCAACGACGTGAGAACGATGGTCGATTCTGCTAGTACAACAGCAACCAGCAAATTATCTAATCTCGATGGCCAGGGCAAGACTCGAGTGTCTCGGAATTCAACTGTGCAGACTGACCACCAGCCTCGCCCTCCATCGGTCCAGGAGTCGGACCGATTGCCTATTCCTGTCCCTAAGGTTTCCAAATTTATGGACCCTCAGCCTTCTAAATCTACAGAGCTCAAGACTTCCAAGTCCGCCGAACCTCCAAGCCAGCAGCAACGTCCCCTACAACCTCCATCAGCCAGCGCGAAAGTCAGACGTGATAGTGCAACAGTTCAAAACAAAGAACCTAGCAATGCATCAGATCGACGCCAACATCCAACTTCTGAGAAGGCACCCGAAGGCATCATCGCTAAGACTGCTGTCAGAAGTGTCAAGCCGCTACCCAATCGCCGCACGTCGTCCGACAAAGCATCAGATCCTCCTCCTGCTCAAAAAGGTCGGCGACACGAGACCGAAAGTCACGTTTTCAGTCAACCACCTAAGCCCACGAGCAAAGTTTCATCACATCCCGTGCCCGACTCCAGCCTAGGTGTACGAACCGAGTCTGTCTCTCTTGATCTGGCCAACAAAAAACACAACTCTACAAAGCCTATCAAGAAGCAGTCTGATACAGCAGAAACCCATGCTCTAATTCCTGATGAGAACATACCATCTGATCGATCGAAGCCCAGGGGCGCGGTAGATGAGCCGAAGATACTTGACAATCATAGGCCCACTAGAAAATTGTCGCAAACAAATGTTAAGCCTAGGAAAGACGCAATAGTGTCGAAAGCAAAACCCAGTCAAGAACTTCCCGTGATTACTGCCAACGCTCCGCCTGACGCCGGCCTCAAAGCTATTTCAACTGCTTCGACCAAAGTGAGACAAAACTCATCGGCGCTAAATGTCGCACGACCCGCGTTCAATCCGGAAATGCCATTGAATAAACTCAGTGGTAGTGGTAGTCGGCGAGATGATTCAGAATCTCACATGGGCGTTCAGAGCTCTGTGGTAGCCAAGGTCGAAGTGCGTCGTTCCAAACCATCGGAAGTACAAAGTCAGGATAAGCAAACCGAGCTAGTACCGAATCGTGCAGTTGAATCTACCGGTGGACCCAGCCAAACTTTATCGGCAGATCTTCCATCCCAAACTGAGCGGCGAAGCAATCAGCAAACAGAACCACAGCTCCCGAACCAGTCTGCAGGTCATGATCCAGTGGCTGTCTCGAATCGATCATCCGAGACTACAGGAAGTAAGCGAAGCCTGCCTCTCGAGGGAGAACGAGAACAACCTCTCGAAAAGCCTGTTTCGAATCCTACTCATCCTTCGAAGAAAGCGAGAATTCCGCCGGTCAAACTTGACTCGAATCCGAAGCCAAGGAGTGCGTCGCAAACTCAAAGAAATGTGAATCCCTCCGAGCGGAAGACAAGCTCATCCACCAAGTCGATGAAAGAACGATTGCCGATCACATCGCAACCTTCCGTGAATCAAAGATCAGATATTCGGAAGCCCTCGAGTCATGCGCATTTGACCAAAGCACTTGCGCAACCGCAACCTTCTCCCCCTGGGTCTCACAATAGTGAACGTCGAGAGATTTCCGGAGTTCAACTCGAGCCTTCTCGAATAACAAGTAACCATCCGAACCTGGCACCATTTAGTGGTCTGACTGAAAAGAAGAGCAAATCCACAAGTCCCAATCAATCCAAACGCAAGCGACTCGATCAAGATGAGGGCGCTGCTGAACCAACACTTGCTTTGAGTGACAGGCGTAATTCAGATCAATCACCTGTACCAATTCCTGATCAGTTGGTATCAACTGAGATGCAGAAACGACCTCGGGATTCGCATACCAATTCACTTTCTGATAAGACCAAGCATGCCGAAGAGCCACGCAGAGCTGAGGCTTCGCCTGCTGCTTTGAATGATCAAGCGCCGAAAATAGAGGTGATTGACCTAGTGTCTCCTTGCGCAAAGCAGGCTACAGCTGGTCGTTTCAGTATAGATCTTGAAGCTCCCGTCGAGATTCACTCATCATCAAGTCCTGAGGCTTCGAGGATCCTGTGCCGAATGTCATCAGTGCGAAGGGTTTCACCTCAAGTACCCAATCACCCTACTAGCTCATCCACGAACTCATCATCTGACACTCGCCATCAAGATCTTCATCCTATCGTCTCAAACAAATCAGCACCACCACCGATCTTGACGCTTCCGAAAGAATTTACGTTTACTATGCGAGCTGGTACGGGGGCAAGTGAGAGGATCAAGGATAGGAGAGAGAAAGCCGTTCAAGCTGGTTCGAGTGACTCAAAGGCCAATCAAAGACCTACAACGTCCTTCAAAGCTCCCGGAGGATCGATCGTTGCTCGACGAGAGAAGCCCAACGCACGAATTCGCGAAGAAGCGACAGAGGTTGTGAATGAGAGAACTACAAAGGTATATATTCGTTTTGACGTGTTTTTTGTTTTTGTTTTCTACTCACCTCGGTGTTTCATTCTTTAATTACATAGAGGACACGTGTCGAACCAGCTCCAACTCGTCCACCTCCGCTAGCTGGAACCTCACGATTCAAAGGTACTGTATCACAAAGAGGAAGAGGGGGTCGGGTGCAAACTGCGATCGGACGCTTGAATCAAATCATCGATCGAGCACCACAACCAGTACCCATACCCAAACGCGTCACTACTAAACCTGTCCCGACAAGTCGTCAACCATCGAAACTGAATCAAGCCCCGCCACATAAACCTCCTTCAGTGCTTCCAACCCAAAGTACCTCTACTTCAAGACCCCCTCCTCCTCGCTCAACTGATCATTTAACACTTATGAGATCAAATTTATTGAAGGAGATACGTGAAAAGAATCAGGTCAAGACTTTGAATAACTCGTTTGCATCTAGAGTTGAGAATGGGAATGATAATGTACCTCAAAGAACTGGTAATGAAAAAGGAAAACAGAGAGCGATTGAAAATGATGAATTGACAACGCAATTGGGAGAGGAGGGAGTAGATGAGTCAAGAAGGTTTGGAAATAGTAATCGAATTAATGATCGAGCTCAAGTGAATGTTATAAGGAAAGTATCTGGGGAGGAAAACGCCCGTACGAAACCCAAGGTAATTGAAAAAAAAAAAAAAAAATCATTATATTTTGTTTTCTAATTGGTGCTTCATTATCTCTGACCTTCATCTTTAAATTTTTCTCATTACTTTCCTTTTTTTATAGCAAATGTCTACTGGAACTAGTTCCACTTCAAGAACCATAATTGATAAACCTTTACCTGGTTCTTCTGTGACATTCAAGAAATGTTTAGATCAGGTATGTTGATATGAACTTTTGAATCACGACTAGAGAGAGTTTTGATTGATTTTTTTTTTTTCTTGATTCTTTTTCTAACAAAGTGGAGAGAAGTCGAAGCAAAACAATTAAAAAAATCGAGACCAGAATGGGAAGATGTATCATTAGTACATCATGTTTTACCAGTAAAAGAAATAAATAAAAGAAAAAATTTAATTCAATTTGGTTTAGCAACTGAACGTAGAGTAATTGAAAGAGAAAATTGGCAACAAAATAAATTTTTAAAAGAGAAGAATGAAAAAGAATTACAAACTCAATTAAGATTAGTAGAAAAAGAAAAAGAAAAAGAAGAATTAATTAAAATGAGAAATGATTTAATTTTTAAAGCTAATCCTTTACCTGATTATTTAAAACGTTTACCTTAAAAAATAAATTAAACATTTCTTTATTTTTTTTATTTATCTTGTGAATTATTGATTGGTTTTGAGTACGGTTTTGGTAGTTGTTTATGATCTATTATTATTATAGACTTTTTTTCTTTGTTTAATTGTAATATTTATTTGGGGATTTCTGTGTTTTAAGTTTTCAGGGGGAAAAAAAGAAAAATTGTATAGCAAAGAGGGAGAGAAGAAAGATCTAGGTATAGGAAGCAGGAAGTATTAGTTTCTTGGTTTGCTGTTGATGTATTAATAATTATTATATCATTCTTGGATGAGTTTTTTTTTGTGTTTGTTTTTTCGTGTCATGTGAGTTTCTTTAGAACACAGGGTGTGGTGTCTTACTTTGAGAGACGGTTCATAAGTCTAATCTCTCAAGTCTCTGATTTATTGAGTGTGTCTGTAAATTTTCTATAATACTTTAATTGAATGGGAGGAAGTATGATTTTGGGTATATCATCAAAAGTTGCCTTTCTTTAAATTAGTGCTTCTTTAATTTTTTTTTCGAATTCAACCGATGGTACTCGTAGTTCAGGCCATTTGTATTTACATAATGCACAAAACAACACCTATGACAAGATGAAGTTCTCTGATTGACCGATCAATAAAGTCCTTCTCCATCTTCTAGTTTAAAGACAGGATTTATCCCAGGAAAGAGTGTGCAAGTGAGACAGATGGTCTTTAATCGAGTACGTAAAGGCGACTGGCTACCTCTTCGACTACCCAATCTAGACCTTCCTTGAGATTGGTACCAAGAGTAGCACTACAAGCTAAAACTTTCCAACGATGACCAGTGGGCTTGTGGGATAGTTTGAGAGCCTGAGATAAATGTGTAAACGTATTAGTTGATGATGATGATGATGATGATAATCCCTTAGGAGAATTGAAAGGACAAACTTACTTCCTCAATCTCATTTGGAGTTAAAGCGCCTGAGAGATCTTGTTTATTTGCAAAAACGAGTAATGAAGCTCCTACTAATCGCTATGAAACGAAGAAAAAATAATAATAATAATAATAATCATAAGATAGGGAGATAATGTTGTGAGTATTGAAGTCTCTAAAGGAATCTTTAAGAATTTCTTTTTTCTTTTCTTTTTTCTTTTTTGGAGGGG
>MU167290.1:34184-54833 GCA_015951145.1 Cronartium quercuum f. sp. fusiforme G11 | reverse complement strand
GGGGGGGGGGGGGGGGGGGGGGGGGTAATTATAATGACAAAAGGTATCTAATCATCTACTCATCAGGAAAAACAAAATGATCCATGTAGCTTCACACACTTTTCTGAGCCTGGTGGTAGATGACAATACCTTTTCCTGGACTCCTGGTAGCTCATGAGTTCCTTCCTCCCTTTGAGCTGGGATTACCAGTTTTACTACTTGCAGTAATGGATTCTGTGGTATTTACTTAGTCCTGAGCAACACCTCTGATGTCCTCCTGACATCCATGGGCTGACTTGTTGTCCACAACAGTGTATAGTGCTTCCTGAGATGTTGCACTCATGTACCATGTGCAGTTTTGGTTGTGTAGTTTTAAAACTTAGTATTTCTCACTCCTCAGCCATTTCAAAGCCCTGAGCAACACCTCCGAGCTCCAGGAAATGTCTACAGCCTAAGGTGTTGACCATGGAGCCTATGCTGTTGCCCATGGTGGCATTCTTTCAGCCTCTGTTGTCCATGACATGTTGCATTGTGGGATCTTTAGATAAAATCTAGCTGAAACTGAGTGTGTAAAAGGTAAATAGACTATAAGAAGACTACAGACCAATATAAAGCTAATTAGCCTACTATTACATATAACCTTGGCATGGGAAAAAAGGTATAATAAAAAGCTATGGCTTGATAAAGTAAGAATAATGACAAAGGAATTGTTTACACCCTGTCCATATGAAGGTGACTCATTGATGAGAGCAC
Organism: Cronartium quercuum f. sp. fusiforme G11; assembly: GCA_015951145.1. Lineage (NCBI taxonomy): Eukaryota > Fungi > Basidiomycota > Pucciniomycetes > Pucciniales > Coleosporiaceae > Cronartium > Cronartium quercuum. The sequence continues at coordinate 54,101 of MU167290.1, read as the reverse complement.
ACAGTGTCATGTTTGAAATCACCTCAGAAACCCTCTCAAATCCAGTGCCTTAGGGTCTGGGTGGTGGCCCAAGGGCTCAAGCCCACCCTTGTTACTCATTTCCATTCAATACAAGTCACTGATCCATGTTCATCATGATGTCAGCTCATGAATGTCAGTATGATTGTGAACTGTGCAGTAATACACATGCATACAGTACACACCTTTTAGTGCATGGTTCATTGAGTGAAAAGAAAAGGAAGTTACTTTGCATAAAGGGAAGGCTCATGTGCTGGCTCTGAGTGAAAAAAGAGAACAATCAGAGAACTAAAAAAGTTCTTCATCTGCTCTCATTGACAAGTCACCTGGATACAGACAGGGTGTTAACTACTTTTATGTAAGTAATTGAGAAACAAGAGTAAGGGTTAGTTGATAGAGGTAGAATATGAAAGAATTTTAATACTAAGGGTAAGGGTAATTTTCTTTGGTCAAATACAGACAAGTATAAAAAAAGTACACCACAGAGCTAGACTATTGTAAGGATTCTAGAAGGACTTGATCTGCTGACAACTTGTTGACCAAGACTAGGGATGTCAGCCATGGCACAATCTGAGGAAACCAGATTGTCTCATGACTGACAGAGTACATACAATTCACATACAGTACTGATAACATTACACATGAAATCAGTACTGTAATCACTTTTTTACATCCAGTACTGATAACATTACATATGGAATCAGTACTGCAATCATCTTTAAATACAGTACTGTATTCATTTCACTATAAGACATGAACACTTGTAATTATGAGTATTACCTGTAGTAAAGTAGTGTAACAACCAGTACTCATCCTGTAGCATTTAGATGCTTAAAATGGGAAAGAGCCTCATGGACTGGACACTTAGATATGTTTTGTCATGATTTCTATTCCTCTTCAAGATATATCTTTTGATGAGTTCAAAGAAAAAAGCTTCAGAGTAAATTGCTACCCAACAATTTGAGCTATTGTGGCCTTCTAATAGCTTGAATACAGACTGAAAAAGTCTTACACATTAACACAATAGAATTCATTTGTTTTTCCTTGCAGAAAAATGATTAAATGCCCTTTTCATTGAGTTTACCCCCCCCTCCCCATAAAAAAAAAAAAAATTAAAAAGGCCTTAAATCATTTACCCATCAGGAGAAACAAACAATTCCTGTAGTGTCATGATTTCAAGTATTTAAGGCTTTTTTATGCTATTGTGTAAGGATTTAATTTTATCCTTCTGCTAAACTTACTTATATGCATTGATGTTTTTTTTTTCTTTTATAATTTGATACCATCAGGTTATCTCCAATACTCTAGAAGATAGATTTTCCCATAGAATAAAAAAAGTTAAAAAAAGGTATTTTTGAGGCATTTGAATGATTGTTTGAGTATGTACTTCAAATCAAGTTTTCTATGTGATGTAGATTATTTGGATATCACTAATTAGTTCCCCTTATCTAGCTCTCTTAGTTATCATCTTGCTTGCATCTACTCCACCTCTACCAATACCCCCTATTATGTTGTATAATATGATATATAATTATGTCTGTATATCATGCACACAACAATGAATCAAGCCATAAAACATCCATCCAACTCAATTATGCCTTTATCTAAGGACCTTGGACAAAGGTATAGTTTGATTGGATGGACATGGTCTATGTTGAGTCAGACACCTCTCTTTAACACACCTTTTGTTGCCAGTGGGCACTTTGATTGCGCACAATGTTCTATCTTCCGATTTTTTATCCTTGTGTCATGTTACACCCATTCTATTATATGACATTGCTCAAAAATATTACTATGTCTGTATAATGTTTCTACTGCTTTTCTGCTCAATCACAGAAACTTTGCCACATGTTGATTTAGTTTTGAACCCAAGGTAAGGACCATTGTAAAAAAATATATAGAGAGAGTAACAGAATATGATGGAGTTTCTGTCTTTGACTTGAAAATACTTCAATTTCACTGGTTTGAACATTAACATTGATAAACGTATCCTTCTCTATCAATTCTTTTGAATTCTGTTTCACTTCCCACAGCCCCGCCTTTTTCTAGAGTGAACAGTCACTGATTAAGTCACCCATCATGTCTCATATCTTGGTAAGTCTTTCTTGAAACACTTCTAAGTCCAAGAATATGGATACATTGAGTTTAAGACCTCTGTATCCTATCAAAACTACAACTCTGTATAAGTGATCCTATAAAAAAAACTGTAGTAGTAAAAGAAGTTTGTATGATATACCTTCTTGCGCAAAGAGAAAGACATACTTCTCTGAGGAAGTAGATGCTTATGATATAGGCTGAAAGAAGTGGATCCGATGGAAGTATGTTGGGGCCCAAGTAGTGAATTGGATAGTTTAGGAGAGGACCTGACATAAGGCTTAAATGGGGTTGTCCTTTGAACGAGAGCGCTACAAGGTTCGGTTGGACACTCTAAATTTTCACGATTAAGTGCGCTTTGGCTTGAACTGTCTTCAGGAGTGATTGGATCCACTTGCCAACAAGGTGAGCTTAGGCTGTGATGTGTGAAAGCCCAGGTGTTTATCTATCACAGCGGAATAACACAGAGATTGCACCGGAACCGAAGAGCTCTTTTCACAAGTAAGCTCACGTGATTTGTTGTAGCTTGTCTTTTCGGTGAGGTCACAAACGACAGGAGACGAATGTGAGTCCTAGAATTTATCAGATAATGTTTTTCCTACTTTCTCCTTGTCCAAAATAATTAGGAAACCTAGGACAACACTTGTGCTAGAATTTCTTGAACCAACCTTGTCCTTGGTAGTCTTTTGTTTTAGCAGTGAGTCAAGGGTAAATAGATAAGTCACGTGAGATGAGACGAAAGAAATCACGTGACGTGAACTCTAAAGCTGTATGAAACGTAAAAGTTAAACTTGTTCCGATGGTCGGCTCTTGTTTGTTCGGTCAACCACTACCAAATCACTTTCTGCCACCTCCACTTTTCCACTTTTCCTTCTTTCTCTTCCCTTTTTCACTGTTACGAGCAGCTACGACGATTAAATCCCTTGTTTATTTCATTTTCATAAATAATATCGAAAGACTTCAAAACTTTCTAATTTTTGATTCACATTCAAATTCGTTTACTTAATTTTAAAATCATGTTTGATAAAATTTCAAACAAACACCTGCAAGTCGGTGCTAAAAGTTGGAGACCATTAGCAGCTGGAGATCCAAAAAAAAGAGGAGGTATTACTGCTAATCGAGGTGTTTTCATTTGTAACTTACATAATCAACAACAACAAGCATCACCCGCTCCCGATCATAATCCAACCTCACCTTTACATGAACCATCTATTCATCAAGAACTACCGGTCAATCAAGAATTTGATCAAACACCTGGAGTTCATTTCGCTTCTCCTCACGACTCTGTACCAGCATCTGCTCATAGTCATCATAGTGGAATGGTACCAAGTCATCATAGTGAAATAGCACCCAGTCATCATAGTGGATTAGCATCAAGTCATCATAGTGGTTTGGCACCAAGTCATCATAGTGCTACTCATAGTGTCATGAGTGGAATTAGCGGACGTGACTTGATGGCAAATCATTCAACAGCAGAAGAACTAGTCCCATTACCACCTCAAGAAGATCGACCATCTACTGCTGACTTAGATGCAGCTGTCACCGAAGGTATTTTGATGCGAACACGAGAAGATATAGAAGAGCAAGAAAGAGCTTTGGCTGAACTTCAAAAAGCTCAAGAATTATTGGCATTAAGGGAGAGTGAGATTAGGAGTAAAGAGGAAGCTTTTCAACTTATGCTTGAAGCTGAAAAGATTAGGATTGAAGAAGATGCTAAAATGGCACAAGAGGCAGCTGATCGAGCAGCTTGCGAGGCACAACTTAAAGCTGAAGCTGAACAACGAGCAATAGTAGAGCAAATCGAACGTGAACGTAAAGAGGCTGAACGAGAGAAAGAAGAAAGACAGCGGGAGCTTGAGGATCAACAACGTGAAAATGAAGAGCGGCAACGGGAAATACAGGAAAAGCAACGTGAGATTCAAGAGAAAGAGCAAGCGATGTTGGTAGAATTAGAGAATGAGAGACAACGATTAGCTGAAGAAGCTAAACAGACCCTCGAGGAGAATATCCGAGAGCAACGTCGACGAGAAGAAGAAGCTCGGTTGGAGGAACAGATGGCAAGGATTAGAGCCGAGGAAGAAGCTCGGACTGAACGTGAAGAGCAAATAGCAGCTGAGCAGGTACGCTTTCAATGGCTCTATCTCTGTCTCTCCTTGTAAGTATTTATTCAGATTAAGTATGGATTACTGACATCAAACCATCTCTTGCCCGGTTCTCCAGAGGGCGAAGGAGGAAGCCAAGCGAGCAATGTGTAACCGAATTCATGAGTAAGTCAAATGACTATCCAGTACCTTTGAATTTCTTGACTCAGAATCTCACTGGTACACTCTGTACCTAGACGAGAGAATGCTCTCCGAACGGCTGTGTTTGAACACCAACGACAATGGAATCGACCCATGGCACCTTTCTCCCCGCTTCCTATCCGAGAATTAAACCCTGTCTCATACGCTCAAGCTTACTCTTCACCGGACGTTTATGCGTATTCATTACCCCCCTCGCCTTCCATGCCCCGTTCACCACTCTTCGTACCTCCCGAAGTCAAGCACGCGGCTCGAGTTCAACAACAAAAGTATGAAGCTGCGCTGAAGCGACAGGAAGAAGAGCGACGGATTAAAGAAGAACAGTCAAAGACGGCTCAACTTGAAGCTCAACTGAAAGCGGCGGCCGACCAGTTGGCAGCTGAGCAAGAACAAGCCGAGCGAGTCAAGCGCGAGCACCTGGCAAAGATTGAGGAACTTCAGCGTCGAACGCGAGCCACCGAACAAGCTAAACGGGAGGAGCTTCAAGAGGCGGAGTTGAAGAAGGAGCGTGAGAGGTTATTGGAAAAGTCGAACGCTGTAGACCTAGCCATACGACAAGAATGGGAAGCCAAACGTCGAGAGGAGGAGGAAGAGATAATGAAACGCGAACGTGAGCGAGTGGCACGATTACAAGCTGAGCAAGCTGCCGGCAAACACTATTCCTCAAGTCAATCGGGTCAGAGTGATGATGATGAGACCGCGGCAAGGAAACGAGGAGCAGAGGCGGCGACATACTTTATGGCCAAGCAAGCGCTCTCGAGACCCTTACGTACCCGCAAGCTTTCGACTTCACACTTACCCACCAAGTCTACCTTGGCCACTGTCCGTCAACGAAGGGCTAGCTATACCGAGACGCCTCCACTAGTGACCAACCTTTCGACTTCGCATAAGCTAACGTCGCCCGGGTCAGGTTTCATGGTCTTCTCCTTCGACGAAGTACCAGGTTATGCGCACGATGTCATGAAGGAAGTTGAGAGCTCTTACATCATGGACGTTGACCAGGCTCCAGCTCTCGACTTCCTTCGACATACTGAGGAGGGCAAATCGTTGGCAAGGCTTGGTCAATTGGCTGCCGTACAAGCCTTGGTGAAGGTTGCTCAAGAAGTTCGTTCGTCTCATTCTATCACCGAATAGTTAATCATACAGTGCTGACTGCGTCTTTTTTGTTCTACAGATTCGAGCGGATGCGATCATCAAGCTCACTACCCAAGGTCCTGTGGCCATCAAATCAAATCAAGTTAATTTCTCAGCCCGAGGACTCGGTTAGTTGCTTATAGTCCGACATTGTATAAGCTCGTTTAAGTTACTGATTTGATGGCTATCATAACAGCGGTGACATTGAAGTTTCCCTCGCCGGACAAAGTCCTTCACCACACGCCAACTGCGTCCATGTACCACGCCGGTCAGTCGACGAAGGATGTCGTAAAGTCGGTCCACAACCCGGCTGCCTCAGCTCCCGTCCGCGCTCTCCAGACGCCCGCGCTGTCGATGAAGAGCGAGCCATTTGATATTTCTTCACCCAAGGTCACCAGTCTACGTACCAAACTCGACCACCCCACACTTTCATCAGACGTTGGTCTTGAACATAGTGGGCAGACGCCTACGTGGAAATTCCGGATCGTGCCTCCGTCGGTATCGTCCAAGTCGTCCAGTCCACTTATTCAAGCTAGTGATGTTCCGGCAGTAGCATCATCTTCCCCTCTCGAGAAGACCACTAGCTCATCCCCAGACACCGCGCTACCCAGTCCGCCGAACTTTACTCAACCGGCCTCCACCTCGTCACCCAAGACGCAACGGTCTTCACGCGAGGTGGCTCGATCAAGGGCCCAATCTGTATCGCGTGCTAGCACTGCTGCAAGTAGCTCGCGTCACCATTCTCCAGTCATGCCTAATGAGTCTGAACCGGTTGAGGAACCTGCGGTTGGACCGGCCAAAGCTCCATCAGCCAATACCCCCACCAGTCGTTCGCCAGTAGTCAAGTCAGTCCAAGAACCTGCCGTTTGTCAAACGCCTCGTGTCATCTCCAAGCCGGCTGAATTTGAAAGGGCTACCAAGTCACCTAAATCTCGATATGCCGCAACACCAGCTACAAGAACGGTCTCGAGTCCTCGGGAGTCTCCTCGATCAAATCGACACTCATATCCTTCAGAGCCTATTACACCTGCTTCACCCAAGCCTATCCGCTCATCTTCTCGTCCTCGTTCAATCTTACGTCAATCATCACCTTCACGTGCTCCTTCTGGCAGAGCGCAAAGAGCAGATGAATCACCACCACCAGACCCTAAATCATCCTTTCCATCCTCACCTGAAGCTCGTAGCAAACGATACTCAGCAACTCAAGTCCCATTACCTGATACCCCACATCAATCCCATCGACTTTCAGTCCCGAAAACACCTAGACAAATCCCTTTACCTGATTCACCTGAATCTCGTCGATCAGTTCATTTTCCAGATGTATGGATTGGTGATCATTGGGATCATCGCAGCCCTTCTATGGGTAGCTTAGTTGCACCTCTTACACCGAAAGTTGATGCTTATAGATCTCGTCAACAAAGTATTAGTTCAAAGGATTTTGGTAAGTACTTATTTTTTATTTTTTTGATCAAATCTCGTTGATTGAGGAGTTGAAAAATGAGTTTTGATGGAATCGAGATTTTTTTTCACTAGGTCCATTAATTGATATGAATGATGAATTTGATTTATATCATCCAAAAATTGATGGTAGTCCATTAAGTAAAAAAGCTGCATGGGAAGATTTAAATTCATTATTATGGGAAGATTGATGATAGAAAAAAAAGCAAAACAGAAAATTTCTGATCAGGTTTATGCATGGACAAATTATTTTAATAGAATGAAGGTACGTTTTTTGAGACTAAAATCCAAAATTCAAAATTCAAATCACTTATTACTACAAGGAAGAAATTTTGATTGGGTTGTTTTTTTTGTGGTTTCATTTCTCTTTATAGGAATTTTTTTGTTTCAATGTTTCATAATTCTTTTTTTCTTCTTGTTTTATTTTTGGATAGAGGCTGTTCTTCTTTTAGGGGTCTGGAGCCAGGTGCAGAGTTTATTGAAGTGTGATTGATTATGATGAGTGGGAGATTTATATACACCTTGTAATATTTGTGAGGATTGTGTTGAGGGAAGGAAGAAAGAAGATATACAGATTTAAAAGTGGTGGTTTGTTTCTTGTACATAAAATTCATTGTTTCTTGATGAAGAGTTGAGATCTTATGTAGATATACAAGATAATTGGGATACATGGAGGGTCTGGTTTGAGCAGAGCATATTCTTACACATCCTGTCCTGTCCTTGTGATTGACCTCATCTCCTTACCCTATTGTATTTTATAAATTAGATTAAGATGGGAGAACATTAATGATGAACCCTTGATTTTGTTTATGATATATGAGACAGAGTACTTGCAAGGGAGGTATACCAAACTAGTCCACTTGAGTCCTCTTTCCCTTAATTCAATTTGATCGTTGAAAATTTATTCCCGTAATGGAATTATGCTTTTGATAACGAGCTCATCTGGTCATACCTATACCATCACCAAAATTTCTTGAGTGCAATTTTTTTTTTTTTTTTAAAAAAAAAAAAAATTACCTTGGTCATCTTCTATAGATTATAACTTACTTGAGATTTTTTTTTTTTTTTTTTTCAAAAAATGACTCACATTGGCCAAAATAATATAATCAATTGAATCAGATTTCATACAATAAACTGGAGAAGTAAATAAAGGTTAGTAGAATTCGAGTTAACCAAAGTTTCATCTTGAGGTCAGGATGGGATCTATATGATATAACCTCATATTATTATTAGGTAGGAACCTGACGACGACAACAACAACGACGGCGGCATATATATATATATCTCTGACCGAGTAGTAGAGTAGTTCTCGAATGCCTAGGATCTATGTACTACTACTTAATATGACGATAGTACCGAAATGTTGAGCCAATAACAAAAGTGTGATAAATCAAACAAGAGTGTTATTGAACAACCTACAGAAAGGGTATAAAAACTAGCAAAGCTTTTATATATATTTATATATAAATGTCATCGATGATACTTGCTCAAAGTCTTTTTTTTTTTTTTTTTTTTTTTTTTTTTTTTTTTTAAAAAAAAAAAAAAGGTCTTGTTGTAAACCTTGAAAAATTATCCCTTATACCTCTCATCAATCTTGCTTACAACTTGTGTAAAGCCTCATCAAACATTACCTTAAAAATAATTAAAAAAAAAAAAAAAAAAAAAAAAAAAAAAAAAAAAAAAAAAAAAAAAAAAAAAAAAAAAAAAAAAAAAAAAAAAAAAACCCTCTTTTTTTCAAATACAAACAACTTTTTTTTTTTTTTTTTTTTTTTTTTTTTTGATGAAAGTTTTATTATTACTGACAGTTCATGAAGACTCGCCTTAATGAGACTTTTTCGTATTCACTTATTTTTTTTTTGTTATGACCGCCAACGATGTGTAATATAAATATATATACAATCAACAGTAGTAGATTTTAATAAATTGCTTAGGATGTGTAAAGATCAAAGGTTGAAAAACTTAAAAAAGTTGACTGTAAGTATCAGTTCTGGAATTAATAGATTTTATTTTATTTTTTGGCAAGATGCGCTACATTTGATTTTTGAATTGAACAGGATACGGACAGTGTGCTTGAGTGTATGATTAATTTACTGATGTCGTGTCATGAAACCGATCAATTGAAAAGACAATGATGTAAGGATTGGTAAGGCTTCTAGTACACGGAGTTATGAGAGTCTCAAGAGTGGTAGCAAATGATACTTTCCCAATTTATTAAAGGAAATGAACCTCTTATGAGGATGTAATCAAATCAGAACAATTGTCCGTGAGATCTATCATGGCTTTTGGAAACAAACTCATTCAATTCTTGCTCCCTTTATAAACCCTCCTTTGTCATAGAGCGATAATTCCTTAATCCCTGGGTCGCCAATCTGTGCATTTTCATCTTTCAAATCTTGCCTTGGCCTTACAATTATTCAATCCGGTTTCAACCTTTCAATACATCTTTTCTACCCTTCAAGCTTTGCTTTGACACTTGATCATGAACATTTGTACTGCTCTCTTGCCAGACAATACCATTGATCAGTGTCGACCGCAAATTGACTTATGTAATCACGTTCGATCGGGTTCAGACGATGTCCGATGATGATGAGACTATGAAGCGGGTCCCCGAACCCCTTGGCATCCAGCTGAGCGAGTTGACTGAGCGAGCCAGCGCAGAATTTTTGAGTTGATGACCCGAGTCGGCTGACGGAGATGGCTAGAGTCTTGTCTGGGTCGAGCCGAGTAACAGGTAGAGGAGCATGTTCGGTCATTGGGGCAGCGTCTGCGGAGTCCTCGGGGCATGGTGGCTTCAGGCTGGTAAGGAGTTGATTGATAGCTGTAGGTATGGACATGAATCGAGGAGGTTCGTAGATCTTGCGTCCTCTATCATTTAGACACACACCACAGTCAGACCACATGAAACACATGAGAGATAAAAGTTCACAAATTTTCAAAGAAGGTTGGACTGTGATCAACAAAGATCACAAGGAAAGGACGATGAGCTGACCTAGCCAAATTTTCCTCAGATTGTTCCTTCACCTTGATATCCAATAAGAGGAGCGTGTGAAGTCCGAGAGATAAATTATCGAGCAGCCGATCCACCCAACTCCTTGGCTTCCAATTTCCAATGAAGAATGGAATCGAGACAGTTTGTCCATAGTTGTAAAGACTAAGTCCGGTGGCACCGATGGCGTTAAGGACAGAAGCATTGTGTATCGCTTTGTAAGGTATCTTACTCTCTTTACATCGGAGTAAGAGATCTGTATGCGTGGTGGCCCTGGCTTAGTCCAGATTGTGGTCTCAATAAGTGTGGTTGTTTTATGCGGATCAGCTCGACCTCACAGCTTGTTCCTCAATATCTACTTGAACAAGATGATTACATGTAAGCGTTCTGGTGGGAAAAGCACATACCCGAAAGGATCACCGACGACCAAGAATGAGACATGGTCCACCGCCGCATTCTTCAAGATTTCATCAGATTGGGTCTCTACCATCTCCCGATCGGCCAGCTGTAACTTGATATTAGTCCCATCCTCCCTCTTTCCGTAAAGCGCTTCCTGTAAGTACGAGACCGAGATCAGTTCAAAGTTACATTTCAAGTTGTGATAGACCTGAAAAGACTCACAAGTTGATCAGTGCTGGCCTCCATGAGGATAGATGTGTATGCCTCCAAGTAAACTCTTTGACTACGTCTTATTGCCTCCAGACCGGCAAGCGTGATGTCTTTGGGAGACGAAAGTCCAAGGCCGATCAAGTAGAACATTTTTGCTTAGATTTCTTGGCCGCCTGGTGCAAGCTAGCTATGCCGGCTTCTTGGCTTGAAATGAGAGACAGAGTCCTCTTGAACAAAGGTTTTCGAAGGTGGATGAAATAATTAAATCTTCAAATCAATGGTATATCGTCAAGTTCCGGAAGTGAGCTCGTCTCGACTGACTGAAGGTAGATCGAGATAAAAAATTTGTGAGCTGATGAATTTTGAGCGTGGAAAAAAAAAAAAAAAAAATTGATGGGGGTTTGAAGCTAAGACCTGTGAAAGCTAAGTCAAGAGTGTATGGAAATGTAACGAAACTTGTGAAAGGAAGTGTGACAATCCCTGAGTGAGTAAGTGTTTCTGTCTCTGCCCGTGTCTTGTCGTCCACACGTCTGAATTAAATTCACAACGACCGAAAACCATCGATTACGATTGGAACTCTTGGAATCATCGACAACATGCCATACCTATCTGAAGATAATAAGGTCTGTCTCTTTAAGCTATTGTGACTTAAGGTATTGGCTCAACTGAGCCGTCCTCTCTCTGCAGGACCGAATCAACGGGGCATGTGCGGTGCTAAAAGTCGGTCGATTTACGTAATTGCCTTCACAAGCTCATTAGCTGACTTCCTGCCTGCCCAGACTATCGTTCATTGGGGTTGGGTACCCGTAATTCTGGCCATTGGATTCAGTCAATCGAATCCAAAACCGTCCCTGATCAAGTTGCGTACCCTACTTTCTTATGCCGGGTAGATCGAAGCTCATCGATACATCCATCAGACTTTTGAGCCCACTTGCCTAGATTGAAACAAAAACAAAAAAAACGACAATGTGCCTTTCTACACTAAACAGGAGACTCATGGCGAGGCCTCTTGCTTGTCTGTCAAATATCAATCATAATTATATACGAAATGGTCAGCTTGAGACTGGAGGCGGCTGTCGGAACAACATATCATTGCACTGGATCAATGTACATGACGCACCCAATAGGTCCAAGGTGGAGTTCTTTTTTTGAAAAAAAAGAAAAAGAAAAAACCTAAATACGGGTAACCTAGAAGCCGATTAAAATCCTAAAGGGTATTGTTGGGGCTTTGAAATGAATGATTTCCTACTCGTTGTATCAGGCCCACTCTCAGGGTAGCCAACTGAAGGCACTTGAAGTGAACTTTGGTGGACTCTTTGACCATCTACTTTTCTACTGTCTTCATGAATACACGTCGTAGACCGCTTCTCAGCCTGCGCTTCAACCCCGCAAGCAGAAACTCGGTAGCCGCCGAGAGTTACCAGCCTTCGAGTACATGGATGATGTTGATTGGTAAGGCTCTGCACTCCAGTGTTTATGGCTAAGCTTGGAGGCACCGCTTGGTGACCAAGTCCCTCGCCCAGTTTTGTGTTCAACGCCAAGCCTAATCAGTCCTTTCACTCCTTAGAGCGGATTCCCATGTGGCCTTGGAAAAGGAAAGGCAACCTGTAATAGATGACCAAAGCCCATGAATTTTTAATTTTCTCCCTTGACAGATGAGACATCCAACAGGTTTGGAAAGGTGGTACCACTTTTGTCAGATCCCTAAAGAGCCCACCATTTTTTTTGGGATGGAGGCAAGTTTCATAGCAACTACATATCTTACACTACACTATGACAAGGTCTCCCTCGGGGCCCAATCTTTTCAGGAGCTCCGGAGTCGATTCCTCCTACAAATCTCTGGAGAAGCTGCGTAGGAGGACCTTCAGACCTCGCAATCTTTGGAGGATCTTTTTGCTTTTCAAAGCTACTGGAGACCTTTTTTTCCCAAGATCCGTCAGAGCTTCAGGCCCCCCTGAAGCTCTAAAAAAAAGCTGTAAGGACTGCAATGTCCTTCACTGAATCTCACGAGGGAATGCAAGGTTTGTTAGGAACCAGGGAGGGATTTTCTAGAACCGTTGTGCAGATTGAACTCCAGAGTTTGTTGGAACTCCCGTGTACGTTGGAGGGGGCCAATGATTGTCACCCTCTACAGTGTATGTAAAGGATGGAAGAACAAGGATATGACTATCACTCAAGTTCATACTCATGCACTTATCAATTCACCTCCATTCGCAACCTCTGCCAGTAAGCAGACCTTTCTCACCCAACAACCCATTTTATCAACAATCCTTACCTTCTAACCTGATTAGGCCAAATTCTTGGATTGGACTTTGAGCCAAAAAAAAAAAAGAAAAGAAAAGAAAAAGAAAAAAGAAATGGCAGAAAAAGCAAAGGTATGTTCTTCAGACCCTTTATGTCAGTTCTTGAATTAAATCAATGTTTGGTGATCTTTGAACTTGTTGGTCTAGGTTCAGATAGAATTGGTGTTAGTGATGGATTGGTATGAGGAAGTATGGGAGGTTTTGTGATTTTCCTCCTGATTTTCTTTCCATTGGCTCCTAGGAGGTATGTATACCTAATTTCCCCAGAGTAAAGTAGTGCTCTTGTGTTGGAGTGGTTACACCCTGTCCATATCAAGGTGACTTGTTGATGAGAGCAGATGAAGAACTTTTTTAGTTCTCTGATTGTTCTCATTTTTCACCCAGAGCTAGCACATGAGCCTTCCCTTTATGCAAAGTAACTTCCTTTTCTTTTTGGTCAATGCACCCTGCACTGAAAGGTGTGTACTGTATGCCTGTGTATCACTGGACAGTTCACAATCATACTGATGTTCATGAGCTGACATCATGATGAACATGGATCAGTGACTTGTATTGAATGGACATGAGTAACAAGGGTGGGCTTGAGCCCTTGGGCCACCATCCCCCCAGACACCAAGGCACTGGATTTGAGAGGGATTCTGAGGTGATTTCAAACATGAAACCATGTGCTCTCATTGACAAGTCACCTTCATATGGACAGGGTGTTAAGTGATGTGCTTGTCCATGTTTTTTTTTTTTTTTTTTCTTTATGGTGTGGGTGGGTTTGAGTCCTTGCTAGTTCACCCTTTTTCAGGTCCAGCTGGTGGATCTAAGAAAAGATTCCCTGGAAGGTCAGCTGAATCTCTGGCAAAGGTTTTTTTGCAAAGACCTTGAGTAAAGTTCAAGAACCCCAAAAAAAAGCTCCTGATGAAGAATGGACTGACTACTGACCTCCCTGGGAGCTTTTTTGCTCACAGGGAACCAAAGCTTCTAAAAAGATCTATCAGCCTCTAAACCACCTGAGTAACACAAGTGTTGATTAAGGCTACCCAGGTAAGTGAGAAGGTGACAAGAAAGGTAAACTGTGAGCCACCTGCTTCTGTCAGGCAAGTGAGCTCACTGATAATCAAGAGAAAGGATAGGGGCACAGAGGCCAAATGTGGGAAGTGGGTTTTTTTTCTGCTCAAATGCCTCAGGAACTTCTCCTGCACCGCCAAGAAAATTGCATCACATAGAGGCATGCTATGTCACATAGCAGGCCAAGATGCGATGCAATAGGTCTATTTTCCAAGGTAGGGACCTTGAAAACTGGTCCATGGTATCACATGAAGACATGCTATGTCACATAGCAAGCTTCCATACAATGAAAATATGTTGGCAGTGCTGAGAGCCAGATGGGTACTGATCCTATCTAGGGAAAGAACTAGATGTCCACAGGACCAGTAAAGTTTAACACAGATCTTTTATATTCTGTGCTATCTAAAAGCAACACACTCAGCATTAATCCTCTACCAAACAGTGCTTCACTCTTGAGAACCCCTCAGCAAGAGTAAAGCAACTGTAGTATGAAGGAAAGGTGCTAGTGATGAACCTTGGATGAACAATGAAATAAAAAAACTTGTGAAAACCATCAAGGAAACTAGACTGCTTCTAGATAGAGAAGAAATCACCAAGGTTAATTTGTATCAAATAGTGATTGAAGAATTTCAGGAGAAAAAATTCCAGAAATCTTTAGTGAGGTATCCAGACTGTTGTGGTTTATTTTAATGATGCTTTTGAGAGGGAGAAGTGTCCAAGGAGGTCTGGTCCTCCTCTTATATATTCTGAGGCTCCACTCTTCCTTCTCTATGAGCATATTTACTCAGTAGAAGGTAGATCTAACTTTGTACATGTAAATTTCTTGGTAGTACTGTCTTATCACCATCACATTTTCTGGCTATGGTTCACAACAGGTTGTCTCATGTATAGCTCTTGAAACTGAGCTATGAGTTGTTTACACTTATAATTATAGCACATTTACATTCCTGTAGTACTTATCACTGCCAAGATATTTGTATCGGATGGGCCTATCCGATGTTCTATCACCCCAAGAGATGCGATGCAGTGTCAGTAGGATTAGGTGCGATGGAATTACTATCGGTATCTAATGCTCTGACACCATGTTGCAGTGTAATTCCATCGCACCTAATCCTACTGACACTGCATCGCATATCTCGGGGTGATAGAACATTGGATAGGCCCATCCGATACAAATATCTTGGCAGTGTATTGAGTACTCAGGGGCTGAAATAAACATTAACCACTTTGGAACAAGAAGAGACATAAGCAAGGAATAGGAGATTTAATACTGGTTCTAATGAAGCAACTGTTTGGTTTAGTGATGAATTTCCTTAGTCTAAAGATTGAGTGTGTTGTTAATGATGCCTTCTAGGGAAGAAACAAGTAGCTGGATTTTATAGAAGAGAAAACAAAAAGAAGGTGCACACATACAAGAACATTTTAAAGGAAAACATACAAGAAATTAGGTGACAAGAATAGAACAACTGAATAAGAACACAAGAGAGTAAGATAAGTGAGATTATTTGAAAAGAGACCTCAAGTCAATTAAATACTAAGACACATAGTCTCTATGGTATTTACAACCCAGGCTAAGTACTGTAGCAAACCTTCCATTGCCACAGTACTCAGTTTGAAATGGTTGCCATCATATAAGGGGGCTCATGTCCTACACCGCCAAGAAAAATGCATCGCATAGAGGCATGCTCTGTCACATAGCAGGCCAAGATACGATGCAATAGGTCTATTTTCCAAGGTAGGGACCTTGAAAAATGGTCCATAGTATCACATGAAGACATGCTATGTTACATAGCAAGCTTCCATGCGATGAAAATATATTGGCAGTGCTATATTTGTGCTGAACTGAGGAGTTCATGTCATATATGTATGTTCCATTGTATACTCAACAGGCTGACATGATCCATCATGTTTCATGGAGGCAAGAAAACTTTCTAAGGAAAGAATTGAACTGTTTAATGAAAGGTGACATGGATAACAGAGGAAATGAGTTTTCAAAGGGGAATTGATAGTAAAAAAGAAGATGTCTCTCCAAAGGTCCTGGTGTAATTGTCACATTTGACCTGTGGTTGGAGTAACTAGTACATCTCTGTACTAGTAATGTGATTGATTGTTACTGTGGTTTTTACATGCAACACCTTCTGTTAGTCTGTCACTATTTTTTTTTTTTTTAGTCTGTAACTATGAGGGAGAGGTTTCCTCTGTCATATGTACAGGCTGACAGGATCTGGTTGGAGATTTTAAAAATCTTTTTTCCCAAGGAAAATCTCATCAAAGTGTACAGCAAGGTCTCCTGTGGTGGTTTTTTTTTTTTTTTTTTTTTTTTTTTTTGCAAGATTTAGCTTAGGATTACCCCTGCAAGGTTTGGGAGACATCCCAAGGACCTCCCCAACTTGAGATATCCATGGGAGCATGGTAGAAAAGATTGCGGATGATTTTGAAGCTCTGGAAGTTTTTTTCCAAGTCATACTAATCCTACCTCTACATACTAGACAATCCACTCCCTACTGTATAGAGGAGGCACCGCCAGCAAAAATTACTCGGACAAGGCTGTCCGAGAACACCTCGGACAGCCTTGTCCGAGTAATTTTTGTTGGCAGTGAGGGTACCCCTACTGTTAGAGAGAGGGAAGGATTGATTCCCTTCCTGTAAAGTAGGGAGGGGATCCTCATAGGGAGGAATTAGACCCACTCTCTCTATGAAATAGTGTGAGCAGACTGTCTATCCATGGTCTTGTTGTCCAAGTGCTTAGGTGCCATGTTGTCCTCCTCTCTGTTAGCCCCTGAGTACTCAGCAAGTACCATGAAACTGTAAAGGTATTGTAATTATAAGTGTAAACAACTCATAGCTCAGTTTCAAGAGCTATACATGAGACAACCTGTTGTAAACCATAGCCATAAAAGGTGATGGTAATAACACATTATTACCAAGAGATTTACACATACAAAGTTAGGTTTACCTTCTACTGAGTAAATATGCTCATAGAGAAGGAAGAGTGAAGGTTCAGACTATAAAAGGAGGACCAGACCTCCCTGAACACCTTCCCCTCTCCGAATCAAATAAACCACAACAGTCTGAATACCTCACTAAGGATATTCTGGACTTTCTTCTCCTAAATTCTTCAATCACTGGTTAATATCAATTAACCTCACTGCCAAGATATTTGTATCGGATGGGCCTATCCGATGTTCTATCACCCCAAGAGATGCGATGCAGTGTCAGTAGGATTAGGTGCGATGGAATTACTATCGGTATCTAATGCTCTGACACCATATCGCAGTGTAATTCCATCGCACCTAATCCTACTGACACTGCATCGCATATCTCGGGGTGATAGAACATCGGATAGGCCCATCCGATACAAATATCTTGGCAGTGCCTTGGTGATTTCTTCTCTATCTAAAAGTAGTCTAGTTTCCTTGCTAGTTTTCATCAGTGGTTTTATTTCATTGTTCATCCAAGGTTCATCACTAGCACCTTTCCTCCATACCCCAGTTGCTTTGTTCTTGCTGAGGGGTTCTCAAGAGTGAAAGCACTGTTGCTAGAGGATAAAAGCTAAGTGTGTTGCTTCTAGATAGCACAGGCATATAAAAGAGCTGTGCGAAGCTTTGCTGGTCCTGTGGACATCTAGTTCTTTCCCTAGATAGGACCAGCACTCATCTGGCTCTCAGGAGAGGTTCCTGAGGCATTTGAGCTGCATAAGAACCAACTTCTCACCTTTGGCCCTTGTGCCCACATCCTTTCTCAGACCATTAGTGAGGTCACTTGCCAGACAGAAGCAAGTGGCTCACACTCTGTTTTCTGGAACGAATGGGTTTGAATCTCCATTTGCCTGCCTTTTTGGCCAGGTTGAGTTTTCCTTGAAATGAGTTGTAATATGAGTTCATATATAGAAGCATGATAGATAGTACAGTGAACAGATTTATTTGTGTTGGATTGGATGCGTTAGCGATTTATCCATCCTCAAGAATTTATCAATCCCATCTTCTCGATATTTTTGAACTCGGTTAATTGAGCACCAACCTCGATTAAGGAAGAGATTAACACCCATTTGAGCGATTTTTAAACACTTGGACCCTAGGCATGTTCTGCTCGTTTGAGAACGGATGTCTGCTCGTTCGTTACTCTAAAGGGGTCCGAGCCGGATTCAAACAATAGGAGCCATGTAAACAAACGAGCGATTCGAGCAAGAACCATTTGAGCTTGAAGGCCGAGGCCCCCATCGTAAAAGAGTGCGAGAAAGCGTGGTCCGTTTTGTTACCGCCAACCAAAGTCTCGACGCAAATGATAAGCCCGAGTGCATCACCGCACCACCGAAGGAGTCAGCTGCGGAAAAACCGGGGTCGATTTTGCGCAAAGTGCAGTGAACAGAAACTGGTGAGGCCAGACTTGGAGAGAGGCCGGGAATTCACAGCACATTTGGTCAAGTAGAACCAACCAAGCACCCCCAACCTCAACCCCGTCAAAGCTCCCACCACAACGAGTGCCCCGGACTAGTTCGGCTTCCATAACCCCTCATCCTTGTACATCTTGATACTATTTCTGCGAGAGATATTAAAGCGTCAGCTAAATCACAGGAAGACCATAATTTATTTTCATTATTTTACATCAAGTACTTTCAACTCCCTCGTACCGCCAGTCCATCCCAAAGATATTATATCTCGTTGAGGCTCCCACTTCGAGTGTTAAAACCTTGTCTCTTGGACTTTCTTGCCACTTTTGGCGTTCCGGTCGATAGCAATGGGCCGTAATCCATTCCCGGCACTGATTGAGTCAATTGTAAGTCGTAAAAACAGATGCTTCTCGTTTCGACAATCTCCTCTTTGTGCGCTGTAAAATTCTAGCTGAACCAAGTGAAATTTGTGCTTGCCATCTGTCCACGTGGCCGCCCGGGACACCTCTGTCAACACTCTGGGTTCCCTCCCCTGCGCTGCATCCAGAGGGAACGTATCAATCCACGGTTTCCGAACTATGCGCTCGGCATGTTGGCAGGATTTGTTGTTTTTCGGGTAGCCTTCCTCATTACCGTGGTGACGATATTGTTGCTACCCATATTTAGGGGACATGGAAGTAGGAAGAGACACTACTTTTTCGTCCGTCGAGTCGAATCCAAGGAGTGTCAGTGGTGTCTTTGTTTTTGTTTTTTCTTTTTTTTTTTCAATCCCCGGGGCGAACCTTGAGATTTATGGATGCTTGCTACCTTTGCTGTCTGGTCCTGTGCATTGCATGCCATATGTCACCAAGATCGTGGGATGCCGTACCTTGTGCCGAACCGCTGTATGGTTATCGTTCTCGGTGAATTACTTTCAAGTATGATGTACCTAATTTTAGCTTGTAGCAACTATAGAGTGAGGATCAAAATTCCCTGAACTCCGAATAAATGCGAAGAAAAAATTGTTGATTGATGCTACTGTCTTCCGCTTTAAACGAAATTAGTTCTACACGCTAGCCAGAATTCCTCGAGGAACGCAAATAACCTTTTGGTGAGTGTCCATAGTTGAAACTTTTGCTTCGAAGTTTATACATGATTTTCATCATAAAATTACTAACTTATTAACTTCTTTACGTATGTTCTCATGCACAGGTATAGTTTTGCGTAAGTAGGAAGCCATCCTCAGAATTTCACTTGAAAGACGCTATACTCATCTTTTGACCTACAACAAATGATTCTTGGGGCCTTGAATTTTCTGACAAAAACTCATACTACTCCACAACCTGCCTTCAGATGGCTTCCGTATGTCCTCATGCTTTAATGATAGAAAAAACAGGTTATCCATCACTGAATCTTTCGTGACAATCAGCTCGTATCTTGGCATATGGATGGCTGGTTGGGGATTAGTGCATGCGTGGTAAGTGTTTTTTCTTTCTTTCTTTTTTTCTTTTTTTCTTTTTTTCTTTTTTTCTTTTTTTCTTTTTTTCTTTTTTTCTTTTTTTCTTTTTTTCTTTTTTTCTTTTTTTCTTT
>MU167289.1:247400-270950 GCA_015951145.1 Cronartium quercuum f. sp. fusiforme G11 | reverse complement strand
AAGGTTTGTTTCTTTTTTTTGGTGGGCTTGAAGCTGATGCAAGGAAGTTTTTGGTTTTTTTTGATTACTCACTGATGATTTTGTTTACTTTTTAGATATAGATACCGAGTCCAATTCCAGAAAATCCTCTTCAGACATCAAAGTCATCAATCAAACAATTTATCAATTTGAGACTTTCTTCACTGATGCTGGGGTCAATCAGGACGATCAGCATACTTGGAAGGTTTTAACTGATGCAGGTCTCACCAATTGGACCGATTTTCTCCTGACTGATCACACCAGCATGTTTGATCTAGAATCTTTAGATCTTGAGCCTGAAACTGCTCAGAATTTAGTCTTTCAAGCTCGACTCTACAACGCAATCAAAATGTAATGTTTTTTTTTTTCTCACTTTTTTTTTGCATTGAATCTTGTTGTACTCCTATCTGTATAACATCTTACTATAGTTACTTATCTTGTTATCCTTCAAGTTTTCTTTTTTTTTTTTTGAATCGGGTCTTGTTCAGAGTTTGTTCTTTTTTTCTTTTTTTGGTCATGGCCTATCGATTGGTTTTTTACTTTTGAATCAGTCAAAATTAAGATACA
Organism: Cronartium quercuum f. sp. fusiforme G11; assembly: GCA_015951145.1. NCBI lineage: Eukaryota > Fungi > Basidiomycota > Pucciniomycetes > Pucciniales > Coleosporiaceae > Cronartium > Cronartium quercuum. The sequence continues at coordinate 270,365 of MU167289.1, read as the reverse complement.
TGCAACATGACAAATCAATTTTTTTTTTCAAATCTATTTATGAAAATGCAACATTCAAATCATCGGATGACCAAAGCTTTAACATGATTGATAAAACTGTTAGAAAGTTTGAGCAAAGAAAAGTTAAAATTTGAATTCGGGATTTTGTATGTACTTGCTATATGACACTCAAACGCTTATAGCAAGAGTCTTGGATAAAAAAAAAAAAAAGGCAGCTCTTTTACACATAAAAAAAATTAATAGCATTATATTTAAATACTCTGCTAATCAGCAACTACAAGAGCTAGAAAAATCTACTTTAACTTGTATTAGAATGCTAAAAATATCCAGCACCTTCAAATAAACATTTTGTTAAATGTTCAGTGAAAACTTGATTGACAGCATGAAATATGAGGCCCAATTCCTGTTCAGGCATCCTTTCCGACTCAAGAAACCTATTTCTTCTCAATCTTGACTTTAAAATTGAAAAACCTTTTTCAATGGGATTAAAGCCAGGACTATAAGCAGGTAGATAAAGAATCTTAACCCCCCTGGCTTTGCATAAATCCTCAATATTACCATTGTGATGGATGGGTGCATTGTCCATCACAAGTACACTATTGGATGCTGGCCAAGGATTCATCATGGGTAGCTGTGTTGTTGCTGATGTCAATATGTTGTACAAAAAATGAGTCATGAAGGAAATAAAATAAAAACTTACTAAATCATGCTCTAAAAATGCCTCAAAATCTTGTTGCTTTACACCTGCTTCTTGAACATGTACTGCCACTAAGCCACTTATCAAAATTGCCAGGAGCACACTGTATCAGCTGCTGTTGGTGACTTGATTCAAATGCACTGTGTGCTGTCCAACTGGAGCTCAATCCATGTCCCTATACAACCTTTTCCAAGCAATGGCACTTTCATCTGCAAAAGCTCATACATGAGTTAGCTTTTGCAAATGAGATACAACACATGAAAATAAGCTCAAATTTGACTTACCTACAAAAACCAGTTGATCACAATCAAGCCTTGCTACTGTGATCAGGTACTCTGCTTGCACAGCCAGGTCCTGATTCAGATGAACAGTTCATACTTTCTTTCTGGTCCACCTGAGGTGGTAATTCAACCCAGTTGCAAGGGTTGTGGTGGAAATAACCAAACCATATCCTTCCAAAAGAGCAGCTGCAAGTTCATCTAGATACAGTGTCAGATCCATGTTGAGGGCATCAAGAACAAAAGCACACTGGTTATCATTCAACTTCTTTTTGATCCCTTGATGTAGATATAATTCTGGGTTGACAACAACATTATGGGTTTCTAGGAAGAGCTTTAGCCATCTACATAGTGAAGAGACTGAGATGAGTTCATCATCAAGGCCAAGAAGCTCATTGATTTCTTCAAGACTTTTACCAGAAAGCAACCACCGGACTGCCATTAGCTTGATGTCATGGCTGTACTTTGGTTCTAACATTTCAAAGTGATGACTGGAAAGAAAAGAGATGGCAGAATGGTGGAGTGAGGAAAGAAAAAGGGAAGGAGAAGTGAGAGGAAGGACAGAGAAAAGAGAGGATGGCTCACCCATTGTTGACTGACCAGAATCCAGCTATTGAAGATAGCAAGCACCAAAATTAGTTTTGGCCATTCCGGATTAAACTGTCCAAACCTAGTTTGGATGACACATTTTTCAAAAAAGTGTTCAACAAATGCTTTATTGGCTGTAGACTAGGATGACCACATTGCAGTGTCACAAGTTGGGATGTCACACAACTATGGCACAGACACCATATAGAGTGTTCAAGACCAGTTGGCAAGTGGGGGTTCAAACAACACCATTTCTTGTGTTCCCACCTATTGTGGTCCAAAAGATGGTTGGGGCTGGATTTGAACCAGCGACCAGATCCAATAGATCCAGACCCAACACACATGGGCTGCCTGAACCACTAGGCTGCACCATGAGGGTTTTTTGAGCAAGAGACCATCTCAAATTGGTCAGGTCACTATGGCCAGCTTTTGATGGTTGACTAATACTGTTGAGAGCTGGTCAAAAGCTGGTTTCTTGACCAGGAAAATTCCTGTTGAGAGACAAGCTTCTTGAGAGTCAATTGATGACCTGATAGGCCATCAATAGAGCACCTTCAGACTGGCAATTAACTGTCTTTGGCATTGGTTGACTGAGCTGAGTCAACAATGCTGGTTGGAATACCATCTCTTGGCCTATCAGCTCAAGTTGACCTCTACTCTTCCTTTATCAGCAGGTTCTCATTGACCACTTTTCTTCCCTTACATAGCTCCTCAAGATTGCTTGCAACCATCATAAATGGGGCACAATATTGGACCCACTCCTAAAGATAAATGTTCTGACTTTCCTTGTGAGTGTTTCTTGCCTGTTCATTCTCTCTCTCTCTCAGACCATGTGAGACTCTGAAGGAGCCAATATGAAATCTCAAACAGATCATCAAGTTCCCTGGTGCTGAACAGCCAACTGATTCTGACAAACACCTTTTGAACCATGTGGGATTTCTTGAGGAATCTCGCTATGCCTACCTTGTGTGTATTGATCCATTTTCTGTAGTCTCTAATTGTTAGGTGGACATTCTTCTGATTGTCATTCTCTTCCTTCCTTTCCAGCGATTGGAGGCTGTTTTTCTTCAAATAAAAAGTAAAGGGGATGGTAACGCTGCCATTTGGAAAAGAATTGATGGTCGATTAGCACAGTTATGCTTGAAAGGTCCTCAATTCACGGAAGCGTGAGTTTCATCCAAACTCTCTTTCATTTTTTCAATCACACTAACCTCTCATTCATCTTACAGGTTCTACAAGCTTGTCTTAGATGCAGATAACTTACTTTTTAATGGGAAAAATACTGTCAATGATCTCGAGGATCTTACTGACTTTGAACTACCAACTGATAGTGATAGTCAGGTAGCCATTGCTCGCTTAGCACCAGTTGTTTCTGCGGAGTCCAGTTCCCACATGAACATTGGCAAGTGAGGCTAAGGGCAATGTTTGTGTGCATTTACTGTAGTCACCTTCGCTCAATTCTTCTCTCATCTATACTCTGTACACCCTTTTAGCAATCAAACCCACTGGTATAATTATCGCTGCAAAGTTTTTGTTTCAATTGGGTTGTTATTTCATGAGCTAGAGTTTTTTATTAGTAGTGAATGATGTTACAATGCATGTTTGTCCTGCTTTTATTAGTTTTGGATGTGGCGCAGTGCAATCAGAGCAGCAACCAATTAGACCCCAGACCCCATACCGATGGTCTGTAAAGACCATCTAGCGCTCAGCAGTTGACCTTCAAACAGCCGGTCGACCGACCCAACAGAGGTCTGGGTAGCTCACCGCAAGGTGCTCCAGGTAATCAATAGATGAGCTAAAGGTCGCCGATCGACCAGCTAGCGGCCGTCAACGAAGACGGTCGATAGACCGACAACGCACTGGCGGTCTATCGACGGCCAATGGGCCTATGAGGAAAACCGGTCTATCGACAGTCTTCGCCAACCATCGATAGACCGCCAAATCCCCCGTGGTGTACCTGACCGGTACTCTCAGGTGTTCCCCTATGTGCTTATACGGTATGGTTTACACCATGTGACCCTCAGGTCATAACACCGCTCACCTTTCGTCCTGCGAAGCTTACCGAAGCATTGAAATTACCTATAAGAAGGTGGTTGCGACGATCAGATGTGATAATACAGCTGCCACCAACGTAGCAAATTGTACGAAGTAAGCCCGTATGGGCACGCAGAAGGATTGGTGCCGAATCTTCCATCCCTTCCGCCCTCGACCTTAACTATCCGGCTGTGCCGCAGTCGTGCACAGTGGACTCGGTCCCCAGGGCCACAACACAAATGTCTTAAGTACATATGCTGATCGACTGATGATCTTGGTGAGCTTCCTTTAGAAGTTGAAGGAGTGTGTTGGTTCCGAAGTGTTTCACACTAAAAGGATCAGGTACCAGGGGTCTTAGACTAAGCGTTGAAGGTCTAGGGATAAGTGAAACACGTGTGAAGATGACCTCAGCTACCAGAGAAGAGAAAGATGTTACGAGAATGTTCACTTGCAACTGTTTTTTCTACTTAAGGGGTCTTGATCATAAATAAAACTTTGTAGTATTCTTTTCCTGTCACATTTTCTTTTGTTCGACCGGACTTGTCAAAACTGACAAGAGTTCTTCCAGTACTCAAATATTCATGTCTACAAAAACATTCAAGTTCCTGGGACGGCAGAGCTTCCACATTCTCGCTGTTGGAACCTCTTAGTCCCGGTCTACCCGTGCTCACGTCTCTTTCTACATACTACACGCAGACTTGCTTTACCTTTATCCCCTCATTATTTTATCAAACTTTATGTTTAGGTGACATTCATGGTGTCACGTTCAAACTACGTTTTGTAGCTTCAAAATGGTGTAAGATTTTATTTTATTTTTTGACAAAAAAAAAGGGTCAAGAATTGGTAGAGAGTTGATGTTTCAAAGATTTTCAAAGCACTTCAACGGCCAAATTAGTTGATCTAGAATTAATTCGAACTCAGTTCCAAAGAGTTTTGAATGAAAATTTGAGCACATCATCAAACAGACCCTTTACACGTCTCATGATGGAGAAGACCTTGGGTATCATCATTTTATACAGTTACAATACTTATCAAGTCCTTCGGAAGTCCCTTAGGGTTCATGATGCTGTAACCACCTAGCCATCTAGCACCTAGAAGACAATCTCTCTTCCCACCTTAGATTGGGGGTTAAGTTTGATAGTCCTAGGAGAAATGCGGGGGTTTAGAAACAAACCTCTGTTTCCACCCTTCTCCTTCCTTAGATTGGGGAACGCTTGGGAAAGGTGACAAGTTAGCATGGGTAAAGGATCTCTCAGACAATGACTAAAGAGTCTTCATCCTCTAAGAGATACCTAGGGCAAAGCTACAAGCAGTAGGAAGTAACACACCGGAAGGGGAGACTTTCGCTATCGTACCCAGTTTAAAGGCTTTTTCTTTAAGTGCTATATGTTTGTAAACAAGTAATGCACTATAAAAGAGTTAAAAAAAAAAAAAAAAAACCCACCTAGCCACCCTACCCTGTAGTACCGGTTATTCTGTTCCGTAATCTTCCAAGCCATGTCGAGTGGTGTGGCACAAGGTGGCTGATTGTTCAGGAAACCCAAAGAGCCTTGCTGTTCGTGACCGCCTCAGGGTATATTGTTATGGCGTCCCTGAAGGGTAGTATATAAAAAATTTCCAACCTTAAGGTTGCAACCTCAAACCCATCCAACCACTTATTTTTTTTTTTTTTTTTTTTTTGAACCTTTAAAATCTCTCGTTTCTGTTTTCAGATTACTTATAGGACCTCCAACACCTGTCATTAAAACTCTTGATCCGTAGTACTCACGATGTTGATTATCATTTACTGTCTTCTTGCTATTGGCTTCGTTATTGGTAATCCGACAATTGACGATAGTTGGCAACTTGATTGTGGTCAGGAATGGGAGGTGAAGGGATCGATAGCATGTTGAGTTCTATCGATTTCAAATGAAAAAATTAATTCGTGCCATAATGTTTTTTTTTCCTTACCAAACCAAATTTTACTAACTGCTTTCAACGACCTCGACGATACTTTTTCGACTTTTTTTAAAAAAAAAAAACAGTCTGCAAAACATACCACGATTACACAGGGAAGGGATCAAAAGTAGAATCTTGGAATTGTCCCCTCCGCTGGTGTAATATGCCAAACCCTGACAACTCACTCGGACCGCGTACGTTCTCTCTTGATAACTTTTGAGGAATATGGTTCATCAATTTTACAAATCAGGGAATCCCGCTTACCTAGGCTTGAGCCAATCTTATTCCTCAATATATAGGCGCTGACTTGGTTGGAGGAAAACTGAATTTGTCGATGTGTACAGAAGCGGGCCCGACAAACGGTCCACAAGTCACAATCACTACTAGTCATTTCAAGAACATTGACTATTGGTCGAAAGCCCCTTGGGGTGAATTAGCTCCACACAGGGGTGAGTATTGATCAGTCAAAGCTCCTAAGTTCCTTCTTTTTTTTTTTAAGAGTGGAATTTCTGAAAGTATTTTTACCGACGTGTCCCTTCAGACGCATGGGTTGCGAAAACGAACCTTTCCCATACCCACGGACATGACACTACCTTGTACTGGTGTGATATCAACACACCCGGCCCCGATCAATGGCTTGTTAGCGTTTACCCTAGTAAGCTTATGAAATTCTTTTTATTATCATGACCTCGCTTTTAGCACTGATGATTTATTTTTATTTTTTTATTCATATTTTTTACTCCTGTCAAAGGATGCGTTAAAGCAAACTGTACAAGGCTGGACTAAAGAAAAATAGATCACAAAAAAAAAAAAAAAAAAAAGGCCGATGAATATGACTTCATAAAATCGGATCTAATTTTTCCTTTCCTTCATCAATCAATCTCTCCTTCCATTTATCTAGGGATAATGGTTTCAAATGAATATATACAGAAAAGACTTTTTCACGTTGTAATCATTTCAAAAATTACAACCAAGCCCAGTTTCATTTTTTTTCCAACCTTTGTTGATTCAAAAAATTTCATCAAGGAGAAGAGACTTCACTTTTGTCATCTTGAGGAATGAAATTTTTCCCGACTCTAAAAATTAGTTGCTCATACAATGGTTTACTTTTTTTTTCCAAAATAATGTGTGAAACACTTGTTGAGGAACCGAGTAAGCCGATGAGTTTTGGGTAGTATAAAGGGGAAAAAAAACATTGGGGACAACTGAGATCACAGAAGAGGCAAGGATTTTAAAATCTATAGAATAAAAGGTACTTCCTATCAAGAAAGTTTCAATTAAATTCTTAAAAGCTTTTCTTTGAAAAAAGAAATTACATTTTCATACTTTAAAAGCGTTTTAAGTTTATTCTTAAAAAGTAAAAAATGACTTCAAGTTTGTTCTTGTTCATGTTTTTTTTTTCTGGGGGGGAGGTTAGAAAGATATGAGGTCGAACACCAGAAAAACTTGTTGGCCGTATATAAGGAATTACAATCTCACAGCCCTTAGAGCGCTATCAATAGCCAAATCTCCCTACCTGGAATATTCTACCGTGATCCCTAAGCTGTCTTGTATTCTCTTTTATAAACAAGTACCCAGTCTCGTATTATTTGAATCCATATGGGAGTAGGAAACGCACGTAAACTGTTTTTAAATATTTTTAATTTCAAAGAAAGAAAGGAAGGAAAGAAAAAAGAAAGAAAGGAAGGACAGAAAGAAAGAAAGAAAATGAACTATTATAAAGCGTATGCGCACATTCCTCAAAAAAAAGGCAGGCTGAGACAGGATATGATAAGAATATGATATGGATTGATTTGTGCAAAGTGAGATATTCAACTAAGAGAGACGCTCATTTTTGGCTTTGTAAAGCAACAGGACCCACGAGGTTTTAGTTTAAGCGTGCGAATGAACTTTTACATGAGAGTGATGCTTAGGACTTGTCTTCAACGTTTCACGAACAGTAGAAGGAGAAGAAGGTTGAGAAACCGTGGCTTGAAATCCAGATTGGACTCCATAATCGTAATGTTGATGGGAATTATAAAAAGCTGAAGGAGATTGACCAGGGTTACGGATAGCTGCTTTTACGCCCATAGCTCGGCCTGCAAAAAATTGGGCATTTTCTTCAATATTGGCTTGTTGTGATGCGCCGCGTGTTTTTCGATTAGTTTTCGCCCTGCCACCTCGTTTCACTTGAGAGACTTGTATGTTGTCTGCATTAGCTTGGTGTTGAGATCTGGCCTGAATACGGTGACCGCTCGAGAGATTATAACCTGTTTGGAGAGAGGATCCGGATTCAATACCCAAACCAGATCTTTGACGAGCAGATGTTGTAACGCCTGAAGAAACACCGGCTCGAAGGCTTGATTCGAGACCCGATTGAACTCCGGCGTTAAAATTTTGATTTTAGCCCAAGAAAGTCGATGGTCCTGGACCCAAACCACCAGACTGAACCGCTTTATAGCCTGCCTCAATTCCAACACGTTGCCCAGCTTGAAATTGTGCATTTTGGCCAGCACGGGAGGCCTTGATCAAATGGTCACCTGGCAATGACACCGCAGAATCTTTCTGATTAAATTGAATGGAACGTGATAAACTGAGAGATTGACTGGCACCTGCTTCAAAGCCAGCTCGTGCACCAGCGTTGAATTGGGGATTCTGACCATAGATCGAAGCGAGCGATTGATCAATGTTAAGGCTCGATTGCTCATGGACACTTTGACGAATAGCGGCTTGAAAGCCAGCGAGTTGGCCTTCAGTGTAATCGGCTGATTGGCCTCTCGCGCCCTGATTGCTAGCGGTTGTTGAAGCTTGCTGAGTGATACCCATTTGAAATCCAACTTGGATGCCTTGATTGAAGGTCGCGTCCTGCGTTAGAATATTGGCGGGAACGACAGCTGACGAAGCGCCAGCCTTCCGGGGTTGAGTAACGGCGGCCTGTAACCAGCGATCTGACCTGCGGAATAACTTAAACTTGAGGTAGTATGGTCGTCGTTTGCTTGACGAGTGACGGGCGCGCCAATGTTCTCCTTGGTTGACGGGACATTGTGCGGAGTTTGGAGGCTGTAAGAATGCTCGACCGTTGGCTGCTCATCCGTGTACGTGAGACTCGAACTGAATTGAAGAGAATGTATTCTGAAAACGTGGTATGGCTAAGTACTTGGATCCATAGACTTGCTGAAATCAAAGAAAATTCTATCACTCACGCCGAATCAATACCATCAATCTTCGTAGCTATTGGTGAAGAGGGATCAGCAACAACGTAAATAGCGATGTGACTCGAAAGATAGTCGAACATACCCATCAAAATTCCAGCCGTACCAACGGCGACATAGGCGAGACGCATCTTGACTACAAGTCTAGTAAAGGTTGAATTAAATATGGATAGGATTTAGAAAAAAAAAAAAAGGTTCGAACAAAACCAAAAAAGATTGTAAAAGAGAACGAGCGTGAGTGTTTGCAGAAAGAATGCAGGTTTGAAAAAAAAAAAAAGTGCTATGGTCAAAGCGCTGAATAAAAAAGGATTGGGCTTTTTTATCAATTCGCTTTGGCTTTCATGAATACCCTCCTGTTCTTAGGCCTCTCTGCTCATGGTCATGGGGGGCTTATTGGCCTGGGCTGAAGAAGCTTGATTCAGAAGCTCACCACCGTCGCCAACCAATTTCACCGCACAATAAAACTATTAATTCCAGTTGGGCTTGAGTGATCTAGTCATATTCCGATCCTTTCATTTTGACCAGACACTCGCCCAGGAAGAATTGAAAGTCCCTTTTGCTGCGGGCGGTCTTCAAAAACTCCGACCGGGGACCGTAAGCTTCATGAATCAAGTCATATATCGGACTGAGTCTGAACCGCATTGACTTTTCCAAGGAGTGTGTGATCACGTTCATAGCACCACCCTCGTTATTTATTCCTGTCTTTGAAGATTTATATAGATTTTACTAGAAGGCTGAGCAGAACTTCCTAATCTGTGTCTTCGCCATGTAGGCATGCAACTTCACTCGAACAGCATTAAATAATTATCTTTTGGGCCTCGTGTGACCATCCAATGACCAAAAAGTTGACCATCACTAAGTCTCTGTGTTAGTACCTATCCATACTATGATATGGCTCATGATAAACGACATTGAAAGGTAATTTGAACTGACTCGTAGAGTGAGTGGATTCCAAAAAAGCGCTCAGTAGGGTTTTTTTTTCAACACTCGTGTGTTGATAGCAGAGATTGGATCAAATCAAGACTGAATTCGAAGGCGTGCGCTTAAGGTGGCTTAGGTGAATCAGATTATTGATTTCCAGACTTATTTTATCAGCTATCGCATGTACGTCATGACTGACCCTGATCATGATACATCAGTGGGTTTCCGCCTGTCCTAGCGATTCTTTTTCTTTTTACCTTACCTATTACTTTTTCACTTATTTAGACAGACATCTGGTACAATTAGATCTCTTCCTTCAATAAGAAAAACAAGTCTATAAACTATTGTCACAAACCGTGCATTTGTGTCTATGATCGCATCGAAAGGAAAGGAGCTCTGAATCTTTTTAAAGGTAGAACTCAAATTACTTGAAAATTGGTAATGACTTGATCGTATTATCTACTGAACGTCTGAACATTTCATTATCGATTCCTCGCCCAGATTTTGTGCTATCAATAGATACCAATGGGTTTCGAACCTAATAAAATTATAAAGATGAGAATCAATTTTGGTACTCCATTACCTACCTCCGAAATGAACAAACTTACTACAAAGTCAGTCCAAGCCGATCTCCAAAGGTCTCGTAGGATCGGTTGAAGACTCTCTTCCATTGGTGAACTGAGAAGGACAAAGGTTTGATTGGTGGGCGTTGTAAATAGGTGAAGTGAGTAAGTTGAAGTAGTGTAAAAGTGTAAAGGCTCGTCCCTATTTCATCTCTTGATATTAGTTTAAGGTCAAGATAGTTGAGAATGAGAAAGAGAGAGATACGAACCGGCCTGCAAGTTTGCGAACAAGGTTCCGAAGACTGAAGACTAATCCGTAGACAAGTTTAGCCTCTTCATCAAATAATAAGCTCGGTAAAGGTCCACCAGTCACACTCGGGCTTGGTATAGGTTCATGTTTAATACGATCTGTTCCCCAGCCGGCCCCAAGCACGTTAGGCTTCTCCTCACCTCCGACGATCACGCCAGTGGTAGCTTTTAAAGGAAGGTCTCCGCGTGAGTTCGGTTGTCGTGCTTGGTTGAACCGGTTCTGTTGAGCGGGAGGACCTGGTGAGACGGCAGCTGAGACGCAGGGAAGGACATTGGGACTTGGTCTGGCTGGCTTGAGTGGTGAGCGATGCCAGTCTTGGTAATAGACTGATTGGTTGTGGGACGGATGCGAGAATGAGTATGGTGAAGGTAAGATGGATGAATGACGTAGACGTACCAGCAGCACAGTGTCGATCGAAGATGTAAAGTGAGTAAATCATGGTCAAGAGGCAAACATGACCCAAACCATTGCAACCAATGAGTGTGAATCGAAAAAAAAAAAAAAAAAAAAAAAACCCATTTAAATGCTCGATTTAATTGGGATTTAATTATAAAATCGCTTCACTTCAACCATTTCAGTGGTCAGACCGATGACGCAACAGACTTCACTCTGGTTCAGTCCTTCGTTCGGACTGGCAACTACCCTCGCCGGCCTCAGTCTCAGTCTCATCTACACTTTCATATCCTTGCCCACCCGACGAAGGAAGAAGGTCGAAGGTGACCTGACCAAGCTCATAGGTAAGGCATTCATACTCTTCGTGAACGTTTTAGTACCATTGAAATTATAATCATCATTCTTCTTTCACAGGCCAAACACCAATCCTCCGTATCAATTCGCTTAGCCAGATCACCGGTTGCGAGATATGGGGGAAATGTGAGGTACGGCCGGAGTTTATGATATTCTTCTGTTCGTTATTGTCTGTACAAATACAAGAAAAGGAGCTGATCAAGACCTCACCAAACTTTTTTCAATCATAGTTCCTCAACCCTGGTGGATCGGTCAAGGATCGGGTCGCCCTCAAGAGTTCGTCTTCATCCTTGCAGAGGCTCACCAATACTCGTACCAAGCTGAACATCCGGAAACCTTTCGCACCATTCCCCTCTCGAAAAAAAACCTAAAAATAGTCATCCGCGAAGCCGAACGACAAGGATCCATCAGTCCTCACGCTAGTCCAAAGTGGAAGATTTTTGAGGGTACAAGTGGTAGTACAGGTATAAGCCTTGCACTCGTGGCTAGGGCATTAGGATATGAGACAGGTAACTCTTCACACACACACACACACACACCCCTTCGATCAGGGTGGCTGTTTTTTGTTTTTTCTTTCTTTTTTTCTACACCTGCATTTACTCATCGTGCGGTTCTAGAGATTGTCTTACCGGATGATACGGCGCATGAGAAAATAGAGTTGATTGAAAAGATGGGCGGGACGGTGATCAAAGGTGAATGAATGAAAACCGACCAACCAAACAAACAAAAAACGTTCTTACATAAACTTACATACTTGAGTTGATTTTTTTTTTCTTTGTCTTTCGTTATTGGATCCAAGTCCGACCGGTCAGTATCGTTCACGCTTCACATTATGTCAACTTAGCTCGTCAAAGAGCGCTTGATTATAAACCGACAGATGAATCAGGTCAAACCGTTTCAAGAGGTTTTTTTCTTAACCAATTTGATAACTTGATTAACTCTCAAGCACACTATGAGTTGAGTAATATATTTCTCACTTACATTTATCAAAATCGTATCAGTATCACTTATGCGTTTTTTTTTTTTTTAAAAAAAAACATAAAGGTCAACAGGTCCCGAGATATGGGAACAGACTGGAGGTCAAATTGACGTCTTTGTTTCAGGTGCCGGAACTGGTGGTACGATGGCTGGTGTAGGCAGTTATTTAAGGTACCAAAAACCTGAACTTGATATCATTCTTGCTGATCCCTTAGGGTCTGGACTTTTTCACAAGGTTAATTTATTTACATTTTCATCGTCTTTATGACTCTTCATTCCCAAAACCTAAGCTTTTTTTTTGGATAAAATTGTAGGTAAAAGAGGGAGTAATGTACTCATCTACTGAGGCAGAGGGTAAGAGACGTAGACATCAAGTTGATACCGTTAGTCACAATCTCGCCCCCCTCAACTTTTTATTTCATCATTGTGCTCCAGTTTTTTCTGATTGATGAAATTTTTGAATATTGGGTTCTGATAAATATAAGATCGTAGAAGGTATTGGATTAAATCGTTCTACCCAAAATTTTGAAAAAGCATTACCACAAATTAACGATGCTATACAGTATGTTTATTTCCTTTTGTATTTTTCCCAAGTTTAAATAAATCGGTGTCACAAAAATTAATTGGGTAACACTCTTTTTCAAAAATAGGGTAACAGATCAGGAAGCGATCAAAATGTCTCGTTATCTCGTCATTCACGACGGTCTTTTCATTGGTTCATCAGCTGCTGTGAACTTGGTCGCATGTGTCAAGTTAGCCAAACGATCTAATTCAAAGCTCAAGATTGTTACTATTCTTTGTGATGGTGGTCAGAGACATTTATCAAAGTTTTGGAACGATGATTATTTGAAACGGATTGGGATTGATACAATTGTAGAGGATGATTTTAATCTGTTAGAGTATCTTTAAAACCTGATCAAATCTGAAATCGTTTGTTCATTGGACAAACGTTGATTGGATCTTGGATGATAATCCTTAATGACGAAAAGAAAAGAAAAAAACCTGGCCTGATCCCTGGTTCATTCATTCTCTTTGATTTTTGGAATTTTTTTATCTCTCTCATGATGTTACAAAGCGTTCAGTTTCCAATACGTTTTCACATTGCAACTGATCCATTATTGAAGAAAGGCCTTGATAAATTTAGATTGGAACAGACGAAACTTATCTTTTAAAGTTCTTCTTTCTCTCTTTGCCTTAAATTTCAATCTAGTGATATCTTTTTCTAGTCTAAAGAGTCCAAAAGTTATTTCTCTCTTCTCTTGATCAAATAATATGATTTGTTGATTTCAAAAAGCGTTTCTAGTGTACCATGGCCTATGCTAGTCATGTAATATTAACAATCCCGATTTGCAAAGAACAACAACAAGAACAACAACCCAAAATGTATATTGACTCCAAATACATTTACAATTAAGAAAGATCCTTATAAAACAAATGAAAGTTGGAGAGAAAGGAAGAGAAAAAAAAAAGGAGAAGAAGACAATTGATGATGATGCCATGCACGGGTAACAAAAGGAAAAGAAGAAGTGAAGAGTTGACCGGAAATTACCAAAACATTGCAAGTTAGAAATCCAATCCTAAAGTTCAATAAGCAGCTGGGACACCATTTTTCCTACTATCACTTGAAGCAAACAAAACACCATCGGAACGTCTCATGACACCTTGTACAGTCCTAAATAAATAAAACAATTAAATTATTAAATTATTATTCAAATACATATATATTTCCATAATACTTTATTTATTTCTTTGAAACTTACGCTAGACCTGTGTAAACGTCTACCATTTCTATCTCGTGCCCTTTTGCTTTCAATGAATCTATCCACTCAGGTCTGTAACTAGTCTCGACTCGTGCCTAATATTTTAGATCACCACAATCATCAGGTTTATTTTTTTTTATTTTCTTGATCCCCTTGGAGTACATATAAGCCGTAAGACATACCTTATTTGGGAGTAATTGATGATGTATCCTTGGATCTTCAATAGCATGAGAAAGGTCATAACCCCAATCAAGTTTTAAAAGAGTACTAACAATAGCACTAGGAATTCGACTACCACCACTAGCACCAATCACAGCCCAAACGTTTTCACCAGTTGTATCATCAATAATTATAGGACAAATAGAACTTAAAGGTCTTTTATGATCTTGAGGAAAATTTGAAGGAGAGGCAAATAAATCAAAATGATTTGAATGACCTGAAATACTAAAATCATCATTTTCATCATTTAAAATGATTCCAGTTTTTGAATCCATTATTTGTGAACCAAATTCTAAATTAATAGTAGAAGTTAAGGCAACACTTGAACCAAATTGATCTATAACAGATATATGAGTTGTACCATGATCTTCTTTTAAATCATAATTAGGTTTATAATAATTATAATCAAATGTTTGATTTTGATTTATTTTAGGGATCACTTGATCAGATGTAGATTTATCTAAAAAAGTTTGAATTTTTGACAATTCAGTTTGATTTAGAAAAGATGGATCACCTAATTCAGTTCTACGAGCAAAGGAATGTTTAAGAGCTTCAATAAAGATATGTTCATTTAATTCAGTTCTAGTACCATCAGATAGATTATAAGTTTCGAGTATATTAAGTAAATAAATTAAAATTGAACCAGATGATGAACCAGCAGTAGTATAGACTGTTCTATTCTTTTGATTAAGTTTATAAGTGGTTGTTAGAGCAGGTTGTACAATAACTTGATAATTTTGAAAATCTTGTAAAGCTACTTTACCACCTGCTTTATTGATTGTATTGATGAGTGAAGGAGTTATAATACTACCATTATAAAAAGCATTAGGACCTTCACGAGATAAAATTTCAAGAGTATTAGAATATCCAGGTCTTTTAATCAAATCTCCTACATTTGGACCTTTGGTTCCATTAGGAAAAAAGACTTTAGACCATTCAGGTTTTCTTTTAATCCAATTAGAATGATCATCTTTTAGAAGTTTTGAATTTAATGATTTACCTATTTTAAATTGTTTAGATAACTCAATTGAAGGTTTAAATAATCTTTCCCAATTTACACCACCACCGAATAATTCAAAAGCTTTATAAAATCCTGAAATTTCACCTGGTATTCCAATTGATAAACCTCCAATTTGACTTAATTTTGGATTTTGTTTAAATTTGGAATGATAATAATGACTTCTTGTAATCGTTTCTCTAAAATCTATACTTATTGTTTTACAATTTGAATGATTACATGATTTAGGTGGTTTTATTAACATAAATCCACCACCACCTATACCTGATGAAAAACTATTTACGACACCAATACAAAGTGCTGTTGCAATAGCTGCGTCTGTTGCTGTACCATTATCTTTTAAAACTGATTATATCAAATTGTTAGCTTTGCCACCCTATGAATTAATTTTAAGATTGTAAGTGAGTGAATGACGTACCATCGATCCCAATTTGTGAGCATCTTAATTCTTCACTTGCTACTGCTCCATTCTTACCACTAACTAAATATGATGGATTTCGTTCGTGTCTTTTGGGAAAGTTGAAACTTTCTGTGACCAGATTGAGTTGAAATGATAATCATGAATGGTTAGAATGTGGCCTTAAATTAGTAATTTGATATAGTGTTTAATCACTAACCAGATGATGATGATGGTGAAAATAATCGAATGAGAGTGATTGAGATTAAGATTGTAGATCCAAGAATAAGACTTAATAAATGTTTTTGATTTGATTTCGTTGCTGTTTTTGATGATATCAATTTGATTTTGACTGTTTTATTACATTTATTCATTAATGGTTCGTATTCGTTTGAATTCTTCATCCTGATTTGATTTGATTCGTATCGTAATTGGGCTTAATTCAGATTTAATTTTCTCAAGCTATGGTCAACATTTTCATCAGTTCGACCTCAATCCTCGAAATTACCTCATCCACCCTATGTGAAGTGCGATGGCCGGCCACGCACCATGCGTACGCACTCCTGTGCCACGCACCCTGGGGATCCCGCCCACGACCTGCATTGCTGAAGAGTTGCTGGATCCAGCGGCAGCATTCTTTCCCGATTTTGAAGCGTCTGAAAGTTTTGCGGGATTAGACCTGAGAACTTCCCTCTTTTTCATCGCCTAGCGGTATCATCGGCATGTATAGGATCCCTCGCCTCTCGAAAATATGTCGAGGCCCACGCGCACGTCGGAACTCTAGCACTTTGGCAGAGGGACACTCCCAGTGGGATGTGATTGTGCTCGGCGGTGGCCATGCTGGAACGGAGGCCGCCTCGGCCGCTGCTCGGTCAAACGCTTCTACTCTGCTGGTCACAAATCGGTGGGCGACAGTAGGCGAGATGAGCTGTAATCCGGTATGAAGAAAGAAAAAAAAACAATCTAATTGATAATTCTGCTGTAATAATACAAATCTGCCCATTGATCACCTGATTCTTCTCATCGCACAGTAGAGCTTTGGAGGGATCGGGAAAGGCACATTGATTCGTGAGGTCGATGCGTTGGGAGGAATATGTGGCAAGGCTTGTGGTTTGTCACTTCCAGTTTAGGATTCCTAGATTTATGTATGACTCATAACTCACTTCGGAACTTTTTGGCAATCTGCAGACGAAGCGGGAATCGTATTCCAGATGCTCAATCGTTCCAAAGGTCCTGCCGTATATGGACCACGAGCGCAAATGGACCGACAACTCTACAAGCAGGCTGTGCAAAACCAGCTAAAGAGCCACGATCGACTATCGGTCAAGGAGGGTAACGTGACCGAACTCGTGCTTGATCAAGCAAATTTCGGCTCTAGTCATCAGGCTCGAGTAGCTGGACTCAAGCTCGACACCGGCGAGATCCTAAGATGCAGGGCGTTGGTGATTGCAACAGGTACCTTTCTCGGAGGAGAGATTCACGTCGGAATGGAGTCAACCCCCTTCGGTCGTATCGGAGAACGATCGTCCAAATCGCTCTCCAATTCACTCAAGCAGGCTGGATTCAAGCTCGAACGTCTCAAGACCGGCACCCCACCACGTCTCTTGAAACGTTCGATCGATTTTTCAAACATGTTCGTTCAAAACGGAGACCAATCACCCTCTCCATTCTCATTTGTCAATCAGACGGTCAAGCACGCTGAACGCCAGCTCTGTTGTTGGAAGACACATACAACCAGCCGAACACATGTGATTGTGAAAGAGAATTTGGAAAATACCGTTCACATTCGTGAAGAGATTCGTGGTCAGTAATTGAAGTGCTTGTGAATCAAGAATATTAAGTCTCTGATTCGAGCCTAGGTCCAAGATATTGTCCGTCGCTAGAGTCCAAGGTAATCAAATTTGCCGACCGGGAATCTCATATAGTGTGGCTTGAGCCGGAAGGATTTGAATCCGAATTGATATATCCCAACGGACTCTCAACCACTATCCCACCCGAAGCGCAACTACAAATGCTGCGAACCATTCCTGGCTTGGAGACCGTCGAGATGGATCAACCAGGTTATGGTGTTGAATATGACCACGTCGATCCCCGAGAGCTAAACAGTAAACAGAAAACTTGAAATCTCACTTAAAATTGCCCTCATTGACCGGTATCCTTTTCTCAGATACTCTCGAAACCAAGCGCATCAAGGGGCTTTTTCTTGCCGGCCAGGTTTATATTATTTTTTTGCTCTGATATTGGTTGGGTAGCTTACCAAGAATTTTGTAACCAATCGCTCAGATCAACGGTACGACAGGTTATGAAGAGGCGGGCGCTCAAGGCGTGCTAGCTGGGATTAATGCCGGTCTCTCGTCACAAGCTGCGCGTCCACTGATCCTCACTCGGGCAAACTCCTTCATCGGCGTGTTGGTAGACGATTTGATCACTAAGGGTGTACAAGAGCCTTGTGAGTGATATGCGACGTGGTTTGTTCTGAGCAAAGCTCGTGCTAATCATCAAACTGGGCGTGTGTAAAGATCGCATGTTCACGAGTCGGAGCGAGTTCAGGGTATCGTTAAGGGCCGATAACGCAGATCTGAGATTGACCACCAAAGCGCGGGCAGTGGGAGTGATCGATGATGATCGATGGGCAATTGTCGAGCGTACGCGATCTCAGATCGATCAATCAATCGAGGTTCTTCAGACAGTTAAACTGTCACAACAGGCTTGGGCTCGACTTCAAATCAAGGTCAGGGAAGATGCTAGTTTAAAAAGGTGGCTGGTTCATTTTAGTTGTTCCAGCTATCGTGATTGGCCGTTTGAGAGTATTGAGTACTGATTACACGTTTTCCAACCTACGCTTAGCGCGTTTGATGTGTTGAGAGTCCAAGGAGTGACAATAGACCAACTCTTGGATGTTGTACCCGAATTGATGAACCTTGAACCGGCGATTCGCCGTAGGATCGAAGTCGAAGGTCTGTCGGCATGCGATTTCTCATATATTGATTGCATCTTGTGTACATTTTTCTTGACCATTCTTCTCCTCCTTTACCGCAGCACTATACCGACCTATCGCTGCTCGATATGAACACAATGCGCGTCAATTAGAGGCCGACGAACTATGCCGGTTACCGACCGGTTTGGATTATCACGCGCTTGAGTATCTCAGTCTCGAAGCCCGTCACAGGCTTGCACAAGCTCGACCTGAGACACTTGGAGCTGCGAAAAGGTTGGAGGGTATCGATCCGAACGCATTGATTTTACTCAGTAAACATCTCAAACAGGTGAAGATGATGTCATCTGTTTGATCTTGTCAAATTTGATTACTAAATGATTGGCCCACTGCCACTGAAGAATTTATCCTGGATGATTCCTAAAACTCTCTCGATGATGTGTCAGACTGAATGCAGAGGTATTTTTGTATTGCAGTTCTTACATCATTAGTTACACGCTCCCTACTCTTGGTTGGCTTCATTAGAATGAAAGAATTTGAATATTCATAATTCAGGTGATCGATCCTAATCCCAAAGAGTCATGTACGCATCAATGAACGGATATGTTATGTAAAAGAGGTATATGATACTAGTGTCATTTTTTGGTTGACATGTTCTTCCATGTTAAGATAAAGAAATGAAAGTTTGAAAAATTCCTCATTAATTCTGTCATTCGAACTTTGAGAAGATGAAGGAAAGGTGGGTCAAAAATTTCACTGAGAGTGTTAATGGAATACCTCAATGTTCTTTATGTTCATTGGATGATGCACACATAAATTTGGTGTGCTTGTTTTAAACTCAAAATTATGAACGGTGATTAATGATTGTAGGATTGTAATCGTCATTATTAAGTGTACCTCCTGTTGGCTACTAACTGGTGTGTAGAGAGAACTTTACAATGGCAAGTATCAATTTGGATGATGAGAAGTCAACGCCAAGTACGTCAAGTACGAGCATCATGTACCACATACTCGCCAATGCTAGGACGTGTTGAGGTATGTTAAGCTCGGCGCACGATTCGATATTGTCCTGATTGTCAGAGCTATTGATGGTCTGACTTTGATGCTAGAGAGTATTGGGCACGAAACTGGGTATTATTGAACCATGCCTTGTGTCATCCTCACACATCGCTGCTAGATTGAGGAACCTCAAAAAAAAAAATTACAATTGGCGAGGTAGATTTTTTTTCTCAATCACCTGCATTGCTTTCGTACTCGAAAAGATCAAGTCTAACAAGATCTAGCGTAGAGAAATTTTCAAAAAAAAAAAAAATCCAAATTCGTCACGAGATTTTTTCCCAGTGTTTTGTTGTTACTTTTGTTGATTTCAAAGTATCTATTTAATTCATTTCATAATCAAAAAAGGATATCAAAAAACTCTCAGACTTTCCCAAACAAAGCTAGCTACGTCAGGTAACGCGGAGGCGAGGTGATATCAAATTCAAAGATTGTCTATAACTGAATTGGTGTGGTAGTCAAAAACTCATGGAAATGTCTCTCTCTCTCAAGGGCCTTCATTCTTTTTTTCATTCTTTTTTTTTCGGTTGCGCGAATTGCTGCGAGTTTGGAAAAGTTTTTCCAGAAAAAGATCCGATCAGCCGCATCCGACCAAAAAAAACCGAATATCTACACACACACACACACGGTGGTGGGAGATAACATGTCAGCAGTTACCATATATCTTTTTACTGTCAAGGTGATCTTTTTATTATGGTAGAAGGTGAGAGTTTTTTTTTTTTTTTTGCCCCTTGCGCGATTTTGTAGGCACTGTGATGGGAAATTTTCGACTTTGACGGCAACTCTCGACATCTACTCTTTTTTTTTTTTTTTTTTTTTTTTTTTTTTTTTTTTTTTTTTTCGAATTGGGTGTGCAAGTTGCAAATAAAAAGAGACCGTCGATGGCCACATTTTCGCTCGATTCAACAACAAAGCAGTCCTTCCCATACTTAGATATATATATATATATAAAACTCAGTCTACTTTTCCTCTTTGAAAAACTACATTAGGATGTTTACCTTTAAGAAACTTTTTATCGTCCTCATAGCCTCCAGCTACGTTAGAGGGCAATTGAGTCCAATGGTTGCGAAATGTGACACTCCAGGTGGTCAAGTTATCAATGCATTTGATTGCTGTCGGTATGTTCGCTCCAGCTATTGATTATTCATTCTTACGATTACTTCTTTTGTCTTTTTTTTGTTTTTCAAAATTTTTTACTTCTGCTTACCAAACTTGAAAAACCCTTTCGATTTTACAGAGCCATTGCGCAGTTATCACCGGATGGAAAGGGTCAAATTGTTGAATCTACGAGCACATGCACGAGAAATAATTTCAGCTGTCAAGTAAGTTACTCTAGCTTACCCATACATACTCTTAAACATTGAGAACTTTTTGAGAAAAAGCATAAACTTATTTTGTTGTCCGTATTCTTTATGTTATTCTAGATTATAATGGATGTTACCAAGAGTCGTAACGTGATTGTGTAGGTTAAAAAACTAGCTCTCAGATTTCTTTTGTCACTTTGAAAAATGAGTTTGGCTTGACATTACTTTCACATTTTAAATTGCTCAGTCCTATATCGAGCGCGACACAAGCAGTGGAAGCGATCTTGAAGCAGTGTAATAATGGTGTACGTGATTTCTATTACATACTGGCCGTATTTACAGCATTCAACTTTCCCTGACCCACAACTATTAACACTCTTTAGCCCGGGTCCGTTATGATTCCTCGTCTCTCTACCAGACCAAACGATCCAGATGTTCGCATTACCCTCAAAAATGGCTCTGGGAAGTATGCGTGAAGACGTTATATAGGAAGGCGTCCTTTTTTCAATTTCTTTTTTTTCTTTGATGTATCATACACCATTTCTATTCGAGTTATCAGAAATTCTAAGATGTGAAAGTCATTTGTGGTTCAGCGAGCTTGTCATATTTCTACTGTACATTTTAAATGCTACCCTAGGATAGTGAGCTGTGGTGCGTTAGTGGAAAGACAAATTCGAGGTTGGCAAAAATCGATCAAGGCTTTTTTGGCTTGCCCTGAACCCATCATTTTCGCCAAAAACAAAAAACAAAACAGTTTGAAGGCTGTTGTTTAAATGAGTGAGAGATGATGCCTGGTGCGTTACCCAAACCAATAGCAACGGCGCTTTACCTTGTCACCTTTCTTATGCTTTATAACCTTTCTGATAGCTCACTACCTTCTTCTTGCTTGTCATTCCCCTTGTCCACACCTCTCTTTTCCTACATGGCAGAAAAGCTAGGCTCCTGCTCAACTTTGGGACTCCATAGCCTTTTTTTAGGATTCTACTTTAGAACAAGGCACACCAGTCTTACTTTATTGCCAGTAAGTGTGAGGGGAAGGCTTTTTTTGTTGAGATGTGACACTTCCTTACACATCTCCAAGCATGTTGTATGCCTCAAACATGTCAAACTGTGACATTTCTGTTACATGTCAAGTTTCTTTTCCACTTTCCCATGTGGCAACTCTATGGAAAGCTTCCTCATCCAAGCTTTCCATTTTTTTCCTCACCAAACACTCTTCCATGCATAACTGTTCTAAAGTGTTTGCTGACTTGCTTCCCCAAGTTAGTCCTCTCATTTTTTTTTATTTTTTTTCTTCAAGAGCATGTCTTTCTTTGTAATCCAACCTTTCCATTTTTTTCTTCACCAAACAGTCTTCCATGCATAAATGTTCCAGATGGTTTGCTGACTTGCTGCCCCAGGTCAGTGAAAGTGGATCACCTCAAGATCTTTTAGGCCTTCCTCCTTACTAGATTATGTAAAGATAGGTATCAGGATGGGTCTGTACCATGATAAACAAGTACAGACTTCAGTTGAATGACCTCTCAATCAGAGAATTTTCAGCATCAACACAACCATGGACCATCCACAGTCTCAACAGCCTTAAGGAAGGTTCCTCAAGCCCTAATACACCATCTTACCAACATCATCACACTCAAGGTCCCCTCTCTGCCTTGCCTTACTCTAACTCAATCCCTAACAACTTTAGTCACCCTTCCTAGTCCCTGACCACTTCAATTTCAACCTGACTTGTGCCAACATCAAAATCCTTTTCCTTCCTACTTGCACAACCAGGAATACCACTCCAACCTAAATTGAACAGACCAACATATATCAAAGTGGATTATCAAACTTTTACCATCATCATAGTTGTTGTAATCTTTGTATTGATGTGGTACAGTACCATAGGATCACCACTCTTATAGGAGCATACTTGTCAGCCCTGAGGACTGCTCCACTGCCAAGATATTTGTATCAGATGGGCCTATCCAATGTTCTATCACCCCAAGATATGCGATGCAGTGTCAGTAGGATTAGGTGTGATGGAATTAC